>CM031234.1:712596050-713123550 GCA_018340775.1 Taxus wallichiana var. yunnanensis | reverse complement strand
AAGTGAGAGAGAGAGAAAATTCAAGGGTAAGTACTTACCTCTTACTCATATTGTCCCACCAATCCTAACTAAAAACACTCCAAAAAGAAAGCCTAAATAAATCCAATAAGCAATTCAAATGCACTCAAATTTTAGCATCACTTCCTTAATACCAAGGCTTTTCCCCAAAACAATAACCCAAACCTCTTTAAATAGGGAAATATAGAATGTAGCATCCCAAGATTGTGCCAAGTGGAAACATCCTAGGACCGAGGAAACTCAACTAAAAATACACATTAACTCACTTACATGCCCACATTAGCTAAATCCCATATTCCCACAAAATAAATCACCAACTATAAATTCACCGACGTGGATTTGATAAAGAAAATCTAAAATATTAAAATCACAAAAATTAAAAAAATTAATTTCACTTACTTCATCACAACTTAATCAACTCAACTTGTTAGAAAAATTAAATTCCTTACACAAAATTAAAAGCAAAAGTGGTTGAGGGAATTTCAAGGCTCATTATGGGGTCATTTTGAACCCCAAAATAGCCAAAAAGGGTAAAAAAGGTACACCTACCCCATGGGTAGGGATAGGGAAGGTTTTGGGAGTGTGAGACAAGGTTTACTTGTCCCACACCACTACAAAGTGGTCATAAAGCTGAAATTAGATATTACCGTAAATGGAATAATTTCAAACAACAAGAGCAAAGCTAAACCCATCCAAAATAGCAAAAGAAAATTAGTACATAACCCAACATAATTTTAACCAAGCAAATAGTCAATTATTATTTTTACCAAATTTAAAATATGAAAGAAGGAAAGAATAAATAAATAAGAACAAGGAAATGCAAAATTCCAAATTCACGGGTCACTTCACATTTTCCCAACATAATGCAAAGTCTTCACAAATAACTTGACCAATAAACACAAGTTAGACTTAGTTGATAACAAATCATGAAAATATTTACTAGTTTCACAATGCTAATTCTAAGAACAATGACCATTATGACTGATTTCTTTCACCATACCATTATTTTCTCACCATTTAATATCTTCTCAACTTTCAAGGAAACATCCACTATGTTTTGCTATTCAACCCCTATCCTACTCTATGAACCAAACAACCAATAATGAAACATAAACATCCTTCTATACTCTTCAATGTCTTGAAATCTACATTGAATCCTTACTTGTATCAGTTCATGGTTTCTTACAAGGATGCTACAAATTATTCTCCGATTATCTACTACACATATACTCCTTACATGAACTTTGTCCTCTAGTATTTTTATACTTTATACACATTCTAGCTATGTATTTTTAGTTTTCTTCTTCGGGAAATGTCATATGGAAATATCATTCATAACTCATGGATCCTATTATAATTTTATAATATCATCACACAATCCTTTATCTCTACATGTTATCATAACAAGTTACTAACACTAAATGTTAGGATGCAACGCACCACTTTTTTATTTCCCGCCTTCTACACCTAAAGAAGGGTCTACTAACCCTAAATTTGTATAAAACTTATTGTCCTAAACAACCCCCAAGACTCAAGATAATTTGAAGACATTTTCAAGTACCCTTTATGGATTTACTACTTCATGTTAAATCTTAGACTCTGTAACTCAACGCAACCCCCAATACATTGGTCACCATTTGCAATAAGGTATTCTAACTCTATTTTTATGATTTTTATTGAAAATAATCTCTCACACTTGTTAAATCACTCCAAACCTCTAAACTCAAGTAGAATATAATTATTAATACTCAAGTTTCAATTTTATCCTTTGCAAATTCTTTAAACTCCGAAACTACCAAATTTGACTAAAACCCTAGGCGGGGTTTTTTGTGAGTTGAGAGGAGAAAAATTAAGGTTTTTATTAAAAATTATATCTCAAAGCCTCCAATTCACCCATATGGTATGTAGGGTTCTTCCACAACTTCATGAATAGTTATTCACACATGAAACCTCCCACAAATTTTAAAAAGTTTAATTTATTAGTCGAAAAACTAGGAAATGCACTTACACGGTTATGGTTTTGAATGATGGTTCCATTCCTTGTGTTCCAAACATAAAACATAGTTTTCAGTCACATGAAATGAGATGTATATAAAATCTACAAGAAATCTCCAATAAGAAACCTATAGAATAAATATTTCAATTTTTCCTTTTCATCATAAAACTTGAGACATACAACTTGTTACATAGTCTGCCCTACAAAAAAGAACATGTCTGAGAATGACTACATTCAACAAATTTTAAGAATGCATGTGATGTAAAATTGTTATAAAACCCCTTAAACACTATATTCCTTCATACCACGACTTAACAATCCTTTCTCTCTTCATACAAATTCTTGTACATGCATTATACAACATGTAACCTTCTAACAAATTAGAAAATTTCACTTTCTTGTAGCACTTTCAACACAGTCCTATACTTTTCACCTCACCAAACAAGGATTAACATTAATTTTCTTAAACAAATATCATATTTACATCTAGGATAAAATACCTCCATATTAACCCGTTCCTTATAACTATATATTACAAGAACATTATTGATTTACATTGACATATCAATAACAATAAGATTTGCGTAAAAATCCATCACTTATCTACATTATATGATCTTCTTAATTATATATAGTTTTCCTATGAGCCTTTTTGGATCTTCCAAACCTAATTACAAGCTATATCAACTTCCTCTAACCTAAAATTATATCATCCTATTCGAATACCTCTTTTCATAGTCCAAAATGGAGGTAGTTACAACTAGTTTAAGTAACCCAACCATACTAAGAGCTAACTAAAACATATGAAACCCTACTTGGATGTTGGAAAAGTTTATTTACATTACATGAGTGATATTCTAACCTTTTACATCATTTACGCTTACATACTTAGTATCTAGACCCCTAAATGCAACTAGGAAATTTAAATATTCAAATGGTGCATTTTCGGAGGAAAACCCAAAATGACATTATTACACCCATGGAGGGATCCACATAAGATGGGATGCAAAAAAACTAAAAATTACCTCCTACACCTAATTCAATCCAAAACTTGTTATATACATTCTTGATGATGCTCCCGCATCACAACACCTAAGTATTTCAAGCTCGAATGACCTTTTTTGGTCATGGAGCTTTATGGGAGTTAGTCCACTTTCATCCTCTTTGCTATTACATTTTTTATTGGTCTTTTTGCATACAAATTTCAAGCACCTATTTGTCACTGGACACTCAACACACACATCATACCATCACATCAATACTACAAAATGTAAAGTCAATGATTAATATCAATAACCAATAATAATCTGAACATGGTAATAATGCATCCAATGTCATCATCATATATAAAACATACTAATACTCATCATCATGAAAAACATATATCACATGACATCATATAAAACATATATCAAATGAAATCATATGCATCATGTCCAAAATAAATCAAGTGTACCGCTAGCACCGTGACTGTGACACACAAAATAAAATTGTAAAATATAATCTCTAGAATAATTCATAAGTCTAGGTACCTCGTGCCGAATAAAATATATAATGAGTGATCAATGAGATAAATAGTGAAAGAAATACTAGCTAAAGAAATCCCAAGAGGAGTGAGCACTACATCTCCCCCCCCTTAGAAAACGAATTCCTCCTAGAATTCATTAGAATAAATGAGGGAACTAAAACCTCGAGTAGTGGGCTCCTCCCATGTGGCTATAATCTCATTATATCGATCCCCTATACTTAAACCTGATCAAGCTCATGACCTAAAAGTCATAGTGTCATGCGATTTAATATGTACACGGGCTCTAAAGTCACCGTACCATCCTTCCCACTTGCAAGGTTGTCCAATCTAAAATGTGAGAAGGATATTGAACATATCTCCTCAATATTGAAACATGAAAAACATCATGGATTTCGGACAAGCTAGGTGGAAAGGATAAATGATTAGCTACTTTGGTCCAATCGTCGGTATGTCAAAAGTTACCACAAACCCTGGTTTATCTTAGAACCCTTCCAATATTAAATAGGAATATTATGCGATTTAACCCATAAAAACACCTTTGTTCCCACCTCAAAACTAAAATCAATCCTATGGGTATCTACATACTTCTTCTACCTATCATATGCCTCCTAAATTTGTTGTTTGGTGATAACTACATGTCTCTCCATTTTCTACATCATAGTAAGAACCATCGCAACCCTATCCTCAATCTAATCCCAACTCAAAGGATTCTTACACTTTCATCCATACAACACCTTATAGGGGATCATACCAATAGAACTATGATAGTTGTTGTTTGTAAACTGTGCTAATTACAAGTAGTCCTCCTAGTGGGATTGGTGATCCATCACATACATGTGAAGTGTGTCCTCTAGAACCTAATTGCCTTGCTTAGTATGACCATATGCATGAGGGTGGTATGTAGTACTAAAGTTAATATGTGTGCCCAAAGTCTCCGCATAATGGTCCAATAGTTGGAATTGTAAAATGGATCATGATCACAAATAATTTGGTGTGGAATCCCATGTAACTTCATAATATCATCTAATTAGATTGTAGATATAGCTCCAAAATTATAAGTGTTCTTGATGTAGGAACATCCTCCTTAACAAGTAAATAGAGCTTGCAACCATCAATTTTGGCTTGCTAGTAGGTTCATGAGGTCATATAGGAGTCATTAGTATAGTTAGTCTAGTTTAAGTCCTTCACAAATTCAAATTTTGCATTTTCCCTCCAAAAATGCATTTTTGAATCTTGAAGGTCATTTTGGCTCGAATTAGGAGTTTTTAGGTAGTCTATGGGTCATTCATGGATCTTCAAGCATGTTTTAAGGTTGTAATGGGACCGATAGATCTCTTGGAGTCATAATTTATGTTAGATGTTAGCAATTCAAAGTTCTAGTTAAGTGTCTTAATGCTTTTCCAAGAGTCCATCATGTGACCAAGAGCTCTTAAAGCTTAGATTCGACTGGAAAATAATTAAAAAGACTATAAAAGACAATGTAACTAATTTTTCCTCATTCCATTTGAATGAGAATTAATAGAAGAGCTCCAAGAAAGTTTTATCAAGGTGTATACCTTTGGTGGGTGACAGTTTCAATAATTCTTGTGTAAGATATTGACTAAAGAAACATGTGCATGTATTATTAACAATGAATATAAATAGTAAAGAGGTTTTAGGATGAGTACTTTCTTTGATTCTTGTATGATTCTATTGATTATGTGTGATTATGAGCTTGAATTAACAATACAAGATTGTAGCGAGATAGTTTGAAGGTTATTTGAGTTGAATTTTCGATATTAGTGAACAAGTCTTGCTCAAAAAGTAGGAAAATAGTATCAAGAAGGGAGTATAGATTGAAGGAATGAGTCTTAGTATTTATTCATGATAATATTGAGATTTTTTCATCATTTTAAGTGTGATAGTGGCAAAACAAATTTACACAACCTGTAGCAGTCCATACAAGTGAAGGAAATACAATTCTAGCTTGTAAATTGATATGAAACTTGATAAAATAATGATGCATGTGAATGAGTAAAGTGTAACCTATAGGCTTAGACTTCAAGTCATTCCTAGAAGATTGTGTAAGGGGTATATTAGTTTGTGATTGATTAAAAATACTTGGGAAAGGTTCATAAACCCTTATTTTTAGGGTGAAACAAAGCATTTTAATTTTATTCTCAAATATTGCAGACATCCCAATCCTCACTCGTAAGGTGAATACAAAAAGGAGGTATAGACATGTCTATGGTAAAATTTTTAGGCTTTGGAATTGTGTTTAAGTGATTTTATAGAAATTTGTTTCCTCTTGGGTCGACACAGAGTTTGTAACCCTTAAGCTAGGGTTTACGAAGAGAAATATCATTTTTATCAAAAATGAAACAACAAATTTTCTTGAAAATTTGAGGATATCTCTGTCCTGGGGTTGTGCACGTATTTTTGAAGGAAATAGAATGAATGAATCATTTTTCAATGAGATTATTGTGATATTTTCCTTTGATATGTTGCTAAACCTAAAGGAACATAGCGATGTGAAGAAAGAGCAAGTTTGGTAAGTGTTAAGGCCTAAGATTTATTAGTTAAACAAAAGAAGATAAATGGTGATTAAAACCATTATCAATTTCCTTTGAAGCACCTTGAAATGAGAGTTAAGTGTGACCAAAAACTTTAGAGAGCTACAAAGACTGTAGCAAGGGTAGGAAGCCAATAAGACATAGAGTTAAAGGTACTAGATATACTAATTATTTTTATAAGGGAGAAATTAACTTCTTGAAAGGTTGGAAAAGGTGAGTAAATCATTTTGTTTTTACCTTGGATCAGTTGCAAGTATCAATGTAACTAGGAGATTGGTCAAGAATCCTTGCCTTAAGGGAAGAGTGGGGTTTGAGAAGAGATTGGAAATGATGTGAATGAATGGTTGATGTAGTGTGGAAGGATCCATGAGATATGGAAAATTTAAGGGACATTCAAATAAAATCCTTTATCTCTTAAAAATTGCAAGTTTTGATGAGTTCTTCACCTTAGTTAAAGTATCATTTAGCAAGTTTAAGGTAGTTCATGAGTTTTTTTTATTCTAACCTTGGTGGGTTGTTTTCTAGTGAGATAAGCTCTACATCATTTGGTATTAGAGTAAGCAAATAGAGTTGAGGGAAAGTTTGATATAGTGTAGGAGAAGAAAGAGAATATATGATGTCGCAAGTGAGAGTAGAGGGAAGACCATCTTTGGAAGATAAGATGGATATGATGATGGATGTTTTTATGAGAAGGTTGATTGATATAGAGAAAAATTAGAGAAAAATGAGAGATAAGATGCGTCTTATGTAGAGAGAGAGACAAGTACCATAGTGCGGTTTACGAAGTCGAGTGCTTACAAGTGTCGGAGATATGTAAGACACAAGACCTTTGAGTATTATGAAATGGATGTAGGGATGATAAAAGATGAAGGAACTATTGATCAACTATTTCAAAATAGAGATAAATATCTTTTATGTAAAATAGTTATTTTGAAACCATGCAAAGTGATGAATGAAGTAACTCAAATAAGATGTTTGTTTAGAATTATATGTAAAGTTAAGGTTAAATGCTGTAACATGATTATTGATAGTGGGAGTACATAAAATTTGGTTTCTTTAGAGATGGTAGAAAATTTAGGACTAAAAAATACCATGCACCCTAACCCATATCAAGTATCTTGGATGAAAAAGGGATATCATGTCTTGGTTAGGGAACAATGTCAGGTAGAGTTTTAGATTGGAAGATATAGAGACAAAGTGTTGTGTGATTTGGTTCCAATGGATGTTTTTCATGTGTTTTTGGGAAGACCATGGCAGTATGATAGGAAAGCAAAGTGCATGATGGAAAGAAGAACACTTACACTATTGTAGCAAATGGATTCAACCATACACTTTTTCCTATTAAAGGTGAACAAACACCACAAGTAGGGTTAGTCATGATGTTATCAACAAAGAATTACTTGATGCAGAAAAGATAAGCATGCAAAGATACAATTATGAGGGATATTAAGGCTTATGTTTTGGATTTGACAACTCACTTGGAAGATATTAGTGCAAGAATGAAAGAGAAAGAGGATTTTCAGTTTTGTGGGAGAATAAGGAGGATTGAGGAGAAATAATCTTGTGAAATTAGTGAGAGAACGGATAGAAAGCATAAGCAAGTGACAAAATAGAGTTATAGAGAAAATGAAAAATAGGTTGAACATGTCTTAGAAGAGGCATTGGAGTTGTTTTTACATCCTTGTGATGGAAAGCATGGTATAGTGCAAAAAGAAGCACTTAAGAAGAAAAGTGAAGAGAAGACTAAAAAGAGGTAAGATAGATTAAGTGTGAAATAATAAGAGAAGAATAAAAATCAGATGAGTGAAAGGAATGAGAAGGCTTCAAGGCCAAAAGAGATCAAGAAAAATGAAGTTAGTAAGGTGAAACAAGGAAAAAGTGAAAGAGAGAGTGGAGAAGCAAATGGAAAAGTGCTTGTGGACCCTAAGAGAGATCTAATAAATAAATAATCAATAAATAAAGATGTAAGAGGTGGTGAGAAGAGTGAAATGGAGACAAGTATAATAAATAACTAGAATTAAGAAGCTATGAACAAGGATGAACAAGAATAGGTTATAAGGAAGAAAGAAGAGGCATGCAAGCCTCCAAATTTTGACTCTAACATTGTCTTGAACTTTGAATGTGTAGGTATGAATGAGTTGAAAGAAGATGTGAATAATTTTCTAAGAACCATGAAGAAGATAGAAGGTAATTTGAAAAGTTAAGATAGCAGGAAGGTGGCGAAGGAGGATCTGCAGATCATATTGAGGAAGATCAATAAAATCTCTTAGGAGCACAAGATATGAGAAAGGAGAAGCAAAACATAACCATTGAAACAATAATAGAGCAATCAGATCTCGAGGATGAAACAAACAACCTTGAAAGGTGTATAAACATAACCCAAGAGACAAAGAAAGTACAAGGTCATAAAGGAATCAAACATGAAGTGATAATGGTGGAAAAAGAGATGGTTGATAATCAATGTTTTCTATCTAATCTCTTCTTTAATGAGGTATATACAGTCTACTAGCTAGTATAGAGGTAGCACAAACAAGAAAAGATGATTTTTTCAAGTCAAAACCAAAATATTCTAATCTTGAGAATGAAATCACTCAAAGATGACAGAAGGAGGGTGATGTGGATAGAGAAACAATCAGAAATGATGAATATTCATCATATATGAGCATGAAACAGTGTACTTCCTTAAGCACATGTTGGGAAAAATCACATACAAACTTGGAAGCAACATTTTGTTTAAGTATATGACCATTTTAGAAACAAGACAACTTGTTATCATCATGAAGGAACTCATGAAGACTTGGGAGGCATGATATGTAGTTAAAGAGCACTTTGAACAGGGTCATCATTAATTTAAGCAAAGCAAGAAAAATAGAAGAGAAAAAGTTTGCAAACACGAGAATATGGGGAAACTTTCTCTTTGCTCCAGGAGTATGATGTAGGAACATCCTACCTAACATATAAATAGATCTTGTAATCATAATTTTTGGCTTGCTAGTAGGTTCATGAGGTTATATAGGAGTCATTAGTGTAGTTAGTCTAGTTTAAGTCCTTCACAAATTTTATTTTGCATTTTCCTCCAAAAATGCATATTTGAATCTTGAAGGCCATTTTGGCTTGGATTAGGAGTTTTGAGGTATTCTATGGGTCATTCATGGATCTTTAAGGATGTTTTAAGGCTATAATGGGACCTATAGATCTCTTGGAGTCATAATTTGTGTTAGGTTTTAACAATTTGGAGTTCTGTTAAGTGTCCTAATGGGTTGTCGGGAGTCCATCATGTGACCAAGAGTTCTTAGAGCTTAGATTCAGTTGAAAAATAATTAAAAAGACTATAAAAGACACAATGTAAATAATTTGGCCTCATTCCATTCAAATGAGAATAAATAGAAGAGCTCTAAGAAAGTTTTATCAAGGTGTATACATTGGTGGGTGATAGTTTCAAGCATTCTTGTGCATGGTATTGACTAAAGGAACTGTGTATGCATTATTAACAATGAATATGAACAATAAGGAGGTTTTTGGATGAGTAATTTCTTTGATTCTTGTATTATTTTATTGATTTTGTGTGATTATAAGCTTGAATCAACAATATAATACTATAACAAATAGTTTGAAGGTTATTTGAGTTGAATTTTCCCATATTGGTGAAAGAGTCTTGCTCAAAAGGTAGGTAAATAGTATCAAGAAGGGAGTATTGATTGAGGGAATGAGTCTTAGCATGAATTCATGATATTCTTGATTTTTTTCATCAGTTATAAGCATGATAGTGACAGAGCAACTTTACACAACCTATAGCAGACCATGCAAGTGAAGGAAATATAATTCTAGCTTCTAAATTGATATGAAACTTGATAAAAATATGATTCATGTGAATGAGTAAAGTGTATCCTATAGGTCTAGACTTGAGGAATTCCTATAATATTGTGTAAGAGGTATATTAGTTTGTGATTGATTAAAAATACTCAAGAAAGGTTCATAAACCCTTATTTTTAGGGTGAAACAAAGCATTGTTTCTTTATTCTCGAAGATTTTAGACATCCCAATCCTCACTCTTGAGGTGAATGTGAGAAGGAGGTATAGATAGGTATATGGTAAAATATTTTAGGCTTTAGAAACTTTTAAAAGTAATTTTATAACAATTTGTTTCCTCTCGGGTTTGCACAAAGTTTGTAACCCTCAAGCTAGGGTTTACAAAGAGAAATATCATTTTCTCAAAAATAAACCAATGAAATTTCCTAAAAATTTGAGGATATTTGTGTCTTGGGGTCGTGCACCTATTTTTGAAGGAAATAGAATGAATGAATCATTCTTTAATGAGATTGTTGTGGCAATTTTCCAAACCTAAAGGAACATAGTAGTGTGAAGTAAGAACAAGTTTGGTAAGTGTTAAGGCCTAAGATTTATTGGTTAAACAAAATAAGATAAAGGGTGATTAAAACCCTAATAAATTTCCTTTGAAGAACCTTAGAATGAGAGTTATGTTTGATATAAAAATTTAGAGAGATACAAAAGCTGTAGCAAGGATAGGAAACCAATAAAACAAAGATAAATGTACTAGATATACTAATTATTTTTATAAGGGAGAGATTGACTTCTTGAAAGATTGGAAAAGGTGAGTAAATCAAAATTTGTACCTTGGATCAGTTGCAAGTATCAATGTAATTAGGAGATTGGTCAAGACTCCTTGCCTTAAGGGAAGAGTGGGGTTTGAGAAGAAATTGGAAATTATGTGAATGATTGGTTGGTGTAGTGTGGAAGGAGTCCTAAGACATGGAAAATTGAAGAGACAGTCAAATCCAATCCTCTATCTCTTAAAAATTGCAAGTTTTGATGAGTTATTCACCTTAGTTAAAGTATCATTTAACATATTCAAGGAAGTTTGTGAGTTTTGTGTTCATTCTAACCTTAGTGATTGCTTTATAGTGAGGTAAGCTCTGCATCTATTTTTAAATAGAAAAAAACATGCTATCTTGGTCAATTTGTCAACTGCGCCCATGATTGCATCATGATGATATGTAAAGGTAGGCAGACCAACAATAAAATCTATGGAAATAGTGTCTCATTTCCAATCCAAAATGACATGTGGATATATAAGACTGACATGATCTTTGGTGCTCGAACTTCAGCCTCGGCACTCTAAGCAACATACTAAAAAACTACAATGTCTCTCCACAAACCTTTCCAATGATACAACTATCATAACTCTATGTGCATCTTCTTAACCCATGAGTGGAATGAATAAGGTACACAATGGGCCTTTAAAAGAATAAGTTGGTGAAGATCACCCTCTCTAGGCATGTAAATACACCCTCTATTTCTCAAATGTCCATCAACCTCTAAGGTGTAACCCAATTTTTTTCCCTTAAGATATTGTTATGCCTCAATCTCTCTCTAAAATTCCACATAGAAACTCTCTCTAGGAGTATGTACTAGGATCCGTCCTCGAAATCCATCTAAATGGTAAATTCCATCATTTTACACCACATGTGACTTAGGGTATTTACAAAAACATTCTCCTTTCCCTTCACATGCTTGATATCCATATCATACTCACAAATGATCTCCATCCAACACCATTGACATGTGTTTAAATCAGGCTGAGTAAAAATGTGGTGGATGATCAAGTGGTTTTTCCTCGATACAAATCGTTATCTCAAGAGGAAATGATGTCAACTAACCAATGCATGAACTAATACAACTAGCTCAAGGTCATGGGTGGGGTATTTTAGCTAAAAATCCTTGAGCTTCTAAGACTCAAAAGCAATCACATGGCCATCCTACATAAGTACTACGCCCAATCCTAATAATGAAGAATTCATGTAAATAGAGAAGTACTAGTGTGGATCAAGAACCGCTAAAATAGGTGCAAAAGTGAGTCTCTCCTTGATCATCCTAATGGCCTTTTCACACTTCTCCATCGAATCAAATTTATTCCCTTTGCATTGAAGATAAGTGATGGGGTGAGCAATATGGGAGAAGTCTTGAATAAACATATGATAGTAGACGGTCAATCCCATAAAACTACATACCTTTGTAACACTAGTGAGTGTGGGCCAATAAATCACTACTTTGATCTTCGAGGGATCGATTATTATTCCCTCGCCATAAATATTGTGCCCCAAGTACTGAAACTCATCTGAAAGAAGGATCAATTTGCAAAGTTCTCATACAATTTATGCTCTCTCAAAAACTTTAACACTTATTGAATATGATCCTCATACTCCTCCGCTATGTGTGATAAAATCAAAACATCATCTAAGAACACAAAGACAAAGTGGTCTAGAAAGGTCTTAAATATGCCATTCATCAAACTCATGAAAATGGTTAAGGCATTGGCTAGCCCAAAAGGTACCATTGTGAATTCATAGTGGTCATATCTAGTACAACAAATTACCTTATGGATGTCTACCCTCTGCAATCCTCAATGGGTGGTAGCCATATTTTAAATTTATCTTCAAAAATATGATAACACCATGCATATGATCAAAGAGGTCATTAATATGTGGAATAAGATAATGGTGCTTCACTTTCACCTTGTTTAGTGATTTGTAGTAAATGAAAATCCACAAGGATCCATCCTTCTTCTTGAAAAATTTAACCGGTGCATCCCAAGTGGAAACAATAGGTAAATTAGACCCTTATCAAGAAGACCCTCTAGTTGGATCTTGATTTTTCAAAGCTCAAGTGTGATCATCTTATAGGGTTATCGTGAAACCAGATTTTCACATGCACTAATTCTATGTGGACTTCAATCTCTCTGTGTGGATGCATACCTGTAACTTAGTAAGAAACACATTTTTAAACTCCCAAAGGATGTGGTGGTCATCTAATAAAGGTCTTGGAGACTTATCCTATGATTTATCAATCATTGTGATAGCAAACAACTAACATCCCTTCTGCATACTCAACTTGAGCAACATGGCAAAAATATTATAGATGGAATGTGGCCTTTGACTTTCTATCATAATTATCTCTGTACCAAGGTCACCACAACACTCAATGACCTTGTGGTAACATTCCAACCTATATTTATGGGTTATGAGCTAATCCATCCCCAAACTAACCTCATATGATCCTAAGGAAGGACTCATAAGTCCACCGAAGTGGTGAAAGATCTGAAATCTATGATGCACTTTCTAATAGTCATGTTCATAGGTAACTTAGCTCTAAAAGCCAAATCAACCTCATAGTTCATGTCCTACCTAACTACCACTATCTTACATCAACCTACTAACACATGAGATAGAAAAGAGTTGTATGAACCAAAATAAAACAAAATGGAGATATGAACTCCCTAAATACTAATTGATGTCTCTATTATTGTGGTATGCGGCTCTACTTGTGGTTATCTACCACCACATATACCCTGTGAGATCCTCTCATATCTCCAATCGTAGAATCCGATGTAAGGGATTTCCCCTATTATAAGATTCAATGTTCTATGGAAAATCCTTCTTGTAGTGTGTAGGATCTCTGCAAGTAAGAAAACCTCAGCCCTATCTCTCTATCAAACCTACACCACCTATCTCTCATGAACTCAATGTGCTAGACCTTGTAGGTCCTATCTTGTAAGTCTATTGTGAATGGATTGGTCTAGTTTGTTTTCTATATCATCTATGAAATCTAAAAGTCCTCAAACTGTGAATACATGCCCCTATATCTTTTCTCCCCATGGAAAGTTTGGAAACATTGTTAGTGTTATGGGGGTCAAGATGCATGTCTTGGAGATATAAACCAACCCTAGGAGGATGTGGTGATACTCTCAATTGACTATTTTCATGGCCTGTATATGTGATTTGGCCTTATCCATAGCCTGGTTATTATCCCTACTCTCTTCAACAATGCATTCATTCTCCACAATGTCAGAGAGAGTCTATGAATAATACATATACCGATACTCCAATATATATGTTCGGATTGTAAATAAATCGATGAATCCGAACCTACTCATCATGCATATAGTCCACATACTAAAGGACATCCATAAATTTCCCCTCATATTATTATACTTTGTTAGTCCCTTGCTTCAAATTGTGAAACCCACGATACTTTGTTGCAAAAAGTGTGTGGAAATGTATCTGAATCTAAATCTCTCCTAAAAAAACTTCTAAGTGATTGTGTCAACATTTATTAGGATATTTTCTCCTCTTTCCTCCATTATAATCCTTCCCCATCTCTCAATAAGTGTAGGGCTACACAAACATTGATGTTTCTTGCATAAGGGTGGAGTTTGAATGATGCAAGAACATCATCTTAGAAAGATTCAAAGAGTCAATTTTTTCTTTTGATCATGTTTGGAGGGTTAAAGTAGGCTAGTAGAAGTGATTTTAGGTCTTTGGAGGCTTTCAAGTTAAAATTTTAGTTTATAAGTGTTTTCCCTCCAAAAATCTAATTTGATTTTTTTAAGGAAGAAGTTCCACTTTTGACATTTTTGGCTTTGTTGGTGTCTTGGTAGGAATATAATGTGGTTAGGAGGTGCAAGTATAATGTATAACTCCCTCTTGGAGGGTTACAAACCATCTTCCTAAGTAATTTCATATGAAAATATGTTTTAGTGACTTGACGCAAGTATATAAATTTAGTTAGTGGTTTTGTAGAGTTTAGTTAGTAGGTGTTACAAAAAAGTAATTATGGAATATGTATTCGAGTAAATAAGGTGTGGAACACTCAAGAGAATAGGAGGAAAACATTTTGAGAACAAACACGGAGAAGAAAAACTCTATTTTTTGTAAGAAGATTGTGTATGTATAGAAACTGTTAAGAATAGTGAAATAAAAACATGAGATTGGAAGTCCTTTGTAAAAATTGTGAAACTTTATTGTACAATTTATTCATCCAGTGATTTTGGAAGTTGGTTTTTTGTTTATAGATTTTGGAGTTTGAAAATATGAACCATAAACCTTAGAATTGTGCACATACTTGTATAAGAGTGAAAAACATTGTTTCGAGAAGGTAAAGTTTCCTTTTTATCCATTATTTTTTATTTACCTTGAAGGAACCTTGATCGAAATATTTGGGAGGACATTACAGGTCTTTAGGTCAGATTTTGAAGTTTAAAAATTTATACACCATTAGAAATCAAGTTTTCTATCTTTACTGAGGTTTGTGTAAAACCCTAATTAGGGTTTATGGAAAATTCATGTTTGAAGGGATAAATCATTGAATTTGGGGATACAATTTATATATTTTCTATTTTTTATAGGTTTCAAGCCCCCTCATGACTAGAATATTCGATAATTTGAAGTTAGGAGGATTAAGCCTGAAAGAAGGGCTAATGCCTAAAATCAAACTAGCGAATTACGAGGAAAGCTAAGGAGTTAGGATATTAAAATTTGTATGAAGTTAAAATACCATAAAGGATATCTAAAACTAATCTTACTTTCTTGTGAAACCTTGTACATTCTTCCCAACATTAGGGTTTACCTATTTAGAGGGCTAGTAGGAGGACATGACAAACTTGATAAAAAGCAATGGAACTTTCCTTTTTATTTGTATTTTTCCACCTTTAAGGTTATGAATGCATGATCAAGACATGGTAAAAGTGGATTTTATGGCCCAATATTATTAGAATCTACAAGAAGCAAACTCCACATTTCGAGACAATTCGGCTTAAGAAGATCACCCTAAAAGTAAAGGAGAAGAAAAATTCAAGTAAGTTGGTTTTTACCTATTCAACTAGAGTTTTAAAACTTGTAGAATCATTACTTAGAAGGTAGAAAATTTTACCCATTACTGTAAGAAGGGTTATTAATCCTAAAACACCATTTTTAGGGTATTGGAAAAGTGTTTGTAAACCAATTTTTGTTCAAATAAGAAGGATATTTAAGTATTATGCTATCTAGAGTGATTGAGCTTGGGTTGATCCCCTCACCTCTACATTAAGTGGTATGAAATAAGGCTTATGCTCTTGAAAGATAAAGATATTAACAAGAAGTTGTGAAAGATAGATAAGTTGAGTAAGAGAAGCAACTTATGAAACATAAGTTTGCAAGAAGAAGAGAATAAAATCAGAATGGCTAATAGAGCAAGGATGAGAAGAGGAGGTGGAAGAGAAGGTGTTCAGATAGGGGATGCAATCCTTAAGGAAATCATAAATATGAGGATACATTTTTATGCTAGACTCACATCAGTAGAGGAAAATCAAAGAAGAGGAATAATTACAGGTGATCTAAGTGATAAAGAAGATGAACCAAAAGTTGCTCCAGCACAAGAAGAGGTTGAAGAATAGGAAGAGGGACAAATAGATAGATTGATTAAAGTGATAATGGGACAAGGATCCAAACCAAAGTTGGAGATTCCTACATATGCAAGTAGCCTTGATGGAGAAGAGCTTATTGATTGGATAACTACTTTGGATAAGTATTTTGAATATGAAAGTGTTCTGAAGAGCATAAATTCAAATTTTCTTATGTGTGATTAAAAGGACATGCAACACTTTGGTGGGAATTTATACAAGATGAAAGGATCAAGCAAAGGAAAAAGAGGATTAAAGAATGAAACATAATGGTAGAAAATATTAAGGCCAATTTTTTACCTGGTGATTACAAAACTAATATGTACAGAAATTAAATTTTTGAAGCAAATTGATATGAGTGTTAAAGAATACACAGAAGAATTTTATAGATTGACAATCAAGTCAGGTCATGTGGAAGAAGATGTGGAAAAGATAGCTAGATATCTCAATGGTCTAAGATACAACATTCATGATGAACTCAGCCTAGTAAGTTCTAGAACCATAGAAGAATTTTATCAGTTAGCTCTAAATGTATCAAAAAAGTTAAATAGAAGAAAAACTCAGCATACTAGAGAGTTCAGAGGAAGAGGATTTAGAGGTAAAGGACAAAAAAGAAGCGAGATAACAACAAGGACAAGGAAACAATTCACAAGTGTAATGTGCTATAATAGGTGGATACTAAGGATGAAGTTATCTATATAGAGGAAGAGGTAACTATGGAAGAGGAAGAGGAGAGTTTCAAGGTAAGTGTTTCAAATTCAATAAGTTTTCAGGTCATAGATCGTATGACTATTTAGAGAACATTCAAGCAAGTGGTAGTAGGGTAAGTGAAGCAAGAAATCAAATTGTGCATGTTGATGAAGAAGAGAGTGTGGGATCACCATCACACATATAAGAACCTGAAACAAGAGAGGCATTGATGATGATAAGAGTATTGATGAAAACAAGCTAAGAAGATGAAGAACCAACTTAAAGAAGAACCTTATTTAAGACAATGTGCAAGTCCAAAGGTAAGTGTTGTAAACTCATTATTAATAATGGTAGAAAAAATAATTTGGTGTCTTCGAAATGGTAGAAAATATAAGATTGCAAAATTTGATACATCCTAAACCATATAGAGTGTATTGGGTTCAAAGGAATCATCAAGTGTTGGTAAATGAATAATGTCTTGTTAGTTTATTATTGGTAGTTATAAGGATGAGGTTCTTTGTGATGTGATGCCCATGGATGCTTGTCATGTCTTACTTGGGATACCTTGGTAGTTTTATAGGAGATCTATTCATGATGGTAGGGAAAATACATATACTCTAATGAAGAATGGTGTTAAGCACACACTAAACCCTCTCAAGGAAAATAGTGCATGGAATGAAAGCTACTCAAAGAGTCATGTTAATGAGTTCAAAGGATTATTTGTAACAAGAAGAGAGAGTTGGTCTTGAATCATCAATAACTACATTTGAAAGGAAGTATGGTATGATGGAAAACAAAGTGAGTATCGTCAAGAAGTTTTGAAAATGGTTAGTTGGTGAAAAAGAATATCAAGACAACCTTCAAATGAGAAGGAGCAAAGAAGATGAGGAAGGTAAATTTGCAAATCTCAAAGGCAAGAGAGAAAAGAAAAGAGCTCATAGGGGCACAAAACTCAGCAAGAGTGAGCAATACTTTGAGCATGACAATAACATTGATCAATTAGTTTCTAAGGAGGAAGATAACAATCCAAAGAAGAATAATGAGACATCCAAGAAGGATGATGAAGTTTAAGTTCAAGGAGAAGACCAAGAACACATATTTGAAGAAGAAAAAGAATAAATGAAAGAGAAGTCCAAAAGGGCCGTTAAGCCTCAAGTTTTTCAATCTAATACTTCTTTTAGTGATGATTTTGTAGGTATATCAGTTGAGATGGTGATGATGAAGTAAGTGGAGAGTGATCTATCCAAGAAAAATATAATATTTTCAGACCTTAAGTTCATGATACATTAAGAAGAACAAAAATAGAGTAAATAAGATGATTTCATAGCCAAGAAAAATAAATAATTAATTCATCTACAACTAGATCAAGGGTAGAATAATGAGCAAGTGGTAATGAAGACCACGTACAATCCAAAATAAATCTCTACACAAAGGAGACATTTCATCTAAAAGATAAGTATGATAATCTAAGATATGGTGAAGATCATGAAGACAATCTGTTTATGGCATGGAATCATGGATAAGATCAAGGAGGTCAACCACCATTGGAAAACCAAAAAGAATAAGAACATCTTTGTCCATATAGAATCTCATGGGTGAAGCTTTTTGTTCCTAGGGAGAATGATGCAGGATCATCATCCTAGAAATATTTATAGAGTCAATTTTTTATTTTGATCATGTTTGGAGGGTTAAAGTAGGCTAGTAGAAGTGATTGAGGTCTTTAGAGGCCTTCAAGTTAAAATTTTAGTTTATAAGTGTTTCCCCTCCAAAAGTCTAATTTAAATTTCTCAAGGAAGAATTTCAATTTTTGACATTTTTTGGCTTTTTGGTGTCTTAGTAGGAGTCTAAGGTGGTTAAGAGGTGCAAGTACAATGTATAACTCCATTTTCAAGGTTTATAAACCATATTCCTAAGTAATTTTGTATGAAACTATGTTTTAGTGACTTGAGTCAAGTATCTAACTTGAGTTAGTGGTTTTTCATAGTTGAGTTAATACATATTACAAAAAAAGTAGTTATGGAATAGGTATTTGAGTAAAAAGGTGTGTAACACTCAAGATAGTAAGAGGAAAATATTCTAAGAATGAACAAGGAGAATAAAAACTTTGTTTCTTTTGTAAGAAGACTATGTATGTATAGAAACACTAAAGAAGAGTGAAATAAAAAACATGAGATTAGAAGTCCTTTGTAAAAATTGTGAAATTTTCTTTTACAATTTATTCATCCAAAGTGATCTTGGAAGGTGATTTTTTTATTTATAGATTTTGGAGTTTGAAAATATGAATCATAACCTTAGCATTGTGCATAGACCTATATAAGAGTGAAAAAATCTGTTTTGAGAAGGTAAAGTTTCCTTTTTATGCACTTTTTTTTGTTTACCTTAAAGGAACCCTACTCAAAAATATGTGGGAGGATATTACAAGTCTTTAGGTGATATTTTGAAGTTTGAAAATTTATACACCATAATAAATTGAGTTTTCTATCTTTATTGGGTTTGTGTAAAACCCTAGTTAGGGTTTAGAGAAAATTATTGTTTGAAGGGATCAACCATTGAATTTGGGATTAAAATTTGCAAGTAGTCATTTGAGACATATATTATTGTATATTTTATAAGTTTTAGAGGTTTCTAAGAACCCTCATGACTGGAATCTTTCGAGTGTGAAGCTATGAGAAGAAAGCCTAAAAGAAGTGTAAATGGCTAAAACCAAACTAGCAAATTATGAGGAAAGATAAAGAGTTAGGTTATAAAAATTAGTATGAAGTTAAAATTCCATAAAGGGGTCTAAAAATAATCTTAGTTTCTTGTGAAACCTCGTATATTCTTCCCAACATTAGGGTTTACTAATTTGGAGGGCTAGTAGAAGGACGACATGAGACTTGATAAAAAATGGAAGTTCCCTTTTTCTTTGTATTTTTCCACATTCAAGATTTTGAATGCATGATCAAGACAAGGTAAAAGTGGATTTGATGACCCAATATTATTATAAGCTATAGGAAGAAAACTCCATGTTTTAAAGACAATTGTAGCTTAAGAAGACCATCCTAAAAGAAAAGGAGAAGAACAATTCAAGTTAGTTAGTTTTTACCTATTTAACTAGAGTTTGAAAACTTGTAGAATCATTGATTAGAAAGAATAAAATTATACCCATTAATGTAAGAAGGGTGATTAAGCCTATACTACAATTTTTGGGTATTGGAAAAGTGTTTATAAACCAATTTTTGTTCAACTAAGAAGGATATTTAAGTATTTTGCTAACTAGAGTCATTGATTTTGTGTTGATACCCTCACCTCTCGCATCATTTAAGCACTCGGTAAATCTAACCAGCTATGCCTCATCCTAAAATCACATAGTGTCTCCAGAGTAAGTGGGTGGGTGGAATCTCAATTTCTTTCTAATGTGATATGTTACATCCAACTACTAAGATCTATGCCTCCTATGATATTTGTCACTCCCATTACTAATGAGGTAGACTCCTAGTCCTCTTTTAGTACGACGTGGCCTCCTTGTGGAAACTAGGTGGTAGAGACTCACATCCCTCATGTGATGGGTGTGGTGAACCTCTCTATACTCCTCTACTCTCTCCGGAACATGTTGTCTAAGAGTTGTCACAACCTCCTACAATGCTTTAAGGATTGGGATCCTAATATTGCCTTATTTTTCTCTCGGTGGGGTAGACGGTTCACTCCATGTTGGCTTCATTGAACTTTTTGCATGCAACCCCGCACATGCCCATGATAAATTTTAGAATGATTACAAAAGGGGTAGAAGGAAAATTATGTTAAGTTTCAATGCACTTCCTAGAGTCTTACTTTGTTGCAACCTCATGCTCTAATACTAAGTGTAATGTCCCAAATTAAAACACTAAAATAACCTATGTCAATAGTAAAATTGTGGAATAATTTTTTTGAAAGAATTAATGAGAACCAATTTTAAGTTTACATTATTCAACTCAATTTGGTGCCGACGTGCGATACCATTGGATTGTGTTGTTGCGAATTCTAGTATTGCACACGGTTGAGTGGCACAATTTTTGGTTAAATGAGTAAAGCCAATAATGTTATTGATAATCGAAAATTTAAATTGATTGACATTTTAAAATGTCTTGGGTTAAAGAGAAAGATTTATTTAACTCGGTGGACATAAAATATGCTCACGAAATAAGGGTGATAAAGTGGCGATAACCAATCTCATTTGGGTAAAGGTCTCATTATTATTTAAACACTTAAATTGCATACAATTGTTATGGAATAATGGTTTGGTTACCGTGTATTAAATTTTCACTTCTCCTATTATATAATTTTTAATCATTATAATTTTAAAAGAGGAACAATAGTTACTTACAATACTCAACCCTCAATAACCCCTTCTAATTCCACTTACCAACATTACATTACATAAACCCCTTGTAATATCACTATGAGATAATATTTAGTTATTAAATTACCTTTACTATTCAAATCAAGGACAAGTGGGGAGGATTGAAAGTAGGCCATTGGAATAAAACTCTCCCCACCCTAGATCTCTAGGGTTTCTTAGATTCCTTAAAACATCCTTATGGTTTGGGTAAAATAAATCTTCTCTACTCGTTCATTTTATTTCCTCTCTTTGCTTGGTTCAGAGGTCAAGACAAATTTCATGGAGTTTAATGGATATTAGATGTTGATTTCCAACCATTTGTTTTATTTATATACCCAAAATGTTGGGTTCTACAAGAACAAATGTATTCATTTGAATATATATATAAAATTTGTGCCATCATATTGAAATTTATATATATTATATATATTATACATAAAACCATTAACTATATATCTAAATATATACCCATGTGTGTGTGTGTGTGTGTCCATTAAAAAATATGGAGGTCATGTTAAAAGGACCAAGACTATGCATATGATGGTTGTGGGCCCTTAGGGCTATGGTAGTAGCGTGGGTGGATTTTCCCACCATAATCTCCATTGGTTTCATGGATTGTGAAATGGTTGTGCCCCCTCTTTCCCAAAAATAAAAACTTAGGTAGAGAAGGAAGGGTCAAACCCTTCCCCACCCTTAACCCTTTATTTATTTATTTATTATTATTCTCAAAACATAACACTATGTTTTATAGTCACACACAAATGGTTTATTATTATTATTAGTTATATTTACAATATACCTAAATCATTATAAATAATATATAGAAGAATTTTATATTCGGTTTATTATTATTATTATTTTATATATAAAAATATATAACTTTTTTGTTTAGTATAAACGATTTTAGTACTATCTACTTTGAAATTCGAAGGCTTCAAATTTGGAATTAAATTCCTAATCATTTAAATATTATCATCCTTACACACACACACACACACACACACACACACACACACACACAAAAACACATTGTTGCTTTCAATTAATTTCCCTATTTTATATGATAATACGAAGGTAATCCCTTACGGAAACAAGCATAATTCTACTCTATTACTCCTTCGATTTCAACATAACAAATTTTCATTTAAGTTTATGAGAACATAAGAGGGAAAGGAAGATAATTTTTACAATGATGTGAGGATTCCCATATTATTTATCAAATAACTATATTCGTTCCCGAGAACATAACATATACAATGGATTCTACACTCTCAATGTAAGATTTCTTCCTTGTCATTTGAAAGAGATCACATGATGCATGTTGCCTTTAATAAATATAATCACTTGGTTTTTCATTTATATTAATGAAGTAAGAGTGAATAAACGTAAAGCACCCAATATTTTTACATGTACCAAATTGCATAAATTTCCATTGAGATATGAGAAAGAGGAATAGGAGGTAAGACTTCATTACTTTTACCACTTCTAACACAAATTTAAATCAATCATATTTGCAATTAACTCTTACAAGCAACAACAAGAACACAAGTTTATTCAATATATTCCCATTTATACTTTGCAATAAAAATAATTTACGATAAATCAAGTATGCCATATGTAATACAACCAAATCCCAAATAAGTATTACTCTAAGAGTTATAATTTCTTTCAAATGAATGAAATATGTCAAGAGTAAGGAAAGAGGGATTCATGAAATATAGAGGATCAAGTGATTCTAAAATTGTTCTCATAAGGGCCGAATTCACCTCATTATGAGACATGATATGAGTCCTCAATATTGTAGTGGAAGTGTCTAGGACTACATCTAGTTTTGCATCTTGCATCACACTTGTAAATCTAAACCCACCAAAAATAGCAAAAGAAAATTAGTACACAACCCACTTCATTTTAACTAAGAAAATGGTCAATTAATAAAATTTACCAAATGTAAAATCTAAAAGAAGGAAAGAATAAATAAATAATAAAAAGGGAAATACAACATTACAAATTCACATATCACTTCATATTTTCCCAAAAATTAAGTATTTCAGGCATGAGTGACCTTTGTTGGTTGTTGAGATTCATGGGAGTTAGTCCCCTTTCATCCTCTTTGGTATTATATTTTTGTTGGTTTCTCTCGCATACATATTTCAAGCACCTATTCATCACCTGCACACTTAATGCACACATCATACATGCTCAAAATGATCACATCAATACTATGAAATGTGAAGTCAATGGATAATATCAATAACTAACATTAACCTAAACATGATAACAATGCATCCAATGTCATCATCATATACAAAACATAATAATACTCATCATCATAAAAATTATTTGTCACATGTTATCATATAAACATATATCAAATTACATCACCCACATCATGTCAAAATAAACTAAGTATATTTTTGCACCATGTGCCGACACAAAATAATAATGAAAAATATAATCTTTGGAAAAAGTCATAAGTCTAGGCATCATGCCAAATAAAATATTTAATGAGTGATGAATGAGCTCAAAAATTAAAGGAATACTAGATAAAAAGTTCCCAAGAGGAATGGGCACTACAATTCCTTTGGCCTCTAGTTGATCTTACGGTCACGATGTATGGTTTGGCTCTTGGGATACAAGGAATATGGTAGAAATTTAAGGTTTTGGGTGTCGTAAATTTATTGGCCAAATAGAGAGAAACAAAAAGAAAAAAATCATATCTAATGTTTTAAATAATTTCCAAAAATATAAGAAACTTATAAAAATACCTAAAATTGCAGCAGAGGCTGCAATTTTATGAAAAAACCTAAAATTGATATAACTTGTGTAAAAAATAAAAATATTGAAATTTGGAGAGGATATAATTGACTTATTTGGAAACATAACATATTTTTTTAAGAAACATTTAGTACCATTTTGGAGATATAGTGATGTATTCACCTTGCATACCATCCTTCAGACAACAATGACAATTGCATTAGAAGCATCAAATTCAATTTTTCTAGTCACTTTTACTCAACAACCATCACCTTGCTTAAGAAGCCAAATCTTTCTCAAAACACTAAAATGGATTAAACCACTTAACCAAAGGCTAAAAAAACCTTACACATGCTCAAACACACCTATCAAACATGTTCATGCACCCCAAAAGTCTCATACCTTCACTTTCACCCAATCTCCTTGTAGACCTTAAAATTGCCTTGACTAGTTCTTGCTTAAGGTGCAATTCTTGCTCTTTTGGTTATTTTCTGCTTCCAAGACCTTATTACCTATTCCAATAGCTCAAAAACCTTAGCTCAATCATAAAAACATTTAAAAAAATCTCAACTCATCAATCTTCTCTTCTTGACTCAAAATTGCTCATTAGATGCTCTTAAGGCATGTATTCTTGCACCACTCATGGTTTGGGACTTCTAGGGATACCCAAAAGATATTGTAAACTTACTTAGATCTCTTTTGTGACCCCTAAGATGCTCACAAAATTTTGGAACTCAACTCCTACAACTCTATATATTCCACTTTTTCACTTTTCAACTAGGTTTCCTCTAGGTCTCTCAAGAACTCAAACTGAAAAGTGATGATATATTTCTCCCACGTGTGAATTTAGTGCTAAAATTTTTCACACATATTCTTAGGGGTATAAATACCCTATAATACAAATTTTACAAGAACCCACTTGATAAAACCAAAATTAGAGAGTTTTTAGAAATTTGTCCAAAACAAGGACAATCACAGGGCAACGAGCATTAAAAAGTCCATATCTTGAGATTTATACACTTTCAAATTTTCATTATACTTGAAAAATTTCTGTTTGGATGAGTAGAAAATTTAATATTTAGAGTGTTTTGAGTGATTATGCCATCATCAACATGATTCACAAGATTTTGTGATTTCTTCCCTTACACAAAACAAGGGTTTATGACTGAGTTTTTGATTTTTTCCCTATCAAATAAACTCAAAAATTCTTGAAATTTTTCCCATATGTCAAAGATACATGTCAGTCCTTCCCCTAAAAATTTGAGAAATTTTCCATTTGTATTTTTAAATTTATAAATTTTTTCCTTCGTTCAAAACCCTAGGACAGGGTACATGGCAACAAGGGTGTGTTTTTGGATTTAATTACACTTTCATGAATTTTAAAGATTCTAAAAGGTTTGAAAATCCTTCCCTATCCTTCTCAAAACCTTCATGCAATTTTTTTATCTCTATACAACCATGCTACTTAAGAAACACTTTGTCAAATAGTTATCATGCACAATCTTACCTCCCTAACACTACATTCTTCTTATACTAGACTGTCTCTAATGCCATTTCCACTCTTTCCCAATCTTCTTCATGATCTCTATAGACCTGAACCACCTTACGCCTGTAGGACATCCATAAATACAAATCAATGAGATTAAAACATAGTTTCATCAATAAACCATGCATCATATCACAATATACTTTCAAACACAAATTTTTCAACAAAAAGATGCTTTCATTAGATGTATACAATGAACTTCCATAAGCTCCTTGAGCCCTAGGCTCAATTACAAATATTTTTCTCCTTTCTCAACCTCTACCAACCTCAACAACCTCTCATTCAAATGCATTAGCATGATTTTAAAAGAGAAGAAGAGGTGGTTAGGTTTCCACCACCTAACTCACCCTAACACAAACTTACCATAGTGAGTTACATCTAGGTAGGGTCAAGTAGAAGGTTTTATGACATGATCACCTTATTACATCCACCTAACCTACTAACTTAGTAAATAACAATTCAAATTTTCAAATGAGCCATTTTGGAGGGAAAAATCCAAATGAGCTCTTATTACAACGCCAAGAGTCCAAATGGACTAAAGTACCTTCTAAACCTCCTAAGACACCCTAAGAGCCTATTCAAGCCAAATTTTTCTTTGTACAAGATGCTCCTGCATCATACTCCCCATATGGAGAGAAAAAAAAGATATGTATAAAAATGCCCTTTTCTTCATTTTCTTCCAATTGTTCTCTACTTGTAATATTATTCTCTTTACTGCTGCATTTTCTTCATCTTTATCAACTACATTCTTCCTTTTGTTATTCACTATTTATCTTCATATTCTTATTCTTGACTTTACCCTCATAGGTAAAATTAGGTATTCATGTCTTTTTCTCTTCATTTGAGCTCTTAGATGAGAGGTAATTTCAATACTTTTTATCTCTTCCTCTATCATACCCGCACATTCACGAATACAAAAACCTTAGATTCAAAAAAAAACAAGAGACTTCGAGTCTCTTCACATGTTTTTCCTTCAATTTCTTCTTCTTTTTCAATATTTTCTTTCATTTCTTCAAATTTTTCTGCACCATACCCCACTTATTCACTATTAAAAGCACATTCAAGTTCTCATATATCGCCTCTAACTATTCTTGGTTTATATACACAAACTGAAAATTAGTTTTCTTATCTTCTCCTTTAAATCATTCTTCACAATTGAACTCTTTCTTCTCTATTTCTTTGATTTCTTCTTCCACTTGCTTGTTTGCCTTCTTTTCCATCCTTTTAAACTTCTTTTTATCTTCTCTTATATCCTTTTCGGCTGCATCTTTCTTATCTTCTCCATAAGTGACATTAGAGACCACTTTACTACTTTGTTTAACATTATTTTCATCACTATGTTCATAGTTTTTCTTTACATTTCTTTCACCTTTTTCTCCAAATCATGTATCTGCTCCATAGTTCTTCTTAACTCTCTAATTTCTTTCTCTTCCCACATTCTTCTTTTCCTCTCCATCTCTCTCCTTTTATCTTCTTTCCTTTGCTTATCTCTCTTCTCTTTCTCTTGTTTACTATTCCTCATGAACTTAAGCAATTCCCTTGCTATTTCAGCATCCATCTTTCTTTTAGCAAGTCTTTTCCACCTTGCCAAGTCTCACCTAGGTTTGCTTTCTTACCTAGTCTCTTGACTTCTCTTTCTTTTCTCACTATCTCTTCTCTTTCTTCCCTTTTCTTCACCTTTCAAAGGAGCAACCTGTCACTTTATCCAACAATCTCACAAGAAGGCAATTAGTTATTTCAAACAACTTCAATTCAATTCATATCACTCTATCACACAACTCAAATCACATATTTACAAATGCTTATGTCAAAAATGACTTCTTACTAATTAATAACTTATTTTATCAATAAGAACAAACCTCATATTCCTTGATCATTACGCTATGATACCAAATGACATAGTTTCCCTGCATACCATCCTTGACAACGTCGATAATTGCATTAGAAGCATCAAATTCAAATTTTCTAGTCACTTTTACTCAACAACCATCACTTTAATTAAGAAGCCAAATCTTTCTAAAAAAGAAAATGGATTAAAACACTTAACCAAAGGCTACAAAACCTTACACATATTCAAACACACCTATCAAACCTGTTCATGCACCCTGAAAAGTCTCGTACCTTCACTTTCACCCAATCTCCTTGCAGACCTCAAAATTGCCTTGTCTAGTTCTTTCTTAAGGGGAAATTCTTGATCTTTTAGTTATTTTATACTTCCAATACCTTATTATATATTGAAATAGCTCAAAAACCTTATCTCAAGCATAAAAATATTTTAAAAATCTCAATCGACCAATTTTCTCTTCTGACTCAAAATTGCTCATTGGATGCTCTTAATGCATGCATTGTTGCACCACTCATGGTTTGGGACTTCTAGGGATACATAGAATACATTGTAAAATTTGTTATATATATTTTGTGACCCCTAATATTCTCACAAAATTTTGGAACTCAACTCCTTCTACAACTCTATATATTCCACTTTTTCACTTTTCAACTAGGTTTCCTCTAGGTCTCTCAAGAACTCAAAACTGAAAAGTAATGATATCTTTCTACCACGTGTGAATTTAGTGATAAATTTTTTCACACATATTATTAGGGGTATAAATAAAATACAATAATTTTTTTACAAGAACCCACTTGATAAAACCAAAATTAGAGAGTTTTTAAAAATTTATCTAAAACAAGGACAGATCACAAGGCAACGAGCATTAAAAAATCCATATCTTGATATTTATAAACTTTCATAATCTCATTCCAATTGAAAAATTTCTATTTTTATGAGAATAAAATTTAATATTTAGAGTGTTTTGAGTGATTATGCCATCATCAACATGATCCACAAGATTTTGTGATTTCTTCCCTTACACAAAACAAGGGTTTATGAATGAGTTTTTGATTTTTCCCTATCAAATAAACTCAAAAATTATTGAAAATTTTCCCACATGTCAAAGATACATTTAATTAATTCCCCTAAAAATTTAAGTAATTTTACATTTGTATTTTTCAAGTTATAAATTTTTTTCCTTCGTTCAAAACCCTAGGATAGGTACATGGCGTGCAAGGGTGCGTTTTTGGACTTAATTACACTTTCATGAATTTTAAGGTTTCTAAAAGGTTTGAAACTCCTTCCCTATCCTTATAAAACCTTCATGAACTTTTTTTAATCTCTATACAACCATGATAATCAAGAAACACTTTTTCAAATAGTTATCATGCACAATCTTACCTCCCTAACACAATACATTCTTCTTATACTAGACTGTCTCTAATGCCATTTCCACTCTTTCCCAACATTATTTATGATATATATATACCTGAAAAACATTAATTTACTTTATGACTTTCATAAATACAAATACATGAGATTAAAACATAGTTTCATCAAAAACCATGCATCATATCACAATATTCTTTCAAACATAGTTTTGTAAATAAAAAGAAGCTTTCATTAGATGTATACAATGAACTTCCATAAGCTCCTTGAGCCCTAGGATAAATTACAGAGATTTTTATACTTTCTCAACCTATACCAACCTCAAAAACCCCTCATTTAAATGCATTAACATGATTTTAAAAGAGAAGAAGAGGTGGTTAGGTTTCACCACCTAACTCACCCTAACACAAACTTACCATAGTGAGTTACATCTAGGTAGGGTCAAGTAGAAGGTTTTATGACATGATAACATTATTAAATCCATGTTAATCCTATAATAACACTTGAAATACTAACTTACTAACACCTAACCTACTAACTTAGTAAATAACAATTCAAATTTTCAAATGAGCCATTTTGGAGGGAAAAATCCAAATGAGCTCTTATTACAACACCAAGAGTCCAAATGGACTAAAGTACCTTATAAACCTCTTAATACACCCTAAGAGCCTATTAAAGCCAAAATTTTCTTTGTAAAAAATTCTCCTTCATCATATAGCCTAATCTTCACAATTAAGGTTTTAACCCAGTTCTGTCCAAGATCAAGATCTAATACCACTTGTAATGAGATTACTTAGATAAATCTGAATATTAGAAAATATAGAACACCAAAAGAGAGATAAATGATCACAATATGAAAGTATAATGACTTATCCACTTCGAGGGGGAAACCTCCAAACCATAAAATAAGACTCAAGTGCTCAATATGATGATCATATCCTACTCTCTAACCCCTATATATACCCTATTATACTATGAAAAACACCAAGCCACTAAGCATATGAAAGCATAAATAAATATGATATGACATGATAAGAGATTATGTTAGCCACATATCGGCTATCCATATCATGATATATGACCTAGGGTTAAGGGTGTAGCATGGATTTTAAAAGATTCCACACACATTTTCAATTTACATGCAGATTAAATTTTTACCTCGACTCTTTCTTTGGTCACAACACTTTATTTATCAAACTTTTGGAAGTTACAAGAACCTTTGAAATTTGCATGTAAATTGTGCCCATAGTTCTAGATACCAAAATAGTCTCATTATAGTGTTTCGTAGACTTTTAGAAATTTTGATCACTTTGACATGTAAATTGCACCCGAGTTCTAGATCTTGTTAAATAATGTATAATTTTCAATTGTGCATGTAATATAAAAACCTTTGTAGACTACAATGGAGATTTCACATGTAGTAGCAACTCAAAGGTTTGTGCAAGTATATGACAGATAAATTAGTTGTGCAAGAGAGAGAAAATATTATGGTAATCTATGGTGGAGAATTCAATAATTTAAGGAACCCTTTGTTGAATTCAAGGGATTAGAAGTAGGATTACAATTTTCATGTTAATTGTGCCTCAAAATACAAATCCTGAAATGGTCATATTCTAGTGTTGTGCATACTTTCAAAACTTCCAAGTACATTTGCATATATATCATAGAGTTTCAGATATTGAAACCTCAAAATCTTGTGTTAGTCTAAAGCATAGAAATCAATACAATGTTTAGCAGACTTTTCAAGTGCATGGGAAATAAAATCCCACTTGAATACGTCATCATAATTTGGAATACATATGAAAGGGAAAAACCCATGGTATACTCCATCATATTTTCATGTGAATAATCAACAAAAATATTTCCCAAGAGTAAGGTGGGTAAATCATGTGTAGAGGCAACTAAAAACACATGTAATGTTTAATAAAATTTTCAAGTGTGCAAATAGCTCAAAACCCACCCAACTCTATGGTAGATAAATCAGTTTTAAGAGAAACCCAAAGACAATGTTATATTTCTACAGAAAATCAAATCCTTCCATCTATTCCAATGAGAAAAAGGAGGGAAACTATAGTTAAAAATTAAAATCTTCCCTAAGTTCAATTATGTGGGCTATGTTGCAGATATTTGAATTTTTGGTCATATCTTTCGATTGGAAGCACCAAATCATAAAAATTAATACCCATTCAAAATATCTTAAAGGGTATTTTTATGGAATCATAAATGATAACTAATATTCTAGAATATGCTTCAAATTTGTTTGGGTGGAGTTTTAAGTTGCATATCAATTTCATAGCTGAAAAATGGTTTTGTAAGGATCTAGGCATGAGAAATGTAGATATTCCAACACACTCCCTCTTTTCTTCTCCTTTCTCTCTTCTTCACTTTTATAAATATCACTTTGATATTATTATAAAGGATTTCTCTCTCATAAATGTAAAGTCTCTATACTCTTTTGAGGATTGAGCTTCCAAGTGTTTGTATATTTGTTTCTAAGTTATTTAATGTAATCAGTGCCTTTTCATGGATATAAAAGATTTCGTATGTAATTATGGTTCATATTTAATAACCTAAACACACATTTGAATGCTCTACACAATAATAAAACTTCTCTTCTTCTTCTATATCAATCAATTCAGGTAATTATTTACCAAGAGGGATTACAAATAAATAGATGAGATATATCCTTGATTTAAGGATTTATATCCCTATCATATCTCCATAAGAGGTTAGCCTTAAATATATGTTAATCTCCCTCAATATTTCCTAATATCACTCTAACACAATTCACCCTAAATATCTCTCATACTATATCTACGCGAGTTGTATTGTAACAATTACAACTACCATATAATATTATTTATTTTATCTCACATGAAACAATAACATACTATTTTTCCTATGATTTTACCCCTTAATTTGAACATAGGAGAAGATAAAATCATCCTATAAATGTTTCTCCTTGAAAATGTTACTTAGACCATGTAACGACTCCATCAAGTTGTCTCATCCACCCTCGTAAAGGCGTAGTTCCCGATCGAATTTCATGGGATCTTTTTGGACCATCATTCCCAAAATCTTAAATTTTGAATCCTCCATATTCCTATAGCTCCCGAACTAGCTGGACAAAAATCCATATTGAGTTTAAACCACTATCTTCTCATGCCCCATAGATCTAGATTCTCTCAGTACATGTCTATTTCCCAAACTTCACTACAAAGGTTTTATTGAGAAATAGGAACACTAAAAATGCTAAAAGTAAACACATTAAAAACATACCATCAAATCGGATATATGGCCCCATCGCTAGTGGCTCATGAGAGGTCATTGTTTGACCTCCTTTTGTTGGAAAAATTATCATTAATGTTAAATTAATGTTGATGCAAAATTAAGTTATAGGTCTCATATGTTGGAAATATTTTTCACTGATGTCTAAGAATTGAATCAATCATGAAAAAGTTATTACATTCTCGAATTCTACATGTCACACTTCAAAGGAAAATAATATGTAGTGTTTTGTGGGTTTCGTAGTATTTTGTGGATTTGAAAATAGTTAGTATTGTACTACATGTTTGTTACAATACTTCGCGAGTCTGAAATCTATTGACTGTGCTTTGTATATTTGGAGGATCTCATTGAATTATTTCACAAGTCTTTGAATACAAGCTAATACCACGTAACAAACGTTTCTTACCTGAGATCAAAGGAAATAGTATTCCAAAGAAAATGTTGTGATATAAAGAAGGATTTCCGTGTAACAAAGAAAAATTAAAAGAAAGCCATAGAAGTCGGGAAATGCGGTAGAGGTCGAGAGAAAGCTCGCGGAAGTCAAGAAATTCCATGGAGGTGAGAGGTCAAGGATTGCTGTGAAGGAAAAAAAGTCTGCAAAGGTCATGAAAATATACAAACCAAAATAAAATAGGGAATGTCTGCGGAAGTATAGAAGAATCTCATATATCATTCTACAAAGAACGAATCAAGCTATATATATAAATAATTGTTGTTTTGATCGACCTCATCTTTTTGGCCCTAAAATTTTTATGCTTGAATCGGGTGACTCTATTTTAACATTATCGTTTGAATTGGTTTAGTCGACTCTCAAATGTTACTAGATATTTTTGAGAAATGAATATGATATAAAAGAGATTCAAATTAGATATATTGGAGGGTGCTTAAGGTGCAGAGAGCATCAATTATGAGAAAAGTCAAGTTGTGAAGAGCTTGGAAGTAAAGATGGAGTAGAGAAAGTAGAGAAGAATGTTGAGGAGTTGTATCATGAAGATAAATTGTTAAAGCTCAGTTTTTGTATAGAGTATGGAGTAATCATAATGTGAAGCCATTATGCAACAAGTGCACAAAAATATGTAGTAAGTGCATAACCAATGCACAACATGTGATCAACATCCATGGTGAAAGTATGTTTTGATCTATGTGAAGAAAGAGGAGTGGAATTGCCATCATCAGGTTGAAGAAGTAACTACATAAGGTGGATATTTGTATTGTTGAGGTTGGTGCCTCATACAATTGGGAATTGGTGTCTCCAGTGAGTTGGTGCTCATGAACTAGCTAAGTTGGTGCTCAAAATTGGGGATTGGTGTCTCTAGTGAGTTGGTGCTCATGAACTAGATGAGTTGGTGCTCAACATTGGGGATTGGTGTCTCTAGTAGGTTGGTGCCTATGAATATTTGTAATACAATTATTGTTGTGGCTAGATTTGGATATTATCTCCAAGCAGTATTTTATTTGTGGTTTTTCTCCCAAAAGGGTTTCCACATAAATCCTATGTTGTGAAATTGTTATATCTCATGTGATTGTTGTTATTATGGATGTTAATGTTTAAATAAGTAAAAATTCTAAGTATATTGATTCACCCCCTCTCAGTATCTGTGTGTTTTCTACAATTGGTATGGGAGTGAGTTTATTTAGAATACCTTAACTACTAGAAGGTAGATCTCAAAAGCACACATAGTGAGTCAAGAAGGTTTCTCCTTAGACAAAGATCCATTGTTTGATGAAACCAATTATTTTTTTGAGTATAAGGATCCATCTCTATTTAATGGCTCTTGGATTTGACATTTTACAATTAATTGACAATAGTTATATAGCTTTAGCAAATCCTCCTACAGATCAAGTTGGTAAGAAGGAAAGTGAGAGAAATACAAAGGATATGAATGCAATATTGAGTGGATTTCCTAAGTCAAAATTTGTTAAGGTGAGGCATTGTGTTTTAGCCAAGGAAATATGGAATAAACTCAAGAATGCTTATGAAGGAGATGATAATGTGAAGAAAGAAAAACTCCAAATGCATAGAAGTCAATTTGAAGGTTTGAAAATAAAGGATGATGAAAGAAACTCTTACAGTGATAAAGAAGAATCATTACTCATGACAAAAGAGATGTTAGAAAGAAAAGGAGAAGAAGATCTTGAAGGAGAGATCATTAGTTCCCTAGATGAGATCAAGATACTAAAGAAGAAGAATTTGAAACAAAAACAACAGTTTCATAAATTTGAAGAAGAGTATGGTGCCTCAAAGACAAAGTTGTCTCAAGACCTTGAAGAAACCCAAAATATCATCAACAACCTTCATATTCAACTTGAAGAGATGAAAAAGATGAATGTGGATGTGAGAACCCAATTGAAGATAAAAGAATACAACTGTGTTAAGCTAGAATCAGAGGTTGTGATCCTAAAGGAGGAATTAGAGAAGACAAATACTAAGTTGAAAAAATGCCTCAAGTTTGAGAAGAGCACTGAGATGTTGGATGATATTCTCAATAATCAAAGATCATTGTTTATCAAAATTGGTCTTGGGTAAAAAAAGATTAGAGATATGCCAAATAAGATCCTATCATGATGCCAAAGAAGGAAAATGTAGACAAATCAAAGACCTATGTAGATGCTCTTAAAGGTTTCTTAAAATATGGAATTAACAAGGAGAATGAGACTCATGTTCCTCAAATTATAGGTGCTCCAAATGTAAGAAGAAAGAAGAAATAGATTCATGTTCCTAAGAATACAAGAAAAAACATCCGAGAAAAATGTAGAAGATCCTTTCCTTGAAGGCAACGTCACATAACTAGGCGTCAGAATTATTTTTATGGATATTTTTTTCATGCAATCAATTTGGGCATAGAGTAGTAGACTGTAGATCTCATGCAAGAAGTTTTGATAAGAAGAAAAATTCAAATACAATTTCTTATGGTGTTTCAAAGAGAAACTATAATTCACTTTCAGAATACAAAGAGAATGGTACTATATGTTATGAATGCCACAACTATGGTCACATTGTACATTTTTGTAGAAGCATTGAATCTTCTAAACATGATAGGAATGAGTATGGATGGGATGGAAACAAATTGGCACATGGTTTCTTAGGCAGAAGGTATAATTCATTGTTGGACTAAATAAATGGCCAAGTATGAAGACATGTGCAAGGACATAAGAACACAAAAAGGTACACAAAGAAGCATAAAAGTAAAAATTGCACAAGGAAAAGAAGTGCATGAAGATGCACACGGGGGTATGAGAAGGGCATGCATGAAAGGATACACAAAAAGACAACAAACTTAGGAGTTAGCCTGATTTGTGAAATAGGCTAAAAATGGAACACATGAAAAGGATGGTGTATTCACCAAAGCCGATTGAGAATAGAAGTATGACACATGCAAGATTCATGATATATATATATATATATAGGTTATGCATGGATGGAGAAAGCTAAGTATGGAATGGTGTGGAAAATAAATCAAGTTATTTATAACATGCATAAAAATCTATTTATAGTGCATGTAATTGAAGTAAAGTAGGATGTTGACTAATTATAGGAAAGTGTAGCATGCAGACTATTTTTAGGAATTGTTTATTAATAGATCAAAGCATGTAGCATGTAGCGTTAAAGTGAAGGAAAATTTCCCACTCTATGTGTGTGTGTGTGTGTGTGTGTGTGTGTGTGTGTGTGTGTGTGTGTGTGTGTGTGTGTGTGTGTAAGATGTCCAATTAAAGAGAGAAAGAGAACAATTAGTATGGTATGTGTTCAAATATGTATGTAAGTCAACACATGTATATGCGTGCACCGTTAAATGTATGATTCATGTGTTTGAAATAGATAATCTAGTATGGATTTCAAAAGTTTGTAGGAATGCATGAGGTGTAAATTGTATCCATATATTTATACTAATTTTATATGTTGATGAATGAATACAAGATCTTTTTATGATTAATTTTCTATGAGCATACTGTGATAACTCACATTCTCGCATATGGAATATATATTTCATGTTATGTTAATCATGTCTGCAGAATCCATGTCTTGATTTCCACCCTAGAAGGAACTCAGAGGAGTTTCATGCGCTTCAGGTTATCACTTGGACATTTGTCTAAGTGAGGTTCCAACACACCTAACTATGTTGTGCTGATTTACTAGACTGCAGTGCATTATTCTGGTTCCATTTTCAGAACCTTATTTCATTCATGCTATCAAGATGTGGCGAGCTTATGGCATTTTGGTTGTCATTGGAGAACATTGAAAGGTGAAAACACGATGGAGAATACAAGTTTACACAGAGATACAACATAGGTGATATGTTTAATCCAAGAAAATTGTTCGAGGACAACCTTTATGATTTACTCAATGAGAATTTCTTTAGTTTATTTCTATGAGAACTATATGAATGGTTAACAACGTATGTATAGAACAAAGTAAGTAGGAATAGGTGAAAGAAGATATGGATTCGGGGTAAGTATCAAGCATTATATGAATTGGATGAACTTTGGATGTGTTAAGTAGATTGTTGGTGGGGAGGTGTCTTATAGAATCACACTTTGAAATACGCAATCTCAAAATTTTCGTGCCTAGAGGAAGAAGAGTTCCAATTCCTTCATGAATTTAGAGGATCATATTTACATGTGCTATAATTGTCTATACTTATATGATGGTTGAGATTAGATTTGAAAACTTGCTGATGGCTAGCTAAACACATGCCATGCACATGAACATGGGAATGGGTTGGAAAGGAAGGTTCGACTCAAGTGAAAGTAGAGAAAAGAAAGATTGTGCAGATATAGTGATGTGCAAGAGAGGGCGGTCGAAGAGGTGCTAAGACATGAGGAATGAGGCTAGGAAAATGTGATGAGATCCTGCTAGAGGTGAGGGACTAAAAACCATGTCCTTATGATATTAGGGAAGTGCAACATGAAATAACCCCTTGACATCTAATGAAAGAGATTCTGGTGAAGAAATAATAACCATTGGCATGCATTTAACCCACCTCGAAACTATAACCCTTGTGCTCGGCACTCAAGAATTACAATTTCATATAGAGGATATTCATAATGACATAAACTAAGAAGGTAATTGGGGATCACCACGTTAGTTTGGAGATACATGAAAATGTGTATTGCTATCAACTCAAGAGGCACAATAGATAAATGTAGTGCAACAAACACCCATACCGGTCAACAATTTTTTTGGAAATAATCCGATAGGTGCAACATCGGGATCGAGAGTTGGTGTAGTACTCATTATCAAGTAATCCCATAGGCTGGATACTAGGACAAATAATTGGTGTGAAATTTATCTCTACTATAAGGATAAAAAGTAGGACTTCATTAGGTCCTCAAGTAGCAAGTAGGAGGCTCGGGAGGCTCTAGTCCCCCAAGCAGAGGAAACCCTAGTGGAGGTTTGGGATCGGGATATGGTCCTCCCCAAGTGGAAGCAATCTAGGACAAGGAAGTAACCCACCACCATAGTAGCCTCTTATTTTTTTGAGATATTATTTCATTTACTAGAGTACCAAGGAGGGAAAGATGTAACAAAGCACATGTATAAGTGTGAACTCTTATCGAGGCCAAGGGAATAACATCCTTAGACAGAAGGTGCATGCACAACTACTATATGAAGTATGACTCACATTATATGACAATAGACTATGAAACACTTCATGTCACCTTCCTAGCCAAGCTTCACATACCTGATTTCGAGTAGTAGAGCATCATCACACTTATGGATATTAAACAAGGACTATCTGAGAGTGTCCAGAAATATGATACATGATTCAAAACTCTTTTGTATAAAATCTTGTATGACATCCATAAAATTCAACATGTGTAATGGATCATGAGTGGATTTTTGACACCATTTAGAAGGGTGTTATCACATAAAAATTTCATAGACCCGTGTGAGTATCTGGATGAATCATTACGCGTGGAGGTGGTTGGAAGCCTAAACACTAGAGTGAGTCCATTCTTTGAAGCATAGATCATGGCTATGGAAACATAATTGGAGAAGTTGTATGCTAATTTTGTATATGACACTCATAGTGGACTATGGTGTAAAAATTGTGATGTAGAGGGGCACACTAAGGATAGTTTTCCATGTAGGAATGTCCATGCGCTTCTCTCGATCTTGTGAGATTTTCCATAAAAATCATGATGTCCGAAACTTCCCACTTCGCAACAGTGCCACACAGAAAGACTATATCACTATACCGTACGTGCACACCGATGATATAGCTAATTTCTAGTTGATTAACCACATCCATGAGGATTTTTAGACCTGGGTTGCACTAGTCTAGCATAGAGAGTAGCTCACGGGGTGTGAATGTGAAAACAAGTTGAACCGGACAAGATAACGATGTAGGTAATAACAACAATGAGATTACAAGGAGGATATCATGGTGAGGCCATGGAGGTCACAAAGGTAAGTTTAGATAAGGGATGTGTTATACATGTGGTTAGCTGATAAAGTATCAACACGAGTGTCCGAAAAACCATTTTTGTACATAATGTGGAAAAGGACACAAAGTAGAGGATTGCCAAGACTTGTATTGACACGTGTGCAAAAACAAGAAGGATATGGGCAACCGATGATATAAGTTGATCACTCTAGGAAGGGACAGTGAAAACCTAATGTTTTATTTGTGGCAGAGAAGCAACCGTTATTGGTCACTACACACATAGGAGCTTCACATGTGTGTGAATAGGGAAGAAAAAATTGTTCATCGATGAGACAAGAATGTGAAACCAAGTAAATATCCAGATGCAAGGAAGGAAAAGGAAGTATTCCAAGAAACCATGAGATTAATCAGAGAGCTCCAAGAAGAGATAATTTTCCTAAAGGAACAAACATAGGGAAAAGAGTGTGCCAAATAGATTGAAGTACCCGATAAGAATGTTGAAGACCTTAAAGAAGTACACAAGATGCTTATACAAGAAAATATCATCCCCTGTTAGGAGAATGGTTGTGGGAGAAAGTTTCATGTGCATGAACTAAGAGGCATATATAGATATTACATGCTAATTCACCATCTCAGAACCATAAATATGACAAAGAGATTACCTTGGATGTGGTTATAGATGGTTGGTTGGTAAGTAACATTTTGATTGATACAAGTGCAAAAGTTAATGTCCTTACACTTGATGCTTGGAATAGAATGGGTAGGTCACTGTTATAGCCATCCTCACGTGTTTTGTATATGGAAAACAAAATAAGGACCATGACCATTGCAGTCTTAAAGGATGTAAGCATAACAATTTATGGAGTAGAGTTTAGAGGATACTTCGAGGTTTTGGAGTTGGTGGAGGCAAACAACTTTCCTACACTACTTAGCCATCATGGTGCTATGTGACCAACACATGCCTGAAATTTAACAAGTTTTATGTCAACTTCGAGAATAAAAATGGGTGAGTAGTGATCCATATAGACAGAACAAAGATTGTACCCCACATTGAGTATGTAAATGAAGAAGATATTAACCAGATCTATGCGTATACGGTGCACAACCTAGAGTTATTTGAACTAATAAATGAAGGGATGTTAAAGTGGGGAGATGCACATTCCATTAACGAGACTACTAGCATTTCTTGTGATAATTAGGCTCATGATATGTATGAAATGGTTGGTCGAGAGTGCCATGAAAGAGTCACATAAATGAAAATGCCTAGGAAGTTCAACACTTGCAGAAGACTATGCTATCAAATTTCATGGAGAAGAGAATCCAGAGACATTTTTGTGCACCATGGAGGATCAGCTACGCAATGAGGGTGAAATGACAAATATTCTTGTATATTAACTTAGGTTAATGATAATGTGATGGTGGTATGCACAAAGAGATAACTTATTAAGATGGTATGAGATTAGGGTTGTTATCCTAACTAGGTTTGTTAAGAGTAACCTATCTTCAAAGATATTAAGTTATGATGGAGTGTCTTCCCCTGGATCACATTAAATATTGTGAAAAGAATTGGCTTGAGGGACATGATGGATTACCACCATCTCTATGGGTACATAAGTTTTATTCCACATTGTATATGTGTGCACGTGAATGGTACATACATGCTTGAGTTGAAGCAAGAGATCGCAGATTGGAAGGAAGTGAATTCAAGTATGATACATGTCTTTGATTACTCTTCTACTAAACCCCACGTGCATATAAATTTTCAATTGATGAAGCACATCACTTTGGGTGCTATCACAAAGGCGTAAGATCTTGTAACTCGATTTACAATGTGAGACTCTTCTAATTGAGTGTGTGAGCACTTATTATTGGATGGATTCTCGACGAGCACCTTTTAGAGCATGCTTAAAAGTAAAAGGAAAAAGGAAAGATCATCTATCTCATTGATGATGAATATGTCAAAAATATGAACATAGAACACACAAAATGCGAGCACAAGGTTTTAGAAATTATATATGAATAAACAAACACATACTATATGCCACTTAAAACAATGAAAGTGAATATAGGAACAAAAGACATGCCTAAGGAGGTAATAATTGGTGATTATTGGTCCGAGGAAGAGGTTGTAAAACTAATTGACTTATTGTGTGCCTTCTAAGACTTGTTTTGTAAGGGGATAACATGAGTTAAAGGGGGTCTATCCATCAAGAGTGGGGTTTTTATACATATACAATAATGCGGCAACGTTATTCTCACACATTATTGTCTAGGCATTTGAAGACTTCATTAACAAGTTCTTGCAAGTGTATCTTGATGATTGGAGTTTACATGGATTAATCGAGAGACTATTGTGACTATATAATACCGATGTTTGAAAGATGTAGGTAATTGAGTATATTTTTGAATATCAAGAATCGTAGGGAAAATTTTAGTGGTGAATATTTGTTAATTCACGAATATTCCGGTTTTAAAAATTTGAAATTGGTGAATTTTTTGGGTATGAATAGGGACTAGGTCGCCAAAATTTTCTAGGTATAAGTTAATGTTAGGGGTCAGTTTGCCAAGGAGTTTCCATCGATAACCGACTGTTATCATTAAAATCGCCCTTATAGCGAAATTAAAATATGTCAAATTTGCCTCATATATATATATATATATATATATTCTATTTAAGTATTTATAATTCATTATTCATAGTTCTAAACATCAAACTTTGGAACCTCCCCTTTCATAAATTTGTGATTACCAAATATTTCATTTAGGCTTTCTGCTTTCAAAATTGGAGGACTGGTCACCAGAGGCATATATTTCCTTGCTACTTTGAAGGTACTTTAGTTTGTTCTATAATATGTAGGTAGCATACTGTCTTCGGCATCCGCATGATGCCGATTGACAACATGAAGGATAAGACTAGTTGATAGCATGCTCCATGCTACCATCCAAGAGCATTCTCGCATGATGCCGACTGTAGCATGTAGTATGTTTTCGATAGGTAACATGAAACATGCTACCACCGACAACATTCTCAGTATAATGTCGGTTGGTAGCATGCAATATGCTACTGACCGACATCATGTAGTATGCTACCAGTCGGTAGTATTCTGATACTGTTTGGGAGCATATTGCATGCTACCTTTCAATAACATGCATTATGCTACCAACCGGTAGCATCCAATATGATTTGATTGCATTTACAAATTTTAGAACTGTTTAGATGTTGGTTACATTTATCAAATTTAAATATTTTCATGGATAGGTACAATGGCTTCTCTGAACAATCAACAAAAGGCGTAGAAAACAAAAGAAAAGGTAGCATAGAATTTTTTTCAACCCCACAAAAAAATGAAGACCTAAGTTTTTGCCACTGGAAACATTAACATGGGTACTGCTAAGTTACAACAGATTATCATAACCTTTTTCCTCTTTTTCGTCATCACAGTTTAATTTTTTTAATATCTTTGTAATGTGATTAAAACATTTTTCATTTTTGAAAATAGAAACCCCTTCTATTAATTTTATTCAGAATGAAACAATAAACCAAAACATAAAACCCAAGGAAACAATTATTTCAAGTAGATGAAGATTTCATTGACCTAAACATGCCAGAGCTAGAAGATTGTCTCGAATGCCAAATGCATTTAATAGATGAATGTTCAAATGAAAATATTCCAACAAAAGATGATAATGAGAGAAACCTTCATAAAAATAAGTCTGGGAGAAAGAAGAAAACATCCTGGATAAATAGAAGGTTGTTTCAAGTAGATTAGGTAGCATGTGGGGAAACCCCCGTATTTGGAGACGAGCATAAGCTCAATAATAAATTCAATTCAACATAATAATGAATAATATAGCTACATATTTATATGAACATAGCTAAAACCACTCCTCTAACCTCTCACACTAAATCTAGGTGGATGGTACAACCACCCTATTTTTACTCAACCTACCCTAGAATCTCTCTCCTAAAACCTACAAGGTTTTTCACAACACTATTATGATAATATTAAGTTATTTGTTAACAACTTAATATTAACTTACATAACATTATAATATAACACAATCTAATAATGCTAACCTAGACTTATAAGTGCACCCATGTTAGAACTACTTCGTAACATTCCCCCTTAGTGCTAACATGGGGAGAGAGTACTCTTGAGTCAGTGTGATTCTAGTTGCCTAAATATCCACTGATGTTTGATATCCACCTGATTTGCATTTACCACCCCTTAATAAAAAATTTTTGGATGTTGGTTTGACTGATAATACATCCATAATGACCCGGTATAATATTTATATATTCTTTGGAAAACTCCCTTTTTCTAAAATATCCTCTAAATTCCCCTCTTTTCAAAAAATATTCTCCCTTTTACAAGAAAATACCCTTTAGCCTTTTCATTCCGTTGCCATAAGATTGTTAATATATTCTTTGTAAAATTTGTGGATGGAGATCAAGATATCCGCAGCCGAGGTGTTCGCACCGTTGGAAAACCGACAAGATGGCTAAGGTTGTGGACTCTAGCTTTGCTATTGGTAATTGCATTTTCCCGAGAGAAATGTGGTCTAACATTTTAAACCTTGTATTTGATTATTGTAAATCCTGTAGTTTGTGGTGGACTAGTTGATCTAAATCTAGGAAATCGAGGAAATGTAATTTTAAAACGTGAATAGATCTATGCGAAGAACGAAATGATGCAAATGGATTGTAATCATTATGGTTCCATAATTTAATATGACAATTATCGATTTACATGAAAGGTGGAAAGTCAAATTTCCATATCAATGCCGAAGCATGAACCCAAGAACAATACATATTGTTATGGACACAACACATATAGTATAATTCTTCATTTGTTGAAATATTACACGACTTGTTAACATAACACTAATGATAACACTTAATCGTGGCTCTTTGAGAACAATGTCAGAATCAGTTTGAGATGCATCTATAGCATCTTCCACAACAATTATAATATCTTCATTTTTAAGTGTTGGTGCATCATTCACACCATCCCTAGTCATAATACCATGCATTGGGGTACTCATCTCATAGTTTATTACAACTAAGAAATCATTGCATGCACAAATAGTTGTTTTTAGCCTAGTGGTGAGCTAAATCAAGTGCAATGTTTTGCTCCATCAGTTGGTCACGTCCCTTCATGGATTCTTCCATAATTGCAGCATGGAAGATTTCCACCGCCACCAGGTCATCTCTTTGAGGGCTCAGGCCAATCATTGATGTAAAAATTTGAGGGATGCAAAAGATTCACACAGATTGCAACTACATCCTTAGTGCAGATATGAATCGATTCCAACTCTGAATATTCTCAAGGAAATTGCACCAAAAAAATTTTAGGAATAAATTTATTCACACTTCACAGAAGCCATAAAATAATATCCATATATCCAAAAACTACACTATATATATATAAATTTCAAAAGTATGAACACAATGAAAAAATGGGATGAAATACTATCAAGGAGCGAACAAGTTAAAAGAGAGAAGATGATGCATGTGAATGATGGATGCCAACAGGTTCACTGCGAGGTCCGTGGTATCTGGTAGTACTGTTGACAACTATGCAAGAAGGGTAGACACTACAAAATCCAAAGTTTGCATGAGGTCTATGGTATCTCAGTTAGTCCTTTATTTACACCGCTTGAATTTACAACAAATGGATGACACATAGACAATGGAAAACGGGTTTGCACGAGGTCCGCTCTGCTTGCCCATTTCCATTACCTAACTTGACAAATGAACCATGAGTGGGGTGAAATTTAGAGAGGCCTCATACAAAAACTAGCTTTGATACCAGATGTGGGGAAATCCCCATATTTGGAGACGAGCATAAGCTCAATAATAAATTCAATTCAACATAATAATCAATACTATAGTTACATATTTATAGGAACATAGCTAAAACCACTCCTCTAACCTCTCACACTAAATCTAGGTGGATGGTACAACCACCCTATTTTTACTCAACCTACCCTAGAATTTCTCTCCTAGTACCTACAAGTTGTTTTCACAACACTATTATGATAATATTAAGTTGTTTGTTAACAACTTAATATTAACTTACATAACATTATAATATAAAACAATCTAATAATGATAACCTATACTTATAAGTGCACCCATGTCAGGACTACTTTTTAACACAAAAATACCCATTTATTGAGCTCAGTACAACCAGATAATGGTAGTGATACTCCCAAAGAATGTAGATGTACTATTTGTACTTGGAAATTGGGTAAAGAACATAGAATGCAACTTAAATTGGACACTATAGAGAAACATTGTGGAAAAGTATATTACATAGTCACTGACAATGATGGAAAAATAACAAAGACTCATAAATGGAAAACTGCAAAAGAGTGCATGCATGTAAGATATAAGGAGGAGTATGAAAATAAGATGAAACACACTCAAAAACTTCAGGAGAAAGGAGGAACCATAAATGCAAATTTTGGAAAAGCTACAAATGAAAATTTGAAGGCAAAAACCTCCCAATTTTCAACCATATTATTTATTTTGAAAATGGGCAGACCAATTTCATATTTTTCAGAATATAATAATTTTTTTCAAGTTCAATGGGTTTCCAAACCTTCCAAATTCACATTGGTCAGAGAGTAGTGCTTGGGAAATGGCGAGATGTCTTGCGATGATTGAAAAAGAAGATCTAAAAGAAAATGTCAAGAATGCAAGTTTCATCTCCCTTTTAATTGATGAGGTTATAATTGTTAACAACACTTCTTGGGTTTGCATGCATGTATATACATTCCATAACCACACCAGAACACCTCATCTGCTATCGGTTCATAAAATGTAAGAAAACTGCAATGTTGAAAATCTTTCCAAATTGGTGATATCTAATTTGAAGGACATAGTAGGAATGGATAATTATTCTATAGCCACAAAGCTGATTTGTGTTGGTGCTGATGGTGCATCAGTGATGTAGGGTCATAGAAATGGTCTATGTGTGCATCTCCAAACATCTATTTCTCCTTACATGATTCCTATTCATTGCATGGCTCATAGGATGAATCTTGCATATAGGATAGTAAGCACATTCGAATGTGTTGAGAAAGTTGAAGAGCTTATCCATGAAGTGCATGCCTATATGTCAAGTAGTCCAAAAATATTTCTAGAGTTTTAAAAGTTTTCACTTGGGGTCATAGATGGTAAGAAAATTCTTAAAGATGTTGATACTAGATGGATTTCTATGTATGAGCCTGCACACAAATTTTTTGAGGAATATCCATCTTTAATTGGTTTCATGTATAAGAACCGTAGGAAAGTTGACATGGAAAAATATTTCTTTATTGCCTTACAAACTTTGAAACATTGTTAACACTTTGCAGGATTCTTCCAATGTTGCATGAGATGAATTGCATAGCAAAACTTGCACAAGAATGATCCATATATATAACGGACTTCATTAGGTTCAGGAAAAGGGTGTGTTAGACTCTAGATATGTTATATAACTCTGATGACTGATTTAAAGGGCATGTATTCGATCCACCGAAAAGCTTTGACATATTTAAAGGATCTAACAACTACTTGATTCAATATATTTGGTCATTTGTGTATCTTTATTAACGGGAAGGAGATTAAAATGCACACATTTGAAAAACATGAGTGGATATTGCTGGAGCAGAGCTTGAAGAAGTGCCCATTACATGTAATTTATATGATGTTATTATATCTAAAACAAGGAATTATTTTTCATAAAATCTCACAATGCTTATCTAGTGAGATCAAATATCGTTTTAAAAAGGAGAGCTTCTTTGAGGGACATGGGAGTTATCAATCCTAACTTTTGGAATCCTTTAGGAGGCGTTGTAGCCAATTCATTTAAAAGACACATGGGTACTATAATTAAACATTTTGGAAAATTAGTTGAAAGTAATGGATTTAATATTAATGGTAATCTTAAAGGAAACTCTTGCATTACAATTAGCTGATTTTGAGACAGGTAATGTAAGGAAAAATTTAAATTACTAGAAGAGCCAACAGAGAAGGGAGCAATTACACTTCTATGGAAAAAGTTCTATCCTAGTTCCATACTTCGTGAAATCATAAGTGAGTATTTCCGATTGTATGAACTGTGTCAAACAATGATATCGGGATCAGTTGAAGACTAAAGAGTTTTCAACACATTAACATTTATAAAATCAAAATATCAGAAAAATCTTGATAAAAATCTTGATAACTTCTTGAGATTGTACATTTCACGATATGATGTGGATACCTTTCCTTATGAACAAGTAATGAATGTATGGAATTCTCTTACAGAGAGGAGAGGATCAATAATACTAATATAGGGACTACAGATAACAATGAATCTGTGACTGAAAATCACAATGAAAGATTAGATAAAAGTGTTGGGCAACAAAGTTTTCAAGATAATTTTGCATTTGATCTAGCTGATATTGAATAAAGAAGAATGACTAAACATTTTTATTAAAGAAAGAAAATTTCATATCAGGATTCAAATTATAATTATGTATATTGTTATTTTTGTTATACACTGCGTTCATTTTTAATAATATTTTCAATGTTGCAATGTGTTTACTGTTTAGATTTTTTAAATGTGTCATATTTATTGTTTTCTGTTGTCTTTAAATTGAAAAAAATATAATTCCATTATTGGAGAATTTTCAATGTTTTTAGTCTTACGCATGAATATAGTACATATAAAACACCATATAATTTTTTAGTTACAATTTTTTTAAATAATTTCAGTTTTGTTCTTTGAAATATAAATACTACTTGTAGTTCACTTTTCTGTCAACAAAGTATTTGAAAATGATAATAATCAGTAATGTACCATGTAATAAATATATCAAATACAATCGAGAATAATAGTCACATTCAGAATCAGTTTGAATAACTTCTACACAATATAACAAAAGTAAAAGTAAAACGCCACAATCCACATTGATTAAAGTTTGAAACTTTCAATATTGTCATACAATTTAAAATAGTTTTATAAAAAGTTTCTTCATAAACAATTATAATTTCACTATGTTTTATGAAAATTCATCCTTGATAAGATTCTTCTCTATGTGATTCTTTCTCCTGCACTAAAGAACTTTCTTTTACAACACCTGAATGAACCAGATCCTTTGTAGTAACTTCAATATTTGAAAGAATCTCTTTTTATGGATTTTCCACATCACCAGCAGACATTAATGTTGGATCCTATTCGCTTGCTTCTTCAATAGTATCTCTGGATCCATTCCATTTTCCTTTATTATTCTTCTCAAGGTATTATTCTACTTGTTTAAGATAACAAACTTCTCTTTCAATTCACCTACTATCTTTAAACTTTTCCGACACTTTGTAAATGCAAATCAAATAATCTAGCCTCATTTTTCAAATTTTCATACTTTTTGGCTACATTTGAAAAGAGAAAAACTATTAGTAAAATTTCAAAAAAAAAATGAAAATAATAATTGAAAATTTAGTCTCATTCCCATTAGACACCAAAATTAGGTCACACTCCCCTTTACCCCACATGTATATTAATTTAATTAGCTATAATTAAATTAATGCCTATTCTCACAATATTCATTATTTAATTACATTAATTAAACTAATTTACACCTCACCTAGACACCTCACCCCACCACATCACCTAACACCTCATCATGAACCTATTCTTAGTATGTTTCCTTTAAGACTCAATATCCACTTTGCCATAGTGATTTTAAGACTTAGTCCTACCTACCTTAATTAACTAAGACCGAGTTCAAACCTAAAATCACATTTTAATTCTTCCTCTAATCACATACTCACTTATCTAAGTGCAACACTCCGTTTTGATCGTGAAATGGATAGAGCTGGCCAAAAAGATTGCCAAGATATGTCATTTTAGCAAACCTAGGATTCCTCACCTTAACCGATGCCGGTTAACCGAAATCGATGCTTTGGTTACCCTAAAGCGTTCTGCTGGTTACCATATATCCACTTTGGTAACCTTGTTTGAGAGGTTGGAAGAATGATTCAAGTTTTTGGAGAACAGAGATATGCATGCAATCACGCATTGAGCACACTGAAACACCGATCCAAGGAAAGCATTCATGGTAACATTGGAAAAGTATGGCCGTGACACTAATTAATTAGTTCCATGGATCAATCATCAACTCCATCCAACCACCAAGTCTCATTCAAGTACAAGTTAGTACATTTGGATTTGTACCTTCCCATATTTATTTAGATTAATTTCTTCATCTTTGTTTGGGAGTCCTAGTTTCCCTTGCATCCCGTTATCTCTCATCCTCCTACTAATCCCTTTACCTAATCACCTAAAATCTCCGAACCTTCCATACCGCCTGAAACATCTAAATTCATATAAGCATTACCATCAACCTCACCATTCTCTATCCATGATTTTCTCTGAAAATGAATCTGATTTTGTTGAGGTGGTGGTTGTGGAGGTAGAGAGAATCACCAAAACCAAACCTCATTAAGTTTCTATCACCTAGACCTATCGAAATAACCCTGGTTAACCTAAACCATCATCGGTCTATACTCAATCGACATCGATCATATGGAGCAAAAATGATATTCTTTGTGTCTAGTAAACCTACTAATAACAGTAACTCCATAACACTTACCTAAATAAATCAAATCACCTAAAGCTTGACCTTGACTTGTCCTCACCACATTATTTACCTATCTAACTTCCAGATCCGATCATAACCTATCGTGTTAGATTATATTTTTTTATTGTACTTGAATGAGACACCTAAATCATATCAAATACAGTAGGAAATTATGGGGGTTTACATCATTTCTTGCTTTAAGTTGTTTAAAATAGTGGATTGATAGCCATCTCAGAAGTATCACACTTCCCGAATCTAGCATACGCTAGCAACCCCTCGGACATATATTGTTTAATATTACTTTTCTAGTTTTGTTTTGTATTTGCAGGTAGTTCCTCCTAAAAAATAAATTTCGTAATCGGCATTGGATCGGAAATCGTAACACACACACTCTACCTTCCACCTTCATTCATAGGTATTCCTCCTCACCCTTACCTTATCTATTTTTCTCATACGATGCATCACTATTCGGTGAAATAATAAGACTTAACAATGCCTTATCTCATTCCACATTTTCTATAACTACAAGGTCCTTGTCTCTCGACCACATATTGTCCAGTGTTTTGTGGATCTCGCATTTAAATTCTCAATTATGCTCAACATAATATTCAACAATTCATCATCATAATTATTTTCAAATGATATAGAACCAAACACAACCCGATTCAACAAAATATCAATCTTTCTTGGCTTGTTCTGATGTGAAGAATACAATATATGTCTTTGGTTGTGATTTTTATATCATGAATTTATTTCTTTAATCAGAACTTTAGCCCTAAACTCCCACAATTTTAATTCTTCAACCTCCTTTGAAATAATATCAATATTGACTTCAATATTATCAGCCAAAAGAACACTAACTGGAAAAGTAGTTTTTTGGTCATCAATTAAGACAATGCCAGCGTGTACTAGAGATGGTGTTCTTGATCTATCCTCTCTTATTGGAGAAGGTTGCCTTGCCACATGAATCATATCTTGGGGATTGAATGTTCCATGCTCTGGATGAAGTTCGCTTTAATCCCAAGTTACTCCTCATCAAGGTCAATATTGTTCAACACTAAAACAATCCACTAGGAGCATTTCCTAGTGAAAATGTTGGAAAATTAGAAGAAAAATTAAGGGAAAATCTACTTGAAGCTAGACAATGAATGAAATATTCTTGCTAGGGTACGTGGTCCTCATATTTTGTGTTGGGGTGGTGGAGGTGGCATCTGCATTTGTAGTGGATGCGGAAGTGGAGGCCCCGAGACATTGAATTGTAATTTTGTAAATAATATGATAAAATTAAAAATTCAAACATAATCACAATGAAAAATAAATAAATTCATAATATATATAAGATTATAAAACTTACTTTGTTGAGAGGATATTTGCGGAGGTGAAAATGAATCTCGTTTGTTGATGCGGTGATTTGGAGGAGTAGATTGAAAAGATTGGTAGGTGTGATCTAAAATATAATTAAGAATTAAAGATTTATTATAATGTTGAATTTTATATCAACAAAAATATAAGAACAAGAAATTCAAACCTAGGGCAACAAAGTGAGGTATTGAAGATATTTCTATCTCCTGCATTTGAGCCCGATGATACGATCCTATTCTGTTGGTGGTTTTTGCAGCAAAGCAATATAAATTGCAAGAAATTTTGAAACACATACAAGTTTTAAATCATTAATTACATTTATTTTCAAACATTTTGAAACATATATACATTATAAATTAAAATACCTATGATTAATGCCTGTGGTATTTTGGATGATTAAGTTTGAGGGTTTATGGAACTCCTCATATTTTTAGCAGAATGTGGAGGGGTGTCCTCCTATGTTTGGTGATCGTTAGAAATAGTAACAGAATCTCCTGAACCTAGTGGGAGATGACCTCTGATAGTGGTTTCCCTTCGTGATGAAATTTTGACTACCATATTTTGTGATAATTTAATAGTAAACTGTTAATTAATTTTAAAAGAAAAATATTACAATAAGAAAAATAATAATTAAAAACCATCTAATCAAAAATTGGGACTCACCTCTTGCTCTTCAATGTTAGTGTTGACGATTTACAAAGCCCTTAGCTTTGAATGCATGCATTATCGATTAGAGGAGAGGTGCCACGTAAATTATAGAGATATTCATAATATAAACCTAGAATAAAATTTGTTGAGATAATGGTAACATTATCATTTAAATGAATATTTATAAATCAGATCTTATCTGGAGGATAAGAAGTTGCACCAATCAAATTTCTTCCCACTAAAGGTGTGAACTATATATGCTAAAGCCCACGGAATATTAGTATATCAACCTTGTAAAATAATTGGCCTAGAAGAACTACACAACAACCTGCGTAAATGGGTGATTTGAAATCCTTGATTTGAATCTTCTTTTGAAAGGTTTTAGGAAGAAGCTTTAATCACAATACAAGGAGAAGCATTTTGTTAGTAGTGAATTTTAAACATAATAAAACTTTGTTAAATTGAAAATAATGAAAATATAATGTTGTAAAATAGAAAATAAACTTACAAGCAATAGCAGCTGTAATTGCATCAATAGATAATTGAAAACTAGACTCCAAATACTTACATTCTTCATTGATAAAACAACCTTCATCGTGATAGGATCCACATCTTTGTGTGGTAGTCCTATGATTCATCAATGTCATTAGGTGATGTTCCAAATGACTCTGCATGAGATGGGAGTGTATAATGAAATGTGAAAGTGGAAGTGTCGTAGTTGAGTAGAAGATTGTTAAGTGTTTTGTGGTCTATCTGAAATTGGGGCATATATACTAGCCTTGTGAAATCGACCGCTTCGATCCATTGGGAAAACACATTAGGATCCTCAAGAAATGTGTGCAATTGAGAAAATACTAGGCTCTTGACTGAAAAATTCTTATTATTTGATGTTGATGTTGGGCTCTTGGGTTCTCTAGAAGTGTTATTTCTTCTTGGCATTTTTTTAATCTGTTATAAAATTCCGAATCTTGGTTGTAGCATTCCTTTGGCATTTTGGATTCTTCCTTTTTATATGTCCTTTGGCGTTCAAGTTTTGTCTTTAGGATTTTTCCTCGTATGCTTTGGCTTCTCTCTGTTGTGTGGAGTGAAAATGACTACCTTCATGTATTTATAGCCGTTTAATAAGGTGATGACGAAAACCTTTATGCTACCGACCGGTAGCATTAAATGTGCTACCATTTGGAAGCATATTTAATGCTACCGGCTGATAAGCATGCAGAACACTACCTTGGATGGTAGCATACATAATGTTATTGGTGGTAACATGAAGAATGCTATTGGTCAATAGTATCCTGCATGATGCCGCCTAGAAAGCATCTTGCATGCTGCTAGTCGGTAGCATACATAATGCTACTAGCCAAGCACCATGCAGAAAGCTACCATATGGTGGAATTTTGCATGCTACCGACCATTAGAATTTTACATGCTACCGGTTGGTAGCATCCTAAATGCTGCCATCCGGTAGCATATAGAAAGCTACCGACTGATAGCAAGGATAATGCTACCACCCGGTCGCATTACAATACTCCCACAATCATGTTAAAAAATTTCCTACTGCATGAAACAAATTTTCCTGTAATTCGCCATACATGTGAAAGTGGTTTTACCAATATTTGCCAAATATTTTCTAAGGATTTTTTTCAGAGGGACACCTAAAATTTTCCCAAGTATGTCTTTGCAACACCTTTTAGCACATTAATAGAGCACATCATATACAAGGAAGGACTTTTGGTTGACCCGAAGAAGATTGTAATTATCTTGGGCTTAGAAGAACTAACAAATCGAGTGAGGTGCACGTATTTCTTGTACATATAATGTATTACTAGAAATTCATCAAAGGTTATGTTAAGATATCCATGCCATTGAAATAATTTTTAAAGGCGAAAGGGAAGTTCTTTTGGAGGGAGCAAAATAGAAGGCATTTGAGACATTAAAGAAAAGGTTGATTATCACACCCATACTATGGTTCCCTTCATTGAATTTTCCATTGAATGTTCATGTAGATGCCTTTCTAACTACAATTGGGGTAGTACTAGCTCATCTCGGGAAGGAAATATGGATCATCAAATTTGTTTTACAATAAGGAACTTGACACATGCCTAGAGGAATTATAAAACTACAGAGTGTGAGGCATTATCTATGGTGTATGCACTTCATAATTTCATAAAATATTTGCTGGTGACACCATTTATCTTTTACAATGATCACATGACACTCAAGTATCTAGTTAACAAGCTAGTATTACAAGGGCACATCTATAGATGGATTCTTTTGTTGCAGGAGTTTGAATTTTTGTCATAGTAAAGCCTAGAAAAATTAATTTGGGACCTCGACCATCTTTCACGTATCAATTTTAGAGAATATGCACAAAATATTGAGGACACTATTCCATATGCAAAACTATTCTAGATACAAAGTGCACCCCATCGATTTAGAGGATATAGTGATATTATTATGCATAACCATTATACCCGAAGGAATGAAGACCATGGAGAAGAAACAATTGGCCATACGCGCTACCCCTATCATTTGGTAGGAGGAAACTTTAATAAGATGGGTCGTGATGAGGTGTTCAGGCAGATGCATCTTTGAACATGAATTAAAAGGAATAATGGAAGAAGCACATGGTGGAATTACAGGAGGCCATTATGCTAGGGAGGCCACCGCACTCAAAATAATCTTTATAGGAATTTTGTGGGAGAAACTCTACAAGTATACCAAGGACTTCACTAAAGCTTGTGATCATTGTCAGAGAATGGGAAAACTAGGGCAGCATGATGCAATACCGTTGTGACCCATAGAAAATGTAGAGCCAGTTAATAAATTGGAAATTGACTATGTTAGTCTAATTGTGCCAACAACGTAGAGGCTAGGCACGTGATACATCATCACTTGTTAAAATTATCGATGTGATGAGCAGTAAGAAGCACCCAATAAGGATTATATGTACGCTACAACTACACGCTTCCTATGGGAGAATATTATTAGTAGGTATGGCTATCCGTTGAGCCTTAACAATGACAGGGAAACCCATTTCTTGAACAAGACAATTAGAATATTGTTAGTTGAATTTATGGTAGCCCATCATAATGTTACTCCCTATCACCCATAGAAAAATGGAATTATAAAGGCTTTCAACAAGATATTGCGATAAATCTTGACAAAAATTTGTGATGTGGGAAGAAAATATTGGGATGAAAAAGTTTTAGTTGTGCTTTATGGGGATGTATGACCACATATAAGCGGTTAAACAAGGAAATACTCTTTCGATTGGTGTTTAGAGCAGAGGAAATTTTACCTATGGAATTCATGCTAACATCCCTACATATGCGTGCACCAAAGGATTTTTTGATAAACAAGAATTCAAAGAGTGCATTGAAATATTAATGCGATTAGATGAAATGCGTGTAATTGCGTGATGGAGTCAAAAATGAAAAATGCAAGATGTATAGGCTAGGCATGATAAGCATATAAAAAAATTATTTTACATTTTGGGAAATGGTGATTTTGTATGATTCAAATTTTATGTGCCATCCCGAGAAGCTCATCATTCATTGGTTGGGACCATTTAAAGTAACCAAGAGTTTGGAATCTAGTGCATACCAACTATGAACATTCACATTGGATGGAAATATGCTTCCCGGTTACTTTAATGGAAGTAGGATGAAGCCATACTATAAATTAACTTCCTTTATGTTTGTAATAAGGTAGTATTTCCATTTAGATTAGGTTTCCTTTCATCTTTTTTATTATTTCTTTGTAATAAGCATGTTCATGAGTAGAGATGATCTATTTGTTCTAATTTGATACACACAGAGCAACACACATGATTTTAGTGTGGGGTAGAAAGAAAAGGTGTGTAAAGGAAAATGCTGAAATGATTTACCACACAAGAGTGTGCATCCTAGAGGAATTATTCTTCCGATTATCTTAATAAGGTACGAGTGCACATAGTTTGGTGGAGTTTCTCATATGAAAACTTGGTAAAGGATTAGCAAGAAATATAATGCGAGGTAGGAAATGTGAAGCAGTAACTTGGTATGTGGTGCAAAGGAAAATAGATGTGATAGAGGGAGGTGCGCCCAAAGGGGTTATGTATCCTAAGAAATAGAAAGTGCACCGGAGAAGGTTATCAAATTCCACGTGCAAGAGAAGGTTATGATGATCATTGACCGCCACGTGTGAGAGAAGTATATGATAATGCCATATTATGAAAAAAAGGTGGGAAAATGAAAAAGACACATTAAATCCAAAAATTAGTTGTGGGTGAGTGCATTTAATGCGATCAAAACTTGGAAATCTATAAAAGGGTGCAAGTGCAGTTGTCATTTTCACCTTGTGAATTGAGAATTTGTGTGCATTAGAAGATTTTGTAAACCCGTGAAACCATTGTAAACTAGTTTGGATTGTGATCGAGCAATGATAAAGGAAACCAAATCACTTTAAGAACTAGAGCTCCTTGTGTTTAGGGAAAATGAAAAAGTGGAAGCTGTTGGAAGGGTTCAAAGAAGAGTTTGTAGTTTTAGGAGAGTTTGATGTAGTACAAAGTTGTGTGAGCTTATTTATAGGGTTAGGGAATGTGGTATATTCGAAGGTTGAAACAAGGAGTATTGAGCGATTAAGACTTGTAAGGGTTTTGACACCTAGGGTGAAAAATTCACAAGATTTATAGTTGCAGGATTTTTAAACCAAGGAATAAATGACACTAAGGAATAACATACCAAAGAATAGGAAGCTAACGGAGGAAACCACAATGAATGGTACTAAAAAGGTAGTACCTATAAGAAGTAATATTTTGGAAGTCATGGACATCTCAAATAGGAAGTGTAAAATTAACGAGTATAACCACCATGTGCAAGGGCATGAATGTGATATCATAAATGATATCATGATGGATACAAGTTGTTTAACCACACAAGGGGACATTATATTAGATGACATAGTGTGCAAGACCTTGGAAAATTTCGTGGTCTTACAATTGTTTGATTTACCATTTATTGGTAAACTCAGATGCATATTTCAATGGTTAATATCAATATTCCAGGAGGACTAATTTTATTTCGCAAGAATAAGGATGCGCATCACTACATAGTTGATTAGAAAAGTGATCGAGCTACGTGATATGGCATAGAAATCACCTGGATATACACGATGAGACTATAATGGAGGAGACAACAACCAATTTACACTACCCAAATGGAGGTCATGCGTTTAGTGTTATTAACATTGTGTACCCTAGGACAAGAGTATTCGCGTGCTTGGTAAGGTGCAAACTAGGGGCCTCAGAGTGATGGTGCAAAGTAAACAAGAAATTATTACAGTTCACGCGTAGCATGACATAAGGGAACATGTATATCATCTCTTAATACATTACCAATGACATCGTTGAAGAGGAAAAAACACATGTAAAAGGGGAAAAGATTACATGGGGGCCAATCTTGCTCCTCATAGTATTTTGGGAGATTAGAGTGTTAGATGGACCAACAGGGAAAGAATGGGAGTATCCCTTAGAGCATCGATCTCGACAAGAATATTTGCTAAAATACTTGGGACGGTGTGGTTAAAATTATTTATAAGGAGTTCTCGGATAGATGGTATAAGAGGTTGTGTGACCTTTGAGAATGAATGACGCATGTTAAGAGAGTTGCCAACAGAGCTAGGAGAGTAGGAAAATTTTATGGTTATAAAACATTTCAGTCTTGAAAGATTTCTTATGTTGAATGGAGAGATGAGACCTTGGTACAAACTCCCATTTGTATCCACCAAAAAATAATTTAAGAGCACGGTCAACAGGATCAAGGACACACAACTACTTAAATTCAACAGGGACAAGGTAGATGTTGACTACCACACCCTATGTAAAACATATGGATATAAGACCAAGACACCCTACATCAAAACAATGGAATCTGATATGATGTACCTTAATCCCATCATAACATTGGTAGTAGGGAAGGAGGAATGTTGGATCTATATTTACTTGAATCCCAAGTTAAAGGATGGTAAGGTGGTCGAAGTGCATGACACTAATATTGCACCACCCTTATCAAGAAAAATGATTGTAAGAATACCAAAGCACAAACACGAGCCCTCTCCTAAAGAAGAAGAAGAAGAGGAAGATGAGAAAGAATGTCATCTAGATCACAACACACGAAAGAGGATGTGAGTGCATCGCTGAGAAGGCAAGCACATCGTGCATTACACATGTTTCTCCAACTTCCCAAATTAGAGAAGCGTAAAGGCCCATCCCCATAGAAGAGGAAGAAGAGTAGTGAAGGTGTATCATGAGTAAGAAGCCATTTGAATAGGTGAAGAAATACAAAAGGAAAGGGGATCTCCCTTGATACACATTATTGATAAATAAGAGGATGATTAACATAACCAGAAGTATGAACAAGAGAGACTGTTTCATTATGAAGATCACATGTGTGAAGAGGAGCATGAAGAGGCACGTCAAGAGGAGAAAGATAAAGAGTGCAAGGATAAACAAGAGAGTACCGGTCCTATGTGGAAAACACCGTGTAAGCAAAAATAATGGTGGGATCATAATGAACAAAGATTCCATGATATGCTTCGCCAAGGTCACCTCCTCGCCCAAGCCTGTCATACCAAGATGACATAACCAAGATTATCAGAGGAAGATTTCAAAGTTCTATAGAGACTGAAAAATTATATTGCTAGGATATGTTCAATAAGAACAAATCCCATACGCACACATGAAAGATGCTTTCCTCCATGATGCAGACACACATTAAAGAGTCGAATTTGACTCGAACAAAGATTCAATCATTGAATTGAAGATGAAGAAGGACCCATCAAAGGTCTTTATAATTGTGGACTCAACTTAGCTTTCAGATGAGTAGGCAAGAAATGATTTTAATAAAATAGTTTCCAAAGTAGGGAGAAGGAATATCAACAAGGGAGCAACATTACGTGATGCACAAGATAACCTAAAGGATGTAAGTAAAAAGAATAAAAAGTTGTTTGTATAGTTGAATAAGGCCAACATCCAGCTAAATTTTATAAATACCAAAGAGGAACAATTGATTACACGCATTGCAAATTAATTCCTAGACATAGCCTCATAGGAAGAGATGAATAAAAGCAGGGAAATTGACACCATGAAAGAACTGATTGAGTTATTAATAGAGAAGGAAACTAAATGGTCAATAGTAGAGGACTTAGAATGAGTGAACATGGAAAATGTTGATCAAATAATAAATGTATAAGAAGATATAGGAGTTGAGATGAAGGAGGCAGGGCAAAGGGTTGAGAATTTTTTGGCAGGTTCAAGGATGCCTTAAGAATAAACACGAGCCTTGTAGAAGATGAAGCATAATTAGACCACTTACAGGATTCATTTTACATAGGTAATAGGATGATGTGATTTATTTTTCAAGAAGTAACAAACAAGAAATAATTTAATAAAGGTAAGTGTGATAGGATAGAGGCAAGGCTAGGAGAGGTGCAGACCATGGTGATGAGGAGGGTGGATAACCTGGAAGGTATGGATGCTGAATGGGATATAATTTTGAAGGAGTTGAAAGAGAAGGTTGGAGAACTAACCCTAGAAAAAATTCCCAATATTGTTGAATCAACATCATGAAGGTCAGATATTACGCTAGAAGAATGGAAGCAACTAAAGGCATTAATTATTCTAGAATTTCCTAAACTCCTACAACACCTTGAGCCTAGTTTTCGGAGCTTGCATATGTACACATTCTTTATTCATTACATTATTTTGGGAATTTCCCAGATTCTTTGTTTAGACATGATTCTTTATTCCTTTATTCATTAATTCAAGTATTGCCAAGGATGGATAATATACCTAGTGTGGGGTAATGTTGGATTGAAGAAATGGCCAAGTATGAAGACATGTGCAAGGAAAAAAGGATGCTCAAAGGTGCACGTAGAAGAATAAAAGTGGAAATTGCACAAGGAAAATAAGTGCGTGAAGATGCACTTAGGGGTATGAGAAGGGAATGAGTGAGAGGTGTGCATGGAGATAATATAATTAGGGAGAGAACCATATTTGCAAGACAGACTAAAAATATAATACATGTGGTGGATGGAATATTCACCAAAGCAAGCCAAGAATATAAGTATGACACATACATGATTCTAGATTATATAGGTTATGCATGGATGAAGAAAGCTAAGTATGGCATGATGTGGAAAATAAAGAAATATATTTATATCATGGGGACAAATCTATTTATAGCACGTGAAACTAAAGTAAAGTAAGATGATGACTAATTATAGGAAAGCATAACATACATACTATTTTAGGAATTGTTTATTAATAGATTAAAACATGTAAGTGGTGAAGGACAAGTTCCCACCATATACACACACACACACACACGAAATATGTCCATGTAAAGAGAGACATAAAATTGTTAGTATGGTATGTGTTTAGATTTGTACATAAGTCTATGCACATATATGTGTGCACCGTTAAGTGTTTGAGCCATGTGTTTGTAATGGATGATATAGTATGGATTTCCAAAGATTTTAGGAATGTAAGAGGTGTAATTGGTATGTAGATACTTATATTGATTGTATTTGTTGATGAATGAATACAAGCTTCTTTTATGATTAATTTTCATGCATATTGTGATAACTCATATTTTGCATATGGAATATATATCGCATGTTTTTAAATCATGTTTGAATGAGCCATGTCTTGATTTATTCCCTAGAAGGAACTCATAGGAGTAACACGTGCTTCGGGTGAGAACTTGGACATTTTTCTAAGTGAGGTGCTATCATGCTCGACTATGTTGTGCAGATTTACTAGATCGCAACGTGATAATCATTTTATCTCCTATCAGATGATATAATATATAATAATTGAAATAAGTATGAACATATAAAAAGACAATGTAGAAGTAATATTGCAAATCAAAACAATAACTTGGATACCTATGTTGAACATAAATGTGAATTCATAAAATTATGGAAGTCAAGCAAAAACATGTTGTTGAAGAACAAACTAAATATGTTATGAAAAAGAAAGAGCATTCTAATAAGCTTGATGAAAATAATGAGTGTAAAATAGCTCTAGGAGAAACAAAAGATTGAAATTCAGATGCAAACAAATGAGAAATTCAGGAAAATAAAGTACAACCAAGAGAAGTCATGGGAAATAAACAAAGTCGTCAAGGGAAGCCGCAAGGTTCAAGGTAAGTATCTAAGTGTGATCATGGATAATGTTAGTTGTCAAGAGTTGTAAGTAGTTAATGAGATGTTTTGAGTTCACAATAAGTGAAGGAGAGGCACATGAAAATCTGATTGAGAGTGACGAATATGTCGCTTGGAGATATCATGAAGCCGAGTCAATTGAATTCATGTAAGCAAGATATTAATTTTTCAAGTGTTGAGGAAATAAATAGTTTAAGAGGAGGAGAATTATTTTTGGGAAACAATTTGATAAATTGTATGAGAAAGAAACAAGTATTCTATTTTCCATCTACAATAGAGGAAATGCATATCATGCGGCTATATCATATTACATATAAGTTATGTGGAGGAAGCATAAGATAAGGGGAGTTAATCACTTCATCATCAGTAGTGAATACAAGATCTTAAAGGGATCAACATATACATATTACAAGGGGGTGTGATGCAGAGCCTCTATAAATTCTTATGCACTCAAACTCATAACAAGAAACCACTTCCATTCTACCCCTAAATTAGTCAAAACAACTCATTTCTCAAATTTGAACATGTAAAACTAGATTATTCATGTCTAAACCTTTCTATATAATCCTCTTACCTTGCATTTTACTCCTCCACATGCTCTATCCAATTGCTCCATGCTTACTCCACAAGTCAAGAATCATAATAACTGTTTTGCTTCAAAATGCCCTAAAGGGCTTATTATTAGTTCTTTTCTTCTTAAGGGAGTATCTTCAAATCAAGTAGCACTTTGAGATTTTCACCTTATTGAGCTTCTTCAACTACTTCCTCATATCCCTATACCTCCAACCAAACCAATTCATCCATCAAGTTTCCCTAAAACCATTAAAAGTTTCAACTTCACCTTCTTCACTAAAACTACCTTTTAATTACATAAGAATAAAGCCCTTGGACATTTCATGGTTAGGATAATCTATAGGCCCTCCTTACAAACTTAGAACACCTTCGAATACCCTTTATGGAGCTTGTGGTACATGCATAATTTTAGGTTTTAATTATTTGGGTAAGTGTCCTTTCCACTCCACTTCTCCTTCACGTATCTACCCTCCCTCAGAGCCCGCTAAAGTAGGTTTTTGGGCATGAATTTTGTTGTGGTGCTTCAATTTACAAACCACCCACCTTTTAAGATACCCATTTGACTCTTTTTCCTTCATGCAAAATCTCAAAGTGGATTTCTTTGGTAAGATTTGGTCCAATACACCTACCTCGACCTCTCATTAGGTCTAACGAACTGCACATGACTCTTGGGAATAGATTGTCACAATTTTTGTTAAATTATTATCTTTTAACATCTTAACCCTCTTAAATCTCTTTCTCCCCCACACTTATATGATTTATACCAACTTACAATGCTCAATTCCCTCTAAGAGTCACTTAACCTTAAAAACTTGTCTCTTTGGCACCATAATACTATGCTCTACAGATTTCAAGCGAAGACTATTTAGAAAAACAAGCCTTGGAAATTGGTTGTGACATAAGGCCTCAAGAATAAGCTGTAGGAATATGTTTAGAACAAAATTTATCAATTTCATACCTTATTGGAACCATGAAGACCTTCAACCAATCAATCCCTCTCTAAACACTAGGAGGGTTACAATATGAATCGAGAATGGAAAAATTGCTATAAATTCACATAAAGAAAATTTCAAGCCCTAGTATTCATTCCTTATGTTTTTGACATCCTCAAGCCTTCCCACATAACAGTATATTTGTTCACTCACCATTTACAAAAATTAACTCAAAAACTTACTTGCTTTGTCCTCATAAACAATGTTTCATGTCTCACTGAGTAATTCTTAGTAAATCATAAACTAATAATATTTTCCAAGCTCCAAAAGGTATAAGGAGGTATGTTATTTTAAGGTATATTATCCTCATTCACATGCAATATCCTTTGATTATATCTTTCCTCAAAAATCACAATCTAGCATGCAAGTTTGCTACATAGCTATATACATTGTCTTGCCTTGAACAACACAAATATCAAGAGTATTATTACAAGACTAAATCCATCAATATATGAATGTCCTAACCAATTTAATCAATCTCTTTTTCTAAATATTTCTTCATAAATTCATTTAAATATGCCATTTTTGGTCTATCTAGACCCTACATGCACTCTACTATAAGATTACTCAGTTTAACCAATCTATGTAGCCATACACAAATAATGTAATCTCAAAAAATTAACATGTATTCACATTAAAATAATTATTATCTATCACATTCCAATTATTTGCATGCATAAACTCAAGTATTTCCCAAAAGATGCATCAAAATTATCAAAGCTATCATACAAGGACTATTACAAACTATCACAATGTGTATACACAAGAAAATTGCTTCTTTCTTCCTGAGATCTCCTTCTCCTCTTCTTGACCATTTGAATGATGAATGGGAATTAGTTACAAAGAGGTATTTATACCTCATAAGTTGGTTTTCAACCGAATGGAGTCTTTTTAGACCTTTAAAACATACAAGTTTACCTTTGTTACATCACTTTGGGCCTAATTCTAGACTAGAGCTTAGGAATTTCCATTTCCTAAGTCATGAAATCAATTTTTAACCCTCCATAGGACTTGTTACCAACTTAAAACTCCATGAATGATCTCAAGAGTGGACTAAAACTCCTAAACAACCCAAAAATGGTCTTTAAATTCAAATTTTTCCTTTTGGAGGGAAAGTACAAAATTCAAATTTTGAAAATCCAAAACTCAAACTAACACATCTAAGTGACTCCTAATGAAGCCTATACCCTATGAAAACACCGACAAGTAGAAATTTTATGTTTCCATCATTATTTACAAGTTGGAGATGATGATCTTGCATCAAAGTGTTTTGAGAGTTTTTACTCCTTTGTCATTGATGTCAAAGGAGGAGAGTTAAAGAAAAGGGGAGTAGAGTAAAGTACATCAACATTATAGAAAAGGAGAGTTACAGAAAGAGTGATAACTACATCAAAGGGGAGCATTGTGTTTTTGATATTTCTTCAGTAAATTGGTAATTTGCATAATGTACTTATGGTTTCTATACAAGTTGCCATCAATGACAAAGGGGTAGATTGTTGGAAATATTGTCATTGATATCAAAGTAATGTTGATGCAAAAGGAAGGTTACATGTCTCATATGTTGGAAATAATTATCACTGATGTATAAGAATTGAATCAATCATGAAAAAATATAATACAATCTAAATTTTACATGTCGCGCTTTAAAGGAAAATATTTTTAGTGTTATGTGGGCTTATTTAGTGTTCGTGGATTTAAAAATAATCAAGTATGTAGCATGAGTTTGTTAGAGTGCTTCACGGGTCTAAAAATATGTCGGTAGTGCTTTGCATATTCAGAGGAACTCATCAAGTGTTTCATGTATTTGAATACAAGCTTATACAATGTAACAAAGGTTTCTTTCCACGGATCAAAGGAAATAGTATTCTAAAGAAAATTATGTGATACAAAGGAGGATTTCCGTGCAATAAAGAGAAAATAAAAGAAAGTTGTAGAAGTCGGGAAATACCGCAGAGGTTATAGAAAGCTTGTGGAAGTCAGGGAATCCCACAGAGGTTAGAGAAAACTTGTGGAAGTCAAGGATTTCCTTGACGAAAAGAAAAATTCTGCAAAGGTCATGAAAATATGTTAACCAAGAGAAAACAAGGGATGTTTGTGGTAGTCTAGAAGAATATCATATATCATTTTATAAAGACCAACTCAAGCTATGTATTCAAATACTTTTTGTTTTGGCCGACCTTATTTATTTTGGACATAAAATTTTTATGCATAAATATGGTCAAATCTATTTTAGCATTATCATTTGAATTCGTTTGACCGAATCTCAAATGTTACTAAATATTTTTGATAAATGAATATGATACAAAAGAGATTCAAATTGGATATATTTGAGGGTGCTTTGAGATGTGGAGAGCATAAAATATGATAAAAGTGAAGCTATGAAGATAATGGCAGTAACTATGGAGTAGAATAAGTAGTGAAGAAGGTTGAGGAGCTATATCATGAAGATAATTATTAAAGCTTAGTTTTGTATAGAGTATGGAGCAATCATAATGTGTATCTAGTATACAACAAGTGCGTAGAAAGTGTGCAACATATGATCAACATATATAGTGAAAGTATGTTTTTATCGTGTGAAGAAAGAGGAGTGGAATTGACATCATAATAAGAATAAACTACCGAAGGTAGATCTTTGTATTGTTGAGGTCGGTGCCTCATATAATTGGGGATTGGTGTCTCTAGTGAGTTGGTGCTCACGAATTAGCTAAGTTGGTGCTAGAAATTAGGGATTAATGTCTGTAGTGATTTGGTGCTCATGAATTAGATGAGTTGGTGCTTGGAATTGGGGATTAGTGTATCCAAGAGGTTGGTGCCTATGAGTACTTGTAATACAATTATTGTTATGTTAGTATTTTCTCTAAGGTGCTCTCCTGAAAGGGTTTCCACATAAATCATGTGTTATGCAATTGTTATATCTCATGTGATTGTTGATGTTATGGATGTTAATGTTTAAATAAGTAAAAATTATAAGTATAGTGATTTACCCCCAATATCTATGTGTGTTTTCTACACCTTCCTTTATTTCCTCCATCCTCTAATAGGATGATACTCGATTAGTATATAAATTTTATAAAATTATGACCATTGTCATCATATATTGGTTTTGATTTTTCCTTTAATTATATCATTAGCTCAAATATTAAACTTCAAAGATGTGTGTCCTTTTTTATCATACTAAAAATATTCCACATACAATTTGATATTTTTGAGTTTTTACAATTGTTCTTTGATTACATCATAGTTTCTTCTTCGTATCTTTTGACATTACCCTTTTTATTTTCTAGGATAACTAAGATCATATCTTTTAAAGATTGAGAAGGAATTTGACCAAGAGTGAAAACAACATTCTTGTATTTGGAAGACAAGTCGTTCAACAAAATGGATTTTACATCTTCATCATCAACTAGAGCTTTGAATTCTACAAGCTACCTCATAAGATATATGAGATCATTAATATGAATAGACATAGTATCTCCATCACTCATTTTAAATTTTAATAAGCGTAACTTTAGAGAAAAAAATTCATTAACTAATTTAGAACGAAACAATTTATTTAGATTATAACAATTTTTTGTGGATGTCTCTTCCAAATCTACATAAGACAGCTTCGTAATATGAAATTACAAGGACAATTATGGATTTGGCCTTATCATCTATACTTTTCCATTCTAATAACTTATTTTCATTTGTATGCTATGCTTCTTTATGAGTGACTATTCCCAAAAGTCTTTGTTCATTAATTTCATCCGAATTTTAACTTTCCAAGTGTGAAATTTAAGACTAGTGAGCTTTCTAATGGAATTTCCATCTTCAGAGATGGACCAAATAGAAACATATGACATCAATTTCTACTCAAAATTTGTAATTATACAAAGTTAAAATTTACACTTTTGGACTTTAAAGACACACAATGACAGTTTGATATAGCATATAACAATGAAATTGACAAAAGAGTAAAACATTTGAAATTGAAAAATGAAAAACAAATAAACAACTCGATTACCTCGAGCAATATATACATATTGATAATCTAAAAATAATTTTGACAAAAACTTAAAACTTGTTGATTGACTTACATTAGACTATTTTATCACTTCACTACATATTAGAATAGTCCACACATCTTTGGTCGAGAGTCCCGAATCAGATCACATATAAGATCACTCCACACTTCTATTGGTATATGTATGGCATCAAAGTGCTTGTACATAGAACATAAGGTGAGTAATTTATTGGAATAATTGTCATTGATGTCAAAGGAAGTTGAAGGAGATAACAAATTACTTAGCGTCATTGATTTCAAAGGGTGTTGTAGGATTAAAATGACATAACAAAGTTTTGAAAGAATATTGTTTGGTGCTTTGGAGTCTCATATATTTACTTTGAAGTCTCATATTTTTTCTTCGAAGTATCTTTCTATTACTTTGGAGTCTGACCGAAAGCTTCAGAGTCTCTTTCTATTACTTCGAGTCCACTGCAGTACTTTGGATTCTATTTGAAGTCCGTGGTTTGTATTGGTTTGGGACCAACAATATTGGCTGATTTGTTGTAATGAATTTCTAATTTTGTTAAATCAAGTATTTATGATCATGTTTGGCCGACCTTCCAAGGTTTTGAAAACAAGTTTATGATCTTTTTGTTGTTGGCCGACTATCTCTATTTTGGCACTAAAATGTTCCATATATTCAATTGTCTAGCCAACCCGAGTTTATTGGTTTACTCTTGTATCTTGGAATTGATATTCTTATTGTAACTATAGTCGACCTTCATCTTGTTTAGATGCCAATGTTAAGAGTGTGCACATGTATAAAAGGATACATAGAATCATTATTTGAAGTGTGCTTGAGAGGAGAAAGTATCAAATTATAGTTTTTGAGCTCTGGAGAAAAAGAAATATGTGAAGAATGAATCTATGAAGGAATCATGCATGCATGAAGAACATGAATAAGTAGAGTAAGAGGTTTTGAATCAAGTGAACAACGTGTGCGTAGTAAGAAGATATTCCTTCGTGTCTCAAATAGATTTTTGATTATGAAGTAATGGTGTATTTACCTTAGCTCATGTCACCTAGGTACTTTATTTACCTTTATTATATTTATCCTCACCCACTTATGTGTGTGGATATTTATTTTATCTTATTTAGATATTAGGAGATATTATCTAGTTGTTAGGTATAGTTCTTTCCTTGATCTATTTTATGGCTTGATCCACGACCTTGACTAGTTCTTAGATTGTTATTCCTTACCTATTTAAACCCATTAAAATCCTTAGCCCTTGGTCATATGGTATGGTCATATGAGGGCTTAAAGCTTGTGATTCCTACTAGTAGGTGCTTAACTTCAGCCCCCTTTAATTTTATTTGTGTGGTGAAGGCAACAACAATTTATTTTGTTTTAGTGGCAACTAAAATAAATAACAGAGCAAAATATTAAAAAGCTTGTAACTTTTGATCGGTAACTCGGTTTTGAGTGCCATTTTTGCGAAAGTGCTTGTTTTTTCATGCTATTTCCATTGGAAATATTTATTTTGAGAATTTCACTATAATTATAAAGCTCCAAATATGGAGGAGTGTTGTAATCAATTGTGGACGTAATTTCGGCTGAACCCGACATCCTAAACTTCTGGGAGTTGAATTTTGTATCTATTATGGATTTTGAGAATGATATGCTTTTATCTAAAGTGTGTGGACTTTAAGAGGATGTTTTAAAATTTGTGGAAGAAAATAGATTGCTTAAGAAGTGAAATTTTCTACAATCACTCATTCACGATCGGGATACAATAATACACTTCATGTGGAACAAACTTGCTAACCTACAACATCACCATCATATTGTGGACAACCATATCCATGCTCCTAGTCCACTTGCAGCTATTGCTCCTGAACCCACTGACATTGATCTATCAGTCTTTGAGTCTATTCCTGCTCTTGATGCTCATACACCTATGAAGCTTATTACTGCATGCTCTTCCACATCTGTGCCTATTACAGTACCACATGTTGTGTATCCTACTTCTTCTCAGCTGCATGGATTTTTTGAGAAGCATACCAATACATTCAGTTCTCGCATGCTCCGTCTATGGGTCTCACTAGTGGAGTCATTGGTAGACATTCATAGGGTATTGTTTCCTCTATTCCACATGTTAAGTGGAATTCTTGTCATGACATTGGTTTTCAAGCAGATACTTCATTGGGATCACACATTGACAAAGCTCCTTTTTTGTTCGCTCAACTCTTTCTAAGGATCATGAGCAACACATGAGTTCTGTACCTTCACTCAGGCTTGAGAAACCTAAGATTTCAGTTGTCAGACATGATCAACCTGACACACATTCTGATGTTCTTTTACATGCACCCATTGTGCATTTTGCACCAAGTCATATGCAGACATCTTCTTCATCCATCCGTGTTTATTTGCGGTGGATATATGATCACTCGTGGTGGCGACATAGGAATTCATTGAGAGGAATCTATAGGCATTGCTCCTCCGCCATTCGGCCTCTTGCTCCACTTTCTATACCTTCTGCATTGTGATGCTCCTTGTTTTTAGCATTTTTCTTTAGAAGGTATAGTGTATATCTCTTGTTTGTTAAGAGATTTTGTATCCGTATTTTTGACACTATTGATATGTTGATAGTATCTCTTGTGGGGATCTATTACGGTGCATTCTAGTGTTATTTTGTCGTTGTTCGAGTAGTTGATTTTGGGTAACTCATACAGATTTTAGCGTCACTCCACCCATTCAGCAAAGTATGGGAGGGTGTGGTGTTGATCCCGCTTCTTTGGGTTATGTGTCCTTGCCTTGTTACCTTGGCTTTTATGGGATCGTGACACTCTAGATTTTGTGTCCTTGCATTGTTGATTTGGTCTTTGTTCTGGATCGTGGCACACCTATTTACAGCAAATGTTGATCGAATTATGTTTGGTTTTTTTTTACACTTTTGACATCACTCCATTCGATGTCTCCTTGTATGGAGCTATTCAGTGAAACCCAAAGTGTTAGTTGTTTTTGAGTTCTATGATCGAGCAGGTGGATTCGCACACATCGCACACCAAACTTCTTGAATATTGTATGAGTTTTTGAGCCGAGCTTCTTGGGATGCCTTGGAGTTGGTCTTTACTCTCTTTACTTTGTTATTCTTGGTTTTGGGTACCTTTTGGTGTCCCTTTTTCCCGCTTATTGTACATGAGTACCTCATCGGCCTAGTTGTCGAAACTCATACTATGGACATGCTACTTCTATTTTGGCCCCTAGCTTCAATTGAGGGGGTGTTAGAGTAGGTATTTACCTTAGCTCATGTTCACCTAGGTACTTTATTTACCTTTATTGTATTTATCCTCACCCACTTATGTGTGTGGATATTTATTTTATCTTATTTAGATATTAGGAGATATTATCTAGTTGTTAGGTATAGTTCTTTCCTTGATCTATGGTATTGACTAGATCCTTGATTTCTAGTTCTCTCTTAAATCTATGGTCTTGACTAGTTCTTTGATGACTAGTTATTTCCTTGATTTATGGCTTGATCTACGACCTTAACTGGTTCTTAGATTGTTATTCCTCACCTATTTAAGCAAGACCCATTCTCAATGTATTGCATTGAGTTCCATTATAATATATGATATCGTTGCTCATTTGTTTGCAAATGTTTTATGTAAAGTTATTATGGTGAATTACTTTCATCTTATTGATCATGGTGTTTGATTAACATCGTGTTCTTGGCTTGGTACGATCGGTTATCGTTCCTTTCAAATGGTAAAATGTTGAAGAAGAGGAAGAGAAAACTCAAGTAGATTTGAAATGAAAAATTGTTGAAGGAAGAGAAAAGTAGAGCATGAAGACTTGATAATGAAGCAAGATATGAATTTGAGATGAGGAGGAGCTGCATTTTGAGTGAAAGGACATATGAAAGCGAAAGAAAGTAAATGAAAGTGTAAATTATAAGAAGAATAGAGTATAAAGCAATCTGATTTCATTAATTAGACTAGTGTCCATGTTGGAAGAAGGATCTGATCTGTACATATGAAGAGAGTGATTGAATTTCCATCATTAGGTTGAAGAAATAACTACAAAAGGTGGATTTTTGTTTTGTTGAGGTTGGTGCCTCATAATTTGGGGATTGGTGTCTTTAGTGATTTGGTGCTCACAAATTATTTGAGTTGATGCCCATATTTGGGGATTGGTGTCTCTAGTAGGTTGGTGCCTACAAATATATATTGAGATATTTTGGGATAGATTTAGATAGTATATCAAAGTAGTCTTTTCTCTGTGGTTTTTCTCCCAAAAGGGTTTCCACATAAATCTTGTGTTCTATGGTTGTGTAATTGTTATATATTATGTGATTATGGATATTGATATTTAATAAGTAAAAGTTTTTATAATATTGATTCACCCCTCTCATTATTAGTGTGTGTTCAACATAGTTGGGTGCATAAGAATTTATTAAATTGCTTCAACAAAAACTATCAATAGGAATATGTTGGGTGTTATTATTTGGTCACTCTCATAACTAAATGCATTACATAACATCATGCAAAAGAGAACTAAAATCATCATGTAGTGTCGATCAATTTAGAAACACATAGAGGCACACTATTAATCTCTTTAGACATCATAAATGTAGACCTAAGGTAATTTGAAATGAACACATCGGTTGGTTGTGTACTAGGTGTTTCAATGCATTATATTTATCATTGGAATTTAACACCACTCAACTTCAATTTTATCCAATACCAAATATAATTTTGGTTCAAATTTTACAACCTAAACACAAATTTGAATGTTCAACAAAATAATAAAACTTATCTTCTTCTTATTTTTTATCGATTCATTCGAGGCAATTATTTACAAGGAGGGATTACATATAAATAGATTAGATAAATCCTTTATTTAAGAATTTATATCCCTAACATACATCCATAATATCTCAGGCTTAAATCTCTAATAATATCCCTCAAAATTTCCTAATATCACTTGAACATCATTCATCCCGAATATCTCTCAAACTTTATCTACATGAGTCAGATCTGTATCAATTATAACTCTTGTCTAATATTATTTAATATTATCTCACATGAAACACTAACATACTAATTTTCCTAATAATGTATTTTTGAAAATTTTATTTAACTCTTATTGTGACACACATTCGCTCTTTTATTTTTGTGTTGTTACTATCTTGCCTCTTTATTATTCTTATGATATATTGTGTGTGAGTTGTATTTATAGGACTTGAAATCCTTGTGTCAAAATCAGACATAGGAGATTGTACCCTTAATTATTTGGTCTATCACCATGTTTATTTTCAGCTTCCTTCTCCTTTTTCCAACTATAAGTGTTAGATTATACTATATTAGTGGTAGTATTATATTATTCATGATAAGATCCAATTTTCTATAGAAGTCTACCTTAAGGAGTCAAGATCCCACACTTTTTTAGAAATTCTTATTGTTTTTATTAAGGCACCAATCCCCATTTGGTGTTTCTTGGGTATAAAATTTAAAAACCAATGGTTTATAACACACATGATAAGACCATTGTTTTTGATATAAAATTTACAATACTTGTGATGCAACAACACGTAATTTGTTATTTGTAACTAAGATTTCATGTGTTTTTATTTTTTTGGTTTCTAAACCATTTTCAAGAACCTTGTGAATCCATTGTGCTCTTATTTCTAGTTTCTAGTTTTCTTACAAGTATATGAGAAGGATTATGACAAGGAGAAGTGATTTTGAAGGTGTACCCAATGATTTCTTGTAGATTCTATCCAAGATAAATTGTAGGAGAAGATATCCAAAGAGGTCTAAAACAACTAATTCCCCCCATAGAACTCAATCTAATCCTCCACGTAGTAGCTCTATCCATATCCTTCAAAGTCTAAAGAATATTTCAACCTCTTGCCTTTACGACCCATTAAAGGAATTTTACCTTTCACACTTTCAATACAGTGGTCCTTTACCCTTGATTGTATAGAATGATATCCCATCCTTAACACTTAAAATTCTTCCATAATTCAATGTTGAAATTTAAGTTTATCCTATCGATCATAGAAAATATGTTCCTCATCTATGATTACTTCACCGGTTACCCAAAGTTATATTACAATAATATTTGTTGGCCTCTTCCCTTAAAGGAAAATCCCTCACCTAGTATATTAACCTCCCACATAACTCCTTACCTAGTTGGGATGAGTTTGAAAATTTAGAGAATAAATTTAAAGGTAAGAGTGATAACTTGTCATAAATGGAACAATTGACTACCATAAATAGAGTACCCACTAAGGTAATTTTTGAGTTCAAATTTAGATTTAAGAGAACATGGGATGAAACTCCATTCTTGGTAAGACCTTCACCTTATAATTTTTTCTTGTAATTCCTATGAGCATTGAATTATGATATAGTAGTCATGATATTTTATATAGGAGGCATATTCCTCATCGATGCTTATTATATTACTATTCTATCTTAAAATAATATAATACAAGAAATAAAATTATCCCTAAGACTTCTTATGCCTCTATTTCTTGAGATAACACCTCATGATCAAAATTTTGTTTCCATCCCCAACACTTCTTCCAATGGAATGGATGATGATGTAAAAACCTACTTAGAAACATTTCTAATGATGTGGATATTATGAAAACATGAAAAAATCATTCTACTCCCAAGCCATATGAAAATTATAACCCTACTTATTAGTAAAATAGAAATTGTAGTGAAATCCTAAATTTCTCCTAATCAAACCCTTAGTAGTAGTATCATACCATCATAAATTTAAATATACCAATGCTTCATGTGTAAAATGATCTAGATGATGATATGAGATTGTGTTACCCTTATGCATAACCTCATGATTTCAACACTTGTCCTAATAGATCATTGGGCCAAGAGTTAACAATTCAAAGCTCTTTGTTACAACCAAGTAAATATATAGAGACATATCATCCTCATGAAGCATTAATTGAATAGAGCTTAATGTATTAGCAGGAATGATATTTTTGTGCATCAAATCAGAATGAAGGTAAATTACATATACTCTAAGTGCAATAAAATTACAATACCAAGGTGAAGAAGACAATATTATAGTCTAATGCAAAATAAACTCAAATCCTAATAATGCATAATCAAAAGGAATAACACCTTACTTTAAAGAAAGCACCCAAGGTAAAAAGTGTGAATCCCTCTATTAATAATTTATGGCCAAATGTTTACTAACCCATGATTTAAAAACCAAAGAAATATTGGTTTGCTTGCAATTTTCACAATTCAACACCTGAACTTATGGATATTATAGAGAATATAAAGAGAATAGTTGTTAATGTATCCATGTGGGACACTTTATCAACACTTGGTCGATAGATTTTCTCCAAGAAGCATTAAAACAGTTCAAACGTATTCCCAAAAGATCTTAAAGAAGTAAATTAAGTGTCAACCAACTTCTACCAATCCAACGTTCCTAAAGTAATTTGTGTACCAAAACTTCATCCCTTTATGTATCTCTAATAACTAATGAAACTCTAGTTCATAATTTTATGATTAATTCTGGTGGTAATAGTTCTATCATGCCTACGAAAATTGATGATACTATACGATTGAAATAACTTTTGCAAATAAAGGAGTAGTCTAACTTGATGGTACAAATGTCAAAATGGCAGGATCCATTAAAGTCATAAACACTACCTTCCATTCCTACCCCAATATCACAGTTCCCTAAGAAATCTTGTTCATTGATCTTCCTCTGTCATTTCCATATGTTTTTCTAGAAAATTCATTACAAATGTAGAAGGATACTTATCCTTTGATTGGTCTCACATGCATATGAAAATAGATATGGAGCCAAAATAAGCATTAGAGAAAATCCTATCTCTCATTTCTATGTTGAAACAAATGATCCAAGGCTTCTTTGAAGAAAATTGTGCCATAACCTTTGAAAGTGAAGAAGAAACTAATCTAACACCTCATGAACCTAGAAAAAAAATAAAATGATAAAAAAGATGAATGGGCTCAAGATGAAACATTTGATGAGGTTGTGTTGGGAATGTAATACATTTAAAAGGAGTATAACCACACCCACAACTTGCTAAAAGATAACGAAGACTTCAAATCCTATGTGAAATTATTTTGATGGATCTATATGAATAGTGGGAGTTGGTGTAAGAGTTGTGTTGACTGGAATAGAAAATAGAATATTATATTTTCCTATAGGCTCCAATTCAACTAAACTAACATCGTAGTTGAATATGAGGATCTTATCCTAGGAATACACATTTACAAGAAGAAAGGATTGAAGACATTGATAATTTTGGAGATAGAGAGCTCAATATACATTAAGTATGATATCAATACTTTGTTAAAAATACTTTACTCAAAGATTATAAATACAAAGTGTGGTATCTCATAAAATATTTTGATGCAATAAACTTCTAAGTTTTTCCAAAACCCAAAATATCAAGCGGATAAAATGGCATTTGTTGGATCCCAATTTGATCCTCCTAGAGATATAATGAGGAATGTTATCCAATATATGAGGCTGGTTATTAGAATCGTAGTGCCTCATAATGACTTCCATTGGGATATTTTTATAATGACAAATATATTATAAATTTTATTTAGTAAGAGGTAGATTTCTCCCAATACTTACAACCCAAATCACAATAAATCATTGGTCATTAGATTATCCATCTAAAGATAAACAAGCTACCAAAAGGATTGGTCACGTTGGAAAGTGTTTTCACTCTTGATGATCAATACAAAGGGAGAAAATAAATATGAATAACACCATGAGGTGTCTAACTCTCCTAGAATACAACTCAAACTAAGCAAGTTATGTACTCTAGAACAATAAAAAATATGTGTGGATTTATGTCAAAGGTATGATGATATTAGTTCATGGACTTATGATGATCTTAAGAGATATAGTTCTACAATTATTTAGCACAAAATTGAGTTATCCCCTTATGCCAAATTTGTGAGACGAAAAAAAAAGTCCGGTCAAACCCAAAATTGACTAAACTGGTTGAATCCAATATCATCTTTCCAATCGAAAACTCCTCTTGGGTTACCAATATAGTCCACATAAGTTAAAGGATTGTAGAATTAGGCTATGTGTGGAGTTTAGAGACTTAAGTAAAAATTGCAAATAGTGAAAGGGGATAAGAGTGAATTCTCATTATTAGATGGATTTTCATGTTAGAATTAGATCCTTGTCCAAAACTATGATCGCTAGAAAAAAATTTCACTAGTAAATTGGGACATATGTCTATGGTAATATGTCTTTTGGGTTATTTAGTGGAGTTATACCTTTCAAAGAGCCTTTGATTTAGATTTCAAACATATGATAATTGATGTCATCTTAGTTTAGTAAGATGATATTACTCTTTCTTCCAAAAAGCAACAAGCTCATCTGGATCACCTAGAATAAACCTTCAACACATGCAGGGGAATTTGGAGTATCCCTCAATTTTAAAAAGTGTATATTTTTATGCATGAAGGTAATATTTTGGGCCAGGTTGTGTCAAAAGGTGGTTTTTCCATTGACTTGAACAAAATCACATCCATCTTGGATTTTTATCTCCCTTCCCAAAAATGAAATTCAATATTTCTTGGAAAAAAAATGTAAGGAATTTCATCGCTAATTTTATAGGTTTGGTGAGGCCCATTATTTTAATGGTGGAGATATGGTGTGAATTTAAATGGACTCAAGATGGAAAGAAAAGTTTTGATAAGATTAAGCAGACCATATCTTAGTCCCTACTCTAATCAATCCAAAATTTGATAAGGAGTCCATTTTATATGCATTTGAAGGGACAAGTAGCACCACTTCCATCTTAATACATTAGAATCAATAACGTTGAGAGAATCCAATTGATTTTACAAGTCATAATATCAAATATTAAGATCTAAGATATAATTTTTTTGAAAAATAAACATTTTTTTACTAAGAGATCTCAAAACATTTAAATATATATTATCCAACAATAAACTCACAATTTTGTCACTTGTCTCATCACAAAAATACATTATGAGTACAAAATCAATGAGAAAAAATATTATTGGATTACAAAGGTCATGGAATTTGACATAAAAATCAAATATACTAGGCTAACTAGAGAAATGTCTCTTTGTCAACATCTATTGCAAGATATTTTACTTGAGATCCCAACCCTTGAGCTAGATCATAAGCTAGAATTGGAATATCATGATGCAAGGACAATCAATATTATAGAATTGGAAAAGTTGGAAGAATTAAAGTAAAAATATAGAGGTAAATTCTAAGACCATAAAAAGGTCGTGAAGAGATGGCTTAGTGATAAATATAAATCCCAAGAGTTCAAAGAAAGATATATAGTTCTTAAGTGGGATGGGGACATAGTTAATTTCAGGAAACACAATGATCTTGACATAATTTGGAGTGGCCCATATCAAATCGTGAAATGAAAAGACAACAATGCCTTGAGTTGGAAATAATTGATGGTTGTCAATCCCAGTCAATGGGATATTCTCAAACACTAACACTAATCTAGCTAAAATTCACTTAGACATAATTGTATATTTTCCCATGTTTTCCTTTTGCTTTATGTTTTTCCTTCTTTTTTTGTGTTTTTTCAATTCTTCATATCATGAATTTAAAATAATTGGTATCATCTCTAAGCTAAAATTCCAAATCATAAGTATTTAACATTATTTTTCTCATTAAAGGTTCTTTAATAAGTTCTTTCCTTTTTACGAAAAGAAGTGATGTTGCACACCATAAAATTCCTACTTGGGAAGTATATGTGTTTCTATTTTGTACATAGGTTTTATTGATCCTCACTCTTAGAAGAGTTGTTTAGTAGTTGTTGTTTTCATAATTTTCAAATAGACAAGCTAGGTGAAATATTTAAAGGGTTTCGTACGATAGAAAAGTGACATGCGAGCATGAGAATCTACAAGTAGCTCTTCTTCGTACCCGACCTCCCGAGGTCATGCTGAGACAACTGGTGAGAATGGAATATATGTGGGTACAAACAAACTAGTCGGGTAATCTTATATCCTCAACACACAATAATGGAATATGTGAATCTAAGGAAAAGAAATCTCTCCTAACCTGAATTGGTGTAATGGATCGTTCAGATATAATAGCTTCTCGGAGGCTCCAATCAATGTCAAGCTCTACCGAGATCCTATCTATTGGCTATTGGATACATGGAAAATGACTTGTAGGTGCTTCATGTATATTTCTGACAAGGTCATGGAAAATGGTAATGAGAGGTGTAGTGGATTTATAATAAACTATGGGTGGTTTTCTGGTCTAGCCCAGAAAATGTTGGATTGATTGGCTTCTATATTTAATACAGAACTGCATTATGATATCTAGTGGGAGTGGTGAGGATATAAATACCAACGGTCCCAAAATGGGGAGTTAGAAGCTATACCTAACACGCCTGTGTGTCGAAATGTCACCATCCAAATTCCCACTATCTACAAAATGAAAAGAGGACTCAAGTGCAGATAGATAAAATAAATCAAAAAATAAATACTAAATTAACATGAAATGAGGACTTACCATTTACATGGGGATGAGAACTTACCTCCGTCGGCGCTCCAACTCTACGTAAGAACACTCAAAACAAAATTAGAATACTATATATATGTAAAATGAACTCATTTTACTATTCATTTACGTGTGTCGATTTGGTGGTTTTTGAGCTCTGGGACCCACGGTGACCATTTTCAACAAGAGTACAGTCAAAATGTTTGTTGCGAGATCGTGATCATGCCTCTCGAGAGCAGGATATCGACCCGCAAAGTCTCAGGTTAGTTCTCCTCAATTTATCATTTTTAAACCTAAAATATAGAAATGTTAAAATCTTGGTCTTGGGGGGATTATTTTTGAAAATGTTAGTTTTAAATGAGTCTCTAGGGGGGTGCCTATAGGGTAGGTCTTTATTTCAGTTAAAATGGTGCATTTTTGTTCTTTTAAGTGTTTTTAGGGCTTTTGAGTTGTTTGGCGATTCGGGACAGGACCGCCGCCCTATGATGGCGGCGGTTATGGGACCGCCACTTCATAAGGTGGTAGTTACATGACCGCCACCTCAGAAGGTGGTGGTTAGGAAACCACCACTCTACACAGGGTGGTGGTTTCAAACAGAATGCAAAAAGAGATGTAATTTTCAATTGTCTTTGCATTTTTGACATTTTTATATGTTCTTGATAATTTTTCTAGTTGGATTATGTTACTAACTTACTCTTTTTCTCTATTTTGGGTGGATGCAGAAGGAGGAGTACATCAGATGGAGCTAGAGAGAGGGAGTGTGATTGGCTCAGTAGTGCTAGAGGCACTTACTCAGGTAGAGTGGGATACTCTATAGAGGGCTGACATTTGGAGGATTGCACAGGTCCCTCATGTTGCACCTGCTAGTCACATATTGTGTGACTTATTTTCATATTGGGATGCATATCGAACACTTTCCGATTTCCAGGAGTCAGGGGTGAGTGGACCATCACCTTAGAGGACGTTTATCACATATTGGGGGTCCCGATTCTTGGGAGATGGCTGTCTCTCAAGATAGTAGTATCTAGATCTCAGATGGTTCAGTGGGCCACCTACATGGGAGATGTTGTTGTCTTTATGGGCTCGAAGAAGGGGGTGAAGGTCCATTCCATTGTTGACTCTGACATCCCTGCACTCTACCAGGATTTTATGGGTATCTTGGCCTCATGGTTGATTGGGGACAAGGGAGGGGATACTCTTTATACCGCTTTGGCTCCTATTATTGCACAGATTGAGGCACATGGCCGTGTTTACGCTTGGGGAGTAGAAATCCTTGGGACTACCTATCATGATTTGTATAGGTTGGTCATATTATAGGGACAATCATTGAGTCACCCTACTCTAGTTATGAGTTAGGTGTATGAGCGCATCATTCCCTATGGGAGAGGTGTACAGGTAGAGGATCCTAGGGCTGTCAGGGTAGCGAGGTGGACATGGATGACTATAATTAGGATGCCACACTAGCCAATGGATTCTATGACTATTGCAGACATGGAGGCCACTCCTTATTAGGCCATGGCAAGGTTATGGGGAGAGGAGTCACACACACTGATCACTTGTTATACTACTAGCCAATTGATAGACAAAATGAGGAAGTTGGAGATCCACCCCTTTGATAGAGTACCATAGTAGTTTGACCTCCCCTATATTGATATGATTCTTTTAGTGAGGCCAGATACGCTGTGTCCATTCGTGAGGCCGGGGAGGTCCTAGAGGATGAGGTTGGACCATGATCACTCCTAGAGTTCCCATTGTAGCTAGGCGGGTGGTTCATGCCCGAGGGGTAGCCGGTGCTCCTCGAGCACCTTTACTTTAGATCAAAGTTAGTCCTGCTCATAGTGGAAAGGAGATGAGCCCATTGATGTGGACTCAGACTTTGAGGAGTTCACAGGAGAGGAGACAGAGGAGGAGATGGAGGGAGGTGAGACAGGTGGGACGATCGGGGATGATGAGAGTGACTCTGAGTGGCATGACACTCAGGATATCTTGAGGGCCGAGAGGGCAGAGGAGAGTGCAGAGAAGGTGACCCTGATCTCAGAGGAGCCTTCTCGGGACATTGGGGGAGATGATGAGTCCATAGTAGGACGTCACTTCTTTCCAGATTTGGGGGAGGTTCCACAGTCGGCGGCAACATCAGTAGTAGGTGCAGATCCTAGAGATCCCACCTAGAGGCCTGGAGATCCGAGTGAGTTACTACTCTTTTCTCGATTTTGTTTTAGTTAGAATTGTTTAGTTGATATTCCTCTTTTGTTGTTTCATTTGTTTTTGATCTTATTTTGGACAAATTTCTAACTTGTTTACTTCTACTTTTTATTTGCAAGTGACTGCTGAGGGATGGTGAGACTTGATTCGCTAGGTGTGCATGGACACTCTGCTGCTCCCTTTAGAGGGTACTCGGGCTAAGATTACTGAGGATGTTGGAGAGCCTTCAGCAGCTGGCTGACATACTGATGTGTTTTCCCATGTCTGGAAGGCGGCAAAGATCATGACCTCCCTTCGTACTGAGTTGGTTGGATACAGGACTGTTGAGCGCTTGATGAGGAGGAGCCGTTCTCACAGTGAGACCATAGCTACTGGCCGTGATCATGAGCCCTCAGTTCATTTAGAGTGTCGTCACAGTAGGATTCCTAGACACGGTCGTGCACCATCTGAGGGATCCCATAGGGATTGAGAGATCATGGTGTCTTTTTGTAGTGATTTTTGGTCGGATGTTTATACGAGTGTTTTTGTATTTTTGGGCTCATTGAGTGTTTTGACCATGCCTAGTGCATGATGGCATTGTATATAAAACATGATCACACACACACACACACACACACACACACACACACACACACACACACACACACACACACACACACACACACACACATCTTTTTGGATCTAGATCTTCTTGTATCTAGAATTTTTGTGATTCGTTTCCCATGTGTATACTAGATGTTTTTAGAATCTTTGTTTTTATATGCTTTTCAGAATGTATGCAATGGATGACAAGTGATAACATAATGTTTCTCTTTGATTTGTTTTTATGTAATGCTGATATGTGATGACGTAAACATATTGTAGTACTAAACTTTTGGCTTCTTTGGGCAATGTTCATTGCTTCTTCTTATTTTGGCAAAATGTGATGAATATCTAGTGATAACGAGATGAACTTGCCCCATTCCTAACTCCATGCAACTAGTAAGATGCGAGGGCTCAACACCAAGAGTTGGGAAGGGCACAAATTGTATGAGTTTGACTGAATGGGAATGATAAAAGAAAGAAAAGGTATTGATAGAAATCAAATTCAGACTTGTGTACTTACTCTTACTCAAAACTACTACATAGTTCGAATGCATCTTATTTTCTAGTTTATCTAGACTTGGATCCATGGATGGCAACTTGGTTGACAAAATCTGGTTTTAAGGATTTGATCTCTTTGGAATTTGGATATTTAGTTTCACTTAACACTTTGCTTTAAAATATTAATATTCACTAATTTGCGTGAATGGACCCCCTCACGCCTGTCTCATGCTTCTGGTAGGAAGCATGGGCTCATCACCGAAGGTAGGACATAGGTGAGTAAGGGCACTTCTTTCCTTTCTAAACCTTACATCACCAGTAAGAGATGTGGACTCATCACTGAAGGTTGGTAAGGCAAAGAAGTGTGTAAAAATAAAATATTCTATTTGGTTTAGCATTTTTAATTTAACTTGAAATTTCTGATTTGTGACTTTGGAGTATCCTTGTTTCAAAGAGATGTAAGAAGGATAGATGTGACACCAAGAAGCTTCTTGAATAGACCTTAGGTAAGAACAACTTAACCAAGTAGAAAAGAATGAGTATGACCAAGTATGTAGGCCTTGGTATGGTTTTTGTCAAGACTTAGTCTATCGAATTGATGAAATGATTTTGGAACCATTTGATGATATTATAAAAACTGAAGAGATATGATTTTAAATGCTTTTGCCAATATTTTCAAAAGCTCGTAATGAATTTCTTAAGAATAAGTTCCTTGACCACAATAGTTACAAAACAAGTGAACAAAATGAAACAACTAAGTGACTAATGCAATGTAGGTAAATATAATATATAAATGGTGATGTTGATGCCTTATGCATAAAACCATTTAAGATGCAAGGAATTGACTGTTTCATTGAACTCCTCACCTTCTAATGTACATAAGAGATACACACCATTTCCGTAGTCTTTCATGACTCAGTATGGGCCCAACCATTTGGGCCATAATTTCCTTCCTTTGCCAGTTTTCTTATCAATCCGGCTGTCTAGTCTTAGAACTAGATCTCCCTCATATATTTATCATTCGTAGAACTTTTTGTTATATTTCTGGAACATCCAGGTCCATGTAGGCTTTGTGCCTTTGTTCAGCATTTAGCCTGGCCTCATCAAGGATTTCTAGTTGAGAGAGGCATGCCTCTCTATAGGCTTCTTCTCCTAAAATCCCTTGTAATGAGATGCAGAGGTTGGGTATTTCGACCTCAAGCGGGAGAACTGCTTCTACTCCAAATAATAATGAGAAAGGAGTTTCCCCCATTAGTGTTCTTATTGAGGTTTGATGGGCCCACAAGGTTGGGTATAATTTTAAATGCCAATCCCATTTATTCTCCTTAACTATTTTGAGGAGAATAGTCTTTAATGTTTTGTTTGTGGCTTCAACTTTTCCATTGGCTTGAGGGTAATAAAGAGAGGTCGTATGATGGTTTATCTTGAATTTACTGCATAACTCATGAACCTCATCATTTTTAAAGGATGTGCCATTATCTGAGATAATGACTTGTGGGACACCGTACCTACAAATGATTTGATTTAAAATAAACTTAGTGATTACAGAACCTGGTACGGTGGTGAGAGGCATGGCCTCTACCCATTTGGTAAAATATTATGTGGCCATGATTATAAAATTATGGCCATCTGTTGACAAGGAGATAATTTCCCTATCAAATCTAGGCCCCACATGGAAAAGGGCCATGGGGTTGCGATTGGTTGCAGAGCCTATGCTGACATGTGAATCTCGTGGGAGAATTCTTGGCATTTATGGAACTTGCACACAAACTCTACTACGTCATGTTCTAGAGTGGGCCAAAAATATCCCATCCAATGTATTTTGCGAGATGTGGTGTGCCAACCAAAATGGCCTCCACATATCCCACTGTGGGATTTGTATGAATATTTTTGATTCTTCAGTGTCAACGCATCTTAAAAGCATTCCATCAAAGGATTTATAATAGAGCACTTGTTCTAAGATAACATACTTATCAACGATAATGTGTAACCACCTTCTTTGTTGTGATGTGGCACCTTCTGGGTATGTATGGTCCATGATAAAATTGACAATGTCAATGTACCAAGGGCATGTAGAAATGGGGGGTCTGGTTTTGACAAAGTATATGCACTCATCAAGAAATTCCAAATCTACCAGATCACCTCCATCTAACGGATTGTCAGCTAACTAGTCTGCAATGATTTGTCCCTTAACGGATTTCTAGTTTACAAATGTTAATTCAAATTCACCCATTAAGGTTATAAATCATCCAGCCTTTTTAGATAAAGACCCTTGCGTGAGGAATGTTCGTAAGTGATCTGTCTTTACAATGACTCTTGTTTCTTGGTTTAACATGTAATGTCTTAAATATTTCATTGCAAAGACTATGGCAAGGCATTCTCTTTCTACCTGTGTATAACGTGTTTCATAATCAAACAACACCCAGCTAATGAAATAGACTGCATGTTCTCGTTTATCATTGTCTTCTTGAGCCAACATGCAGGCTAGGGAGACATTAGTATCCCATGAATACAGGATCAAAGGATGATTTGGTCTAAGAGGCATTAGTCGGGTAATCTTATATCCTCAACACGTAATAATGGAATCTGTAAATCTAAGGAAAAGAAATCTCTCCTAACCTAAATTGGTGTAATGGATCGTTCAGATATAATAGCTGCTCGGAGGCTCCAATCAATGTTGAGCTCTGCCGAGATCCTATCTATTGGCTGTTGGATACGTGGAAAATGACCGTAGGTGCTTTGTGTATATTTTCAGACAAGGTCATGGAAAATGGTAATGAGAGGTGTAGTGGATTTATAATAAACTATGGGTGGTTTTTTGGTCTAGCCTGAAAATGTTGGATTGATTGGCTTCTATATTTAATATGGAAAACTACGTTATGATATCTGGTGGGAGTGGTGAGGATCTAAATACCAATGTTCGTAAACCGGTGTCAATACTTAACTGACTTACAGGCCCATTGGGTTGTGGGACCTGGGGATCACAACCATGAGTTCGTGGTTGTTGTGGACCTGTTATGGTCATGTGAAGAATCAATCTCTTCTTTCGACTATCCAATGGTCATAAGCCTTTTCAACTTCTATGTTTAGTACCAAGAGTTGTGTGATTTTCTCATAATACCTTACAGGTGTTCTGGCAACTTGTATATGCAACCCTGTGTCTATGTCGATGAGAAGGTCTCCTGTGTCTGGCTACGGAACTAATGGATCATAGCCAAATATTTTTTCTCTTTTGGGTTCTTGTATGGTCATGTGGATATCCTATTAGGGTAGTCTATAGTTGGGTTGACTTGACCAAAATGTGTATGCTTTGTCGTCTTCAATATTCAATTGCCTCAGTTGTTCACTAACTGCTTGTGGATTTATTGTCGTTTGAAAGACCTGAATCCTAAGCCCTTGATCTATATCTATTAACATTGTGAAGAGATTTGGCTGAGGCACTATTGGTTCGAACACGTATTCCCTAGGCTCTCTGGGTCCCGTAATTGTCATGCAAAAGATAATTTAACTGAAATGAGCAAATTAACCATGAAAGCTATATCTACACTATGCTTATATTTCTCTTATTTTTTTGTATTTTTCAATGATGTGTATTTGAATGAAATTAAAAGAGCAGCTATTCTAATATATTCAGAAAATGGACAATTAATCTAATAATAGAATTAAAACAAGCAAGGTAGCCTGGTATAGCTATTTTCCTGTGCAGTTGTGAATTTATCCTAAATATTTAAATAACTAGTTAATCGAAAGACTTAAAATCCTACCTCAGAAGTGAGGAATAAATCATAGTTTCTTAAAAACTATCATTCCCAGACTTCTCTGGTAATATCAAAAGCGAGCTTTAACTGAAATGAAATAATTTTCTACTCTATTTGATATATTGTAACTACAACTTTGATAGCTCAAACCTAGAGTTTACAAAATAGTGGTAAATCCAGTTGTGTCGTGACTTGTCCCCTTAGTGTGATCTCCTCATTCCTTTGTGTTCTCGTGAATCTAGAAAAGTGTGAGTGTGATAGCAAGCAGAAGAAGATACCCGAACAATGACAGGTTTGGATATAAACCAAATACAATGCAAGTAAGAGAGGGATAGTGCAAGTGAACAGAGCTTGACTATGCAATTCCTAGCAAGATTTATTGCGGGGATACAACGCAAATATGCCGATAATTCTGGGATCTATCTCTTGTGACAAACAAAACCTGTAACTCTAAGATGGATTCTAATCTAAAAGTGAAACTACCTTATGCTAAACTAATTGTATGAGACAACAATGAAGCAAGATGAAAGGAAGAAGATCAAATGACCTCTAAAGCTAGAAAGGAGAGACTGATAATTCATGCAAAATATAAAACTATTGAAACTCATGTAAGAACTTCAAACAAAATGAATAATCAAACACAAAAGGAGAGGGGCCATTTATTTGAAAGCAAGTTGGGTATTTATAGCATTTTCATTTACCAGAGGGTAAATCCAAATTGAACTCTTCTAATATAAAAAAGGGAAAACACTATTTACTGGGTGGCCAAAACATAAATGCAAGATTTAGTGGTTGAGGAATGCGGATAGAAATTTGAATTTTTACGTTTGACAAAATCATCGGAACATTCTGGAAAATGCGCACATGACCGTTTGCCCTACATAGGAGGCGGTTACAGGACCACCGCCTGTCCCGGGCGGCGGTTCTATAACTTAAAGGAAAAACGGTGGGAAAAAGGGGGTAGAGGCTAGAACAAAACATGCAAAAGCTAGACAAGGCTTTCTAGGATGCAAATGTACACTTGGCGAGCTTTTTTAGATTCCAAACACCTTGCAAAGAGATCTGAATCATCATTGGGGTTTTCATAACCTCTTTCTGGAAATACAGTACCTACATTTTTGGGTACGTATAGTTTCCAAGATCCAATTTTTAAATATTACAAGTGTTTCTGTAGACATTGATGCCCAATAGATGCAAAGGCAACTAGTATTTTCATTTAGAAAATGTTTCCAAAATGATCTTCCTACTTCATTATTGGGAAACTAAATTATATAAACCCTAGTTCTCTATTTTATAAATTATTTCATAGTTATTTGGGTGATTTTTAACATCAAAATATTCCAATGATAGTATGTAGTCTACTTTGGGTGATTTCAAGGTTTTCATTTCATTCACATTTAGCTTTGGGAAGCATTTGAGCTTCACTAGTGCCTTTGCATAATGAAAGTCCCCTAAAAACCCAAAAATGGCTAAGTAATGAAGAGCTAGATTAAGGGGTAGTTTTAGAGATTATAAGCACATTCAAAATTTTCATGCAAATTAAATTTCAAACATCGAATACCACTTTATACTTGTCCATTTGTTTATCAAACTTCCATAGACTAAATCACCTTTGCAATTTTTACGTAATTTGTGCCTCAAGTTTGAATCTTGAAATGGTATCATCCTATTTATTTCTATAATTTTAGAACTTCCAAGTACTTGGGTATGTAAATTGTACCTCGAGTTCCATATCCCACCAAATACTATATATTTTTAAGTGCGCATGTGATCCAAAAGTGTGTAGAGTCTATAATGGATATTTTACAAACAGAAGCAACCCAAAGTTTTGTGTAAGTATATGATGGGGAAATTAGTTGAGAAAGAAAGAAAAATCCCATTGTAGTATATGATGGAGGATTCAAGAATTCAAGAATTTAAGGAACCCTTTGTTGATCATACTTCGAGGACCAGAATAAATCTTGCAATTTGCATGTAAATTTCACTCACGAAGTTCATATCCCAAAATGGTCACATTCTAGTGTTGTGTAAAATTTAATAACCATCAAGATAATTTTCATGTAAATTTCTCAAAAATTAGAGATCCCAAAACCTAAAATATCCCACAATTTAGTCTAAAGTGGAGGAATGAAGTGCATACACAAGTCAAAATCCCACACAATGTTTAGCATAATTTTCAAGTGAGCATGCAACACAAAATCTTATCGAAGAATGCATCGTAATTTTACTATGTGCATACAAGGAAAAATACCATGACACATTTTTCCATAAGTTTCATGTGTATAATCAAGGATAATGTAGGAAAACACACATATAAGAAACTCAAGAACCCTTGCAATGTTCAACGAGACTTTTCAAGTGCAACACCTCAAAACCCAACCCAAGTCTATGATGGGAACTTAGTTGCATGAGAAGCACAAAATACCGTGTTGCATTTTGATAGTCCAATCAAATCGACAAGTGGTACAATGAGAAAAAATGATGGGAAATACAGTTTAAACTAAAATTTCCATAAGTTCAATGACATGGGATATTTTGTGGATATTTAAATATTTTTCCATATCTTTTGATTGGAAGCACCAAAACATTAAAAGAAATCCATTTGAAATATCTTGAAGGGAATTTTTGGATAAGGTTTGATTTAGGTCATAATATTCCATGTTTTCAAGGAAGTGCGGGATAATAAATTCTAGACAATATTCTAGGATATGCTTTGGGGTGGTATAGGTGGATTATTTCAGTTGCATATAAATTTCAGAACTCAAAATGGTTTTTATGAGGAGTTGGGAATTAAAAATGTATATATTCCATCATATTCCACTCTCTAGCTCCCCCTTATCTCTTCTCCCTTACTATAAATTGAATATTGATATTATTGTAAATAGTTCTCTCTCCCTAATGAAAATTCAAGTATGCTCTTTTGAGGACTAAGATTTTGATTTTCTCGGATAGTTTTTGTTGAAGTTTTGTTCTCAAAATCAATGCCTTTTTCATGGTTGTAATAAATTGTTTATATTTAAAGATTTAATATAAATCTTATTATGGATCACATTTTCCCTTTCATATTTTTGTTTTTGTTCTCTTGCTTCTCTTTTATTCCTATGATATACTATGTGTGGGTTGCATTCGTAGGATTCTTATGTATTATGTTGAAATCAATAGAGGAGAGTGATCCCTTTAATTATTTGGTGAATCACTATGTTTATTTTCAAAACAATTCTCCCTTTTCCCCATTTTAGTGTTGTATCATACTATATTAGTGGTATCATTATATTAGTTAGGATAAGATCCAACTTTGTTTGGAGTTTTACCTCAAGGATCCAAGTTCACACACTTCAGAAGAATTCCTATTGATGTTGTTGAGGAACCAATTTCCATTTGTTTTTTCTTGAGTGCATAATTTCAAATTCAAATACATAGAAAGCCTTGAGGTAGGGTTTAAAACCAATTTGAAGCATATTTTTAGACCTGCATGGAAAAATATTGGCTAGTGAGGTGTCGTTACCGACATAAACATGCATGAATAGATAAAGGCATTCATATGTTATTGAGGATTAGTATTACCATCATATAAGGATAACTTGGGAGGATAAAACCTATGTTGTAATGGATAATTAAGGATTTTGGGGGATAATTTATCATTAAGTAACCCAAATAGAGCTTGCGGTGAATTGTTCTTTGCCTTACATAAAAGGGCTATTTTATCTTGCATGTCTTGAGTTGTTACACATTAAAAATATGAATCTAGGATTTGAAACCACATGTGAGGTGATAATTACAAAAATGGAGGTCATATGTTGTGTAGACATAAGCATGATGTTATGGGAGTTGTGTGTGATGTGACCATAGTAAGAACATAACATGTAGAAATGTTTGCTTAGATACATGATTTTTAGCCCCTAAATGGGAAGTAGAACTCTAGAAGGTGAATTTGTATTGCTTGAATTTCAACATATTATTTTCCTAACTTGGTTTTTCTATGAGTGCATTTTTTATTTTAGCATCATGAAGTAATTCAAGGACTTGGTCGGGGTTTGACGAGATTAGTTTCCTAACCTCATCAAATAATTGTGCATCAATTTTAGGATCTATAGAAGAAAATGAATTAATATTGGCCATTTTAGCAATGTAAAACACACAAAAAATACATTTTTAAGGAAAACCCTAGGAAGAGCTATGATGTTGAAAATCATATATAAAAATATGAAACCCTATGAATGAGGAACCAAGATGTAGTTTGGCATAGATCGATAGATAAAGTAAGTTCACCAAAATTTAATACCAATTATAAGGTTGATCCAATTTAGGTATTACAATTTCATATTAAGATTGTTAAAAATAGAAAATATGGAAATCATAATCCTAAATTATGTAAGAATAATTAAATCATGCAACACACTTCTAGAAATGAGAGTAAAGTACAATTAGGGTGAAATTTTAGCTCAATATGTATGAAACTAAGTGACATTGTTATGTAGAGTGTCATAAAATATTTGGTAAATATGAGGATCTAGAAAGATATGAATTATATATTCCTCTAACAAGGGAAAATATTATGAGAATTTTTTTAGGGATCAAGGAATAGTCATCTAAGGTATGCATCTACAATCGACCATATCACCCGCTTCTTGTTTATTTTATTTGGACTGTAAAATGTTGCTTCTAAAAGATCCAAATAATTGATTGATTTATTGATTGAAAAATACATTATAATAGAGGTAATATTCATACAAATATATTACCAACAATATTTCCTATAAAATATGAGATTAAAAAAATAATATTCGCTAATCATATTTTATATTATGTGAGTTACAACCAAATCATAATAATAACAATAAGTTACACATGATTATATTTCTCCCAACAAATTGCTAATTTAGCTAGGATAAATTAACTACTAAATTATTCATTACCTAATGTAATTAATATTTATTTTAACATTCCACTACTTAATTGATCATAGTTTCAATAGAGCGAGAGATATAGAATCTCTTAATGCCGAAACTTATCACTTGTAAGTGAATTTGTGAAGACATATGCACATTAATCTTCATATGGGAAAAATTGGAGTTTGATGTCATATTTTTAGCATGTCTTGCATATGAAATAGGATTGAAATTTGATGTGTTTCATGCTCTCACAAGACATTGGATTGAAATTAAGTTTAGGGACATAATAATTTTGGTGATACAAGATAGTTGGTTTCTTCTTTTGTACTCCCATTCCTGTAATAATGTGACATAGCCATATCGGTTCACTGCAGACAATTCATGTTGTTACATGATATTCTACTTTAGTTGAAGATCTAGAAACACAATGATAATTCTTTCTCCCCAATGAAATAGGAAAATATCCCCAAAATAATATATATGGAGAAGTTAATTTCATGTCATCAATATTACCTACATGATCTTTGTTTATATATCCCATTAAGAAGAATTGATCATTCTTCGTATTCTAGGCCATATTTCATAGTTCCTTATATGTATCTCAAAATATGTTTTTCTTCTTTCCAATGACAAATATTATACTCCTACGTGAACCATGAAAGATAAAAGACATAATAATTGATTTTTGTACTTGTATAAGTCAAGTATATGATAATTCTAATAAAATTTTGATAGAGATTTACATTTGTTAACAATGATGTGTCTACATGAGATAACTAAAGATTTCTCTCGGTGGGTGTTGTAATAGGCTTACAATTCATCATATGAAATTTATCGAGTATTTCTTGGCATACTTCATCTAATACACAAAAATATTATGATCATTTTTCCATAATTCCAAACTAAAAAAGTAGTGTAGTATCCAAATATTTATCATGTTGAATGATTTCTTGATATATTTATTTGTTGCATCAATCATCCTCACCGAACTTCCAATGATTACTAGATCGTCAATATGCACAATGATAATCACAACCTCCCCTATTTTATTTTAGGTAGATATTTAAATCATATGGACTCCTTTGGATTCCATGTTTACAAGATGCTCATCATCATATGGACTACTTTGGATTAGATGTTGTACAAAATGCTCATCAATTTTAATGTACCGGACTCAGAGATCCTGTTTAAGACTATACAAAGATTTGATGAGTCTATAAACTTGTTATTATAGATCGAGTGTGAAAAAATTCTTTTGTTCATTTATGTAGACTTCTTCCTACATATATCCATGTAGAAAATAAATTTTCACATCCATTTTGTGAACTTTCCATCCAAATTGTGTAGCAAGAGAATATATAATTTTGATAGTTTTTATCTTGGCTATGGGAGAAGCCTCCTTGTAGTCAATGCATTTTTGTACATACTCCTTTGCTACAATCATTGTATTGTGCTTATTTACACTTTCATATGATTTTAATTTGTCTTAAAACCCCAATTGTAATCCATAGGCTTCTTCCCTGGTGGAAGATATACAAGCTAGCATGTAGTATTTTTATTTTGTGGTTGATATTCGCATCAATGGCTTCTTTATAAAGATTTTACTCTAGGGATTCATGAAATATATATGGATCAAGTGATTCTAAAATTTTTCTCATAAGGGAAAAAATCACCTCATTATGAGACATGATATGAGTCCTCATATATTGTAGTGGAAGTGTTCAGGACTACATCTAGTTTTGCATCTTGCATCACACTTGTAAATCTAAACCCACCCAAAATAGCAAAATAAAATTAGTACACAACCCAACTTAATTTTAATTAAGGAAATGGTCAATTAAGAAAATTTACCAAATTTAAAATCTAAAAGAAGGAAAGAATAAATAAATAATAACAAGGGAAATACAACATTCCAAATTCATAGGTCACTTCACATTTTCCCAACACTTAAGTATTTCAAGCCGAGGTGACCTTTTTTGGTTGTGGAGATTCATGGGAGTTAGTCCCCCTTCATCCTCTTTTGTTTTATATTTTTGTTGGTTTCTATGCATACATATTTCAAGCACCTATTCATCACCCGCACACTCAACGCACACATCATACATGCTCAAAATGATCACATAAATACTATGAAATTTGAAGTCAATGGATAATATCAATAACCAACATTAACCTAAAAATGGTAACAATGCATCCAATGCCATCATCATATAAAAACATAATAATACTCATCATCATACAAATAATATGTCACACGTCTTCATTTAAAACATATATTAAATTCCATCACCCGCATCATGTCAAAAACTTTCGCACTATGCGACACAAAATAACAATGAAAAATATAATCTTCTTGAACAAGTCATAAGTTCTAGGCATTGCATGCCAAATAAAATATACAATGAGTGATGAATGAGCTAAAAATGAAAGGAATACTAGATAAAAAGTGCTTAAGAGGAGTGGGCACTACAATTCCCTTGGTCTCTAATCGATCTTAGGTCACGATGTATGGTTTGGGTCTTGGGATACAAGGCTTACATGTAGAAATTTAAGATTTTGGGTGTCATAAATTTACTGGCAAAATAGAGAGAAACAAAAAGGAAAAATCCTATCTAATTATTTAAGAAACTTATAAAAATCCCCAAAATTGCATCAAAGGCTGCAATTTTATGAAAAAACCTAAAATTGATATAACTTGTGTAAAAAAATTATTGAAATTTGGAGAGGATATTAATTGAATTATTTTGCAACAAAATGTAAATTTTTTTCAAAAAATTTTGTACCATTTTGGAGATATAGTGATGTAGTCACCCTGCATACCATCCTTGTACAACATCGACAATTGCATTAGAAACATCAAATTCAATTTTTCTAGTCACTTTTATTCAACAACCATCACTTTAATTAAAAAGCCAAATATTTCTCAAAACAATAAAACAAATTAAACTACTTAACCAAAGGCTAAAAATACATTACACATGCTCAAAAAAACCTATCAAACCTGTTCATGCACCCTGAAAAATATCATACCTTCACTTTCACCCAATCTCCTTGTAGACCTTAAAATTACCTTGACTAGTTCTTGCTTAAGGTGCAACTCTTGCTCTTTTTGTTATTTTTGCTTCTAAGACCTTATTACATATTACAATAGCTCAAAAAGCTCAATTATAAAATATTTAAAAAAAAATCTCAACTCATCAATCTTCTCTTATTGACTCAAAATTGCTCATTAGATGCTCTTAAGGCACGTATTGTTGCACCACTCATGGTTTGGGACTTCTAGGGCTACCCAGAAGATCTTGTAAACTTAGATCTCTTTTTTTACCCCTAAGATTCTCACAAAATTTTGGAACTCAACTCCTTTTACAACTCTATATATTCCACTTTTTCACTTTTCAACTAGGTTTCCTCAGGTCTCTTAAGAACTCAAAACTGAAAAGTGATGATATATTTCTCCCACGTGTGAATTTAGTGATAAAATTTTATAAACATATTTTTCCAGGGTATAAATACCCTACAATACAAATTTTATAAGAACCCACTTGATAAAACAAAAATAAGATACTTTTTAGAAATTTGTCCAAAACAAGGATAATCACAGGCAACGAGCATTAAAAATCCATATATTGAGATTTATACACTTTTAGAATCTCATTCCACTTGAAAAATTTCTGTTTGGATGAGTAAAAAGTTTCATATTTAGAGTTTTTGAGTGATTATGCCATCATAAACATGATCCAAAAGATTTTGTGATTTCTTCGCCTACACAAAACAAGGGTTTATGACTGCATTTTTGATTTTTTCCCTATCAAATAAACTAAAAATTCTTGAAAGATTTCCCACATGTCAAAGATACATGTTAGTCCTTCCCATAAAAATTGAGCAATTTTTCATTTGTATTTTTAAAGTTATGAAAAATTTCCTTTGTTTAAAACCCTAGGATAGGGTACAGGGCAACAAGGGTGTATTTTTGGATTTAATTACACTTTCATGAATTTTCAAGATTCTAAAATGTTTGAAACTCCTTCCCTATCCTTCTCAAAACCTTCATGTATTTTTTTTAATCTCTATATAACCATGATAATCAAGAAACACTTTGTCAAATAGTTATCATGCACAATCTTACCTCCCTAACACAATACATTCTTCTTATACTAGACTGTCTCTAATGCCATTTCCACTCTTTCCCAATATTCTTCATGATCTCTATAGACCTGCACCACCTTAAGTTCCTATAGGACATTCATAAATACAAATCAATGAGATTAAAACATAGTTTCATCAACAAACCATGCATCATATCACAATATACTTTCAAACACAATTTTTACAACAAAAAGAAGCTTTCATTAGATGTATACAATGAACTTCCATAAGATCCTTGAGCCCTAGGCTCAATTACAAATATTTTTCTCCTTTCTCAACCTCTACCAACCTCAGAAACCCCTCATTCAAATGCATTAACATGATTTTATAAGAGAAGAAGATGTGGTTAGGTTTCCACCACCTAACTCACCCTAACACAAACTTACCATAGTGAGTTACATCTAGGTAGGGTCAAGTAGAATGTTTTATGACATGATCACCTTATTAAATCCATGTTAAGCCTATAATAATACTTGAAATACTAGATTACTAACACCTAACCTACTATTTAAATAAATAACAATTCAAATTTTCAAATGAGACATTTTGGAGGAAAAATCCAAATGATCTCTTATTACAACACCAAGAGTCCAAATGGAGTAAAGTAACTTCTAAACCTCCTAAGACACCCTAAGAGCCTAGTCAAACCAAAATTATATTTGTACAAGATGCTCCTGCATCATACTCCCCATGTGGAGAGAAAAAAAAGCTATGTATAAAAAGGCCCTTTTCTTCCTTTTCTTCCAATTGTTCTCTACTTTTATATTATTCTCTTTACTGCTGCATTTTCTTATTATTTATCAGCTACATTCTTCGTTTGTTCTTCACTCTTTATCTTCATATTCTTATTCTTGACTTTACTATAAAAAATTAGGTCTTCATGTCTTTTCTCTTCATTTGATCTCTTAGATGAGATGTTAGTTGAATGTTTTTTTATCTCTTCTTCTATCATACCTGCACATTCACAAATACACAAAACCTTAGATTAAAAAAAAAGAGACTTATGAGTCTCTTCACATGTTTTTCCTTCAATTTATTCTTATTTTTCAATCTTTTCTTTCATTTCTTCAACTTTTTCTTCACCATACTTCACTTCTCCACTATTCAAAGAACATTCAAGTTCCCATATCTCTGCCTCTAACTGCTGCATTTCTGGTTTATATACACAAACTGAAAATTAGTTTTCTTATCTTCTCCTTCAAATTCTTCTTCACAATTGAACTCTTTCTTCTCTATTTCTTTGATTTCTTCTTCCACTTTCTTGTTTTCCTTCTTTTCCATCCTTTTTAACTTCTTTTTCTCTTCTCTTATATCCTTTTTCAGCTACATTTTTCTTCTCTTCTCCATAAGTGACATTAGAGGCCACTTTACCACTTTCTTTAACACTATTTTCATCACTGTATTCATTGCTTTTCTTTGCATTTCTTTCATCTTTTCTCCAAATCATGTAGCTTATCCATAGTTCTTCTTAACTCTATAATTTCTTTCTCTTCCCACATTCTTATTTTCCTCTCCATCTCTCTCCTTTTATCTTTTTCCATTTCTTATCTCTCTTCTCTTTCTCTTGTTTACTATTCCTCATGAACTTAAGAAATTCCCTTGCTATTTCAACATCCATCTTTCTTTTAGCAAGTATTTTCCACCTTGCAAAGTCTCACCTAGGTTTGCTTTCTTACCTAGTCTCTTGACTTATCTTTCTTTCCTCACTATCTCTTCTCTTTCTTCACTTTTCTTCACCTTTAAAAGGAACAACCTGTCATTTTATCCAACAATATCTGAATAATCTTGTTTCTATTACCTTCTCAAGCAAGCCAACTAGGAATTTCTAGGCCATTAGGTGTTTAGCTGAAAACCAATTCACCACATCAAACCATGAGCTCACACACATAATATCAGGTTCCTACATACTACCCATGATGATAAACCATATCTACAACTATGCAAAATGATCAAACTCACTTAAAACCTGAAGATTAACATTTTAGCCCTTAAGGCCAAAATCAGTAGGGTCACTTTGAGCACATGTATCTTCCATTTTATCCACTGTACTGGATGAAAAGTTTCATGGATACTTATAGAACCTTAAAAGGATTCTAAAACTATTTGTTTTTCATCTCGAAGCTTCCATATCAGCCTCAAACTGTAAAACCCATAAAAATAAGGTTTTTATCTCTTTCAAAAATAGCTAGAACACCAAACCACCACAAAAATGAGCCATGATGAATTCTATGTAACTTTGATGCATCACTTTTTCTTTCTAAGACATTTGGATACCATAAAATGCAAATATCTCAAGTCACTTTGCTATGAGAGTTTAACTAGGGTTTCAAACCACTTTACGTTATTAACAATTGTTCATAAAAACCACGATAATCAAACCACCTAATTATTTTTGGAAAATATTCTTAGACCAGTTTAAAAACACCCCCCAAAAACATTGGGTCCCATGTAAATCACACAATCCACTATGAGCATCAGAAGGTCAACTTTTAGCATAAATCTTCACCTTTACAAACATTAATTTACCAAAAATGACATAACTTGTAATTTATTCTTCACTTTGACCTAAAAATTTCCATGGAGCACCATGACAACATCCTATCACTATCCCAACTCACCATATAGCTCAAATATTCCTATAACTCTCTATCCACAATGATTTCTCTTACCTCCGATGAATGTCTCATAGTACAATCAGATTTCAAGCCTAGAAACCTCACAAACTCAGAATAATCACTTTGTCTTGAACATTTTGATAGATTTTACATGATTTCTAACCTTCTTGTAAATATGAATAAGATGGGAACACCTATGTAGATTAAATTAATCCCTTTTGGATTCACTATTTTTCATGTTTTATGATCGAACTTCCCATTATCCTCGAGACACAACTATAGTCCACATGACTACTCTATCTCATATTTGGTATAATGCCACCTTAATTTCTTTATCACTTACTTGAAGGATTTTCACTATTTCATCCTTATAAAAATCCATATGAATTCATTGCACCATCCGAGATCAAACATACCCTTCATAGGTCCTTATAACGGTAGAAGATCACAAAGTTAGGTTTCAAGACACAAAACCTAGGCCTAAATGGTGTAAACATCATGTTCAAACTGTATGGATCATTACATGTTCCTCATACTACTTGATGAACTTCACAATAGTCAACACCCTTCAAAAGAATAGGTAATATCTGAACTTATCATGGTAGAAACTCCCTTAGGATCATGCTTCAATACTTTTTCTCTTTTTGATTAAATCAATTTCATGAAATGTTATTTTACTCATATGAAATAGAGTAGATACCAGGTACTAGAGTCATCCTATCCTTATTAAACACAAAAATTTTACTCAGACCTCACTTTCACCTTAAGAATGTCATTGGTACTCCTCCTTCAAGGCTATAATCATCAAGTACACGAGTAGAACCACATCTAAATAACTTGTTATGCCTTCAGAACCATGTGAAGATACCTTTCATGTTAAACATGACAAATATTAAAAATTCAATATGCATTTGTCATGACACAACACAAGTGACAACATTCTTACCATTTTAAAGATGTTATGGAAATTTCAAGGCTTCTTGATCACTATAGGATTCGACTTCCCCGAGAGTATGCACATGACTTCTTTGACATCTACAAGATATCTTGATGAAGTAACAACTTTAAACATCACAAACATAGACTAGGACCTCATAGTTTCAATTTCATCCTTTTATAATCTTCTAAGACAGATGATATACTCACTTTTGACTTAGATCAATCATACTTGTATTTCCACCCCTTTTTTTTCTCGAGGTACTTGCACATTTCTAAAGACACCCCATCAAGAAAACCTTCACAAAAGATCTATATATCTTATCAAACATTTAAGGACTATCAAAATTTGAAGTCATTTCCAAGTTCCTTTATATCAGAACCTAGTATAATGATCAATAAGATTAAGGGTACCTCCCCGATGCATATCCCGTATACATGCCTTCAACTCACCAACAGTTTGTATTAGAAGCCACAATTCCACTTTTCAATAATCCAAAATAAGTAAATTGTTACCTTTCTCTTAGAAGGTAAATCTTACTCAAAAGGAAAAACACACTAAATGATTGTGTCAAAAGCTAAATTCAACTTCAACATGTTCAAAACATCCTATCTAACATGTCTGAGCCATCCAACAAATTTCATCTCATCAATTTGCATACTTTTCCTTTTAGACCTCCTACTTGGCTAGTAGCCTTGAAAAACATGATATTATGACAAAAACACTAAATTTTTATCATCATTCCCTAATGGTAAAATTTTTGGCTACCCATTTGGCTCATTAAGATGCATACCAAATTTCAAGGTTTAATTCTTTACCAAAAATCTTTTATGCTCTTTTTAGTGTTTTTTCTATCCTTCCTAATTAACACTCCTAGAGAAAAAATCAAGAAATTGGGAGACTTATAAAAACAACCAATCAAAACTGAATTCTTTTCTAGATAACCTTTTTCCAATCTTGCGTTTTTCCATTTTTATGCCCTAACTCTTCTTCTCTTACACCCAATTCTAGTTTTCTCCTTTTTGCTTGTTTACTAAACCTAGGCTAGGATTTGATATCACATACCAAGGTTTTAACTCTTTTCTCTATTCCAACTCCTTAGACCACTTACTCCTCCTCACTATACCTTTTTCAAATCATATCTACAATCCACACACTTCTTTATCTTCATTTTGTTCATTTTATTGGTTTTAGGCTTCTTTGGTCTTAACCTTGTTCTTGATTCTCTTAATCGACTAAACTTTGTGTTTATTAACATTTGTACTCATCCAATGACTCTAAAATCCTCCTATGCACCTTATTTACTTATCAACATATTTTTATGTCCCTTCCAATGCTTTTTTCCCACCTTCCATGACTCATCATGCATATTTTGATGTTTGATCTTAGGTATCCTTGTTGTCTCTAGATTGTAATAATATTTATATGCTCTATTTTTGTGCCTTTCCAATGGGTTTCTCTCAAGATTATTGATTTCTAAACATTCCTTTATTACTCCTAGTTCACAATCACTCATCTCATCCTCATAGTTTACCTTATCAAACCTTTTCTATCCGATGTTTGTTCAACTCTCTCTTTCATGACTACTTATCAGCTCTGTCACAGGATAATCATGTTGATGCATGATTATATCTTTTAAAAAGTTTCTATATTTTGTTCAAGGTTATTCTACACTCTACTAACTTCCACCAATACTCAAATCTAACTCCAAAATTTATCCCTCTTATGTAGCTATGTTTCTGTATGTGCTCTGACTGTCTCGAGTTTTCTTGCATAAGACTATATACTAGTTTCCATCTTAAATGTTTTACTAAAATTTCAAGAATTTATTCTCGAGAATCTGAGAGCATTAATCAACTATTATTGAAACTCAATAAACTATAAAATTGATGATATAAATCATTTCACTAAAATAATCACCTCTAGGCCCTCAAACTAGGCATGCACCATTTTAATCTGAGTTGAGAAATTTCTAGGTAAATGATCTTAGATTACCCTATTTCAGCACTCAAGTTTCCTTCCAATATGTTACATTAAAATTATTAAACCATTATCAATAGTGGGTTAAGAACAATTTTTTTATTTCAATTTTACTCATACTACTACTCAAGACTATGTTTACTTGCACTGCCAAGACTCGAGTTTAAACATTTTGAGGAATTAACCTTGATTCACTCCACTTGATACTTGACATGAATTCTCTTTACGTTCAAAAACTCCTTCTTACCAATTCCTAGGATCCTAAACCAAGTGAAAGTTATCATACACATATTTTCACTCTATAAACCTTAAGGATAGGTTCTGTAGACCAAGAAGCAGGGACTTGAGGGTATTATTATTTTATGGACTTGAAAGTCTTTCCAGAACCTATAATAATCTTCCACGCATCCTACTCCACCGTTACACTTTTACATCCATTGTTTTCCATAGCATAAGTTCTCCTTTTTCAGCCAAAACTTCAAAGGACTGTCAACAACCTAGGGTATAGTTTCTGGACTCATTCAAGCTCACAAACAAATGCATTACTCACATGTCAACTTTTAGAAATGCATAAACATAGAATTCATAAGTTTAGAACCATCAACCAGGTATTATTACACTCATAAATCAAATATCATTCCCTTCCATATAAATTTCAAACATGATCTTACCTCAATTCACCCACAGAGACCTATATCCTTAAGTTGATTATCTTCATGCTAATATTTCCACCGAGGTTTCATTCATACCTCTTAAAGGATTGTACATGCACTATATAAGTGTGTACCACCATTCATACTTTATCACCTATGAATTTCTTCTTGGCATTCTAATCTGCCTCAATATAATGCTTTCAGTGTCAAATGACTCCCTAAATTAGTTCCATTTCAAACAACTTCACTTGCTCTTGTCATCTCTTACTTGTTATTCTTTTTACTTCACTAGCCTAATGCTCAAGCATACAATTCTTGGAACTATAACCCCATTATCACATCCAAATATTTTCCCCCTATTCATGCACTTCACAACACTATTAGAACCAATAAATAAATGAACTCAAGGTAACCAAGTCTCCACACGTCCGTCACTTTTGTCAAAACCGCTTTTTTTGTGCCAACAACCTGACGCATCAACCTTTTGGAAATTCATATATTATTGTAAGGTGTTGAAATAAATAAATCCTTAAAAAATCACTTGAAAAATGTTTTCAATATTATTCCCTCCAAAATTTATAACATAAATATTTAAAACATGGGAGATATACTCACTTTACCATATAGACATTTTGTCAAACAATTTGTGTGCATCCTCGGTCCCAGATATGAAAATGTGTCGTAACTCAAAAGTTACTCATCATCAAGTAAAACTAATGAAACCTATATGAAAAAGTTTTTAACCCTTATATGGTCCACATTTTAGGTCATTTGGATTTAAAATGAGAAAGTTATGCTCACTAGTCTGAAATAGATCATTAACTTACGGTCACAGTTGGCACTCATTGAAGCTCTTTAAGCATATAATAAACAAAATCAATGAACATGTTCATAGTTATAAATAAATTAAATTACACATCATTCATCCATGTGATTTCCAATAAATGTTCTCAATCTAGATACCAAAATATCAAAATAAGCCTTGCGACTTCCCTAAGGTCACTCTCACACAGTTTTCCCATGTATGCATTAACCATTCTTGACTCCTAAAAAAGAAAACTAACTCTTTACATCTCAAATTGATCCTATTTTATCATTATATTGTAAGATATAAGTGAATGAACATACAAATGAGAAAGGATATCAGATCATAACTTGTACTTCAACAAGGAACACCATTCAAACACAAGAATTAGAGTAATATTAAATTATCATTGTATTTTCATACAAAACATGATCTTCCATTCATTTTTCTTCCTCCTACTATGAGGAATGACTTCCTAACTCCCACAAATATCTTCCTATATTCAAATTCTAACATTACATGCATGTACCTACTCCTTCACATAACTGACATTTACTAGTGACTCTTGAACTTCCATTTACCTCCTAGACTCATATGCGCCACTATTATACTAACTTAAGCATTTTTAATGACTTACTCCCTATGATGACTTATCACACTTGTCCAAGAAACCTAATACTCTCTTTAAAATCCTTTAAACCACTTTACAATATTAAATCTCCATTTCCATCCTTTTACAAATTCAAACCTCACTTGGAGGGAAAAGTAATTACAAAGGAAATTCAAATTTTTGACTCTTTTTCCCCTCTTACAAGGACTCATTCAAACCTCCTATGGAATCTAACACATCCCACAACCTCAAATTAATGACTAGAATATATATTAACAACATTATAGTTCTTGTGCCAAGATGCTCTTGCATCATACTCCCAAGGTGGAGAAAAAGTGTTCCTACATTTTGTTGTTTGCACATGTATTAATCTTCATAGCTTGTCCTTTGTCTTCTTTCCTTACTCCCAATGTCATTTGCTTGCTAATATCCACTTGGGTGCCATGTAGTTTCCTTTTGTCTTCAATTTTCCTTTACTCTTCTCCATTTCTCCTTGATCTTCATCTTCACTTTCATCATCCTCAAGTCTCCATGTTGTGTATCTACACACACAAAGACTATAATAGCAAAAATACATGCTTATCCATGTTCTATGATGTTTTCCATCCCTGTATACTCCATATCTATCTTGTATTCATAATTAATCTTGTTAAAATATTCATCCTCTTGATCGTTCATTTGCTTATTTTCACTTCCCACTACTTAAATTTGTCTTAACTTTGCATTCTCTTGTTCCTTGCCTTCATTTACATCATCACATGCCTAAGAAATTGCCTTTGTATTAAATGTACCTGCACTTTTATTCTTTCCATTTAAATCATCTAAAATAATTGTCAAAATATCATCAACATCATCCATAAATGCTTCATTCCATCCATACTCATCATTATGCTTTTTAATTTCAAATACTCAATGAAGTCATTTTGGACAATTTCAAGGAATTCACTCACATCATTCTCAATACCAAGCAACATTTCATCAATTTTACTTACCTTGCATTCACCTTTGGCTTGTTTGTCTTCTTTAATATTTGAGATTGGATTACTTCTCATGATTTCATTCACTTTATTCTACATTTCATCTTCATTCTTCTTCTTGTCAACCTTATCCTCTTTCCTTTCCTCTTTTCTCGCTTCTTCTCTTCATTCTCGGATCATCCTTTTCAACCGCAACTTTTGATTTCTTCTTACAATTTACATCACAGGACATTTAGCTTTCTTCTTCATGAAAAATTCAAATCCATACCTTGGTTGCTTCATCATTTTAGTTAATCTCTCTATATCTTATCTCAACTTATTTATCTAGAATTCCATCCACTCTTCATGCTTTCTTTACTTCATCTCTCTTCTTCTTCTCTAACTCTTCTTGTTTTCTCTTACGGATAATTATTTTCCATAGTTATCTTCTTACTTCCTCTTGATCCATATCTCTCTCTAACAAGTATGTTTCACCTTGCCTCTTCTTCCACACCTCACTTTGGCCTCACCAAGTCTTTTGGCATCTTCAATCTCTCTTCTTTCACTTCTTCTTATCCTTCGCTTTGTCAATTTCTTCACCGCACAAACTTCCAAACATCGTTAGCCTACAAAATAATGCATTAAATATTAAAAACCAAATCAAAACTCAAATCCATGATTTGATACCAACTAGTGCAAATAAAATTTTACTAACATGCCTATAATCAACTTTCAAGGGTTCGTAAACAACCACCTAACTCACTCTCTCCATAAGAGGATCAACCATCTATGCCAAAATGGATAAAAACTTGAAAATTGAAAATGTATGACCTATAAGGGTCTTCTTGGCACTCTAATACACCTCAATACAATAATTTTAGTGTTAAATGACTCCCTAAATAAGTTCCATTTCAAAAAACTTCACTTGCTCTTGTCATCCCTTGTTCTTTTTTTTTGCTTCACTAGCCTAATGCTCAAGCATACAATTATTAGAATTGTAACCCCCTTATCACTTCCAAATATTCTTCCCCTATTCATACACTTCAAAACACTATTAAAACCACCAAATAAATGAACTCAAGGTAACCAAGTCTCCACACTTCCTTCACTTTGTTAAAACTACATTTTTTTGTGCCAACAACCTTCAAACATTCATATCTTATTTTAAATTGTTTAAATAGATAAAATATTAAAAAAACACTTTAAAAATGTTGTAAATATTATACCCTCCAAATTTTATAAGATAAATCTTCATAACAAGGAGATATAATCATTTTACCAGAAAGACATTCATTAAACAATTTGTGTGCATTCTCAATCCATCTATGAAAATTCGTCATAACTCAAAAGTTACTCAAAGCATCAAGTAAAAATACTAAAACTCATCTGAAAAAGGTTGTAAAATTTATATAGTCCAAATTTTAGTTAATTTGGATTTAAAATGAGAAATTTATTTTGACCTTTGGTGCGAAACAAATAATTAACTTACAGGTCATAATTCGCACTCATTGAAGCTCTTTAAGCATACAATAAACAAAAAAAAATGAACATGTTCATAGTTACAAATCAAGTTTCATTCCACATCACTCATCCAAATTATTTCCAATAATTTTTCTCAATCTACATATCACAATATCAAAATAAGCCTTGCAACTTCCCTAAGGTCACTGTCACTTGAGTTTTCCCATGTATGCATTAACCATTCTTGACTCCTCAAAACATAAAACAACTCTTTACCTCTCAACTTGATCCTATTTTATCATTCTACTGTAAGAAATAAGTGAACGAACATATAAATGAGAAATGATATTAGGTCATAACTTGTACTTCAACCAATGAGCACCATTCAAACAAAAAAATTAGAGTAATATTAACTTATCATTGTATTTTCATCCAAAACATGACCTTCCATTACTTTTTCTCCCTCCTGCTATGAGGAATGAATGCCTAACTCCCATAAATCTCTTCCTATATTCAAATTCTAACATTACACGCATGTACCTACTCCTTCACATAACCGACATTTACTAGTGACTCTTGAACTTCCATTTTCTTCCTAAACTCATAACAACAACTATTTTACTAACTTAAGAATTTTTAATGAATTAATCCCTATGATGAATTATCACACTTGTCCAAGAAATCTAATACTCTCTTTAAAATCCTTTAACCCACTTTACAATCTTAACTCTCCATTTCCATCCTTTTACAAATTTAAGCCTCACTTAGAGGGAAAAGTAATTACAAAGGAAATTTAATTTTTTGACTTTTTCACCCTCTTACAAGGACTCATTCAAACCTCCTATGGAATATAACACATCCCAAAACCTCAAATTCATGACTAGAAGATAGATTAACAACATGATAGTTCTTGTGCCAAGATGCTCCTACATCATTTCCACACTTAACTCTTACAAGATTAGTAAAAATCTAATGAGTTTACACCTATGTGAGGTTGAGTAAGTGAGTTAACAACATGACCAAATTTATTACATCCATGAAAATCCTATCCTCACATTTGAATGACTAACATACTAACTCTATATTACATCAAAACTCTAATTTGAATATTTAAATGAGTCATTTTGGAGGGAAACTCCAAATGAGCTCTTATTACAAATTCAAGTGTCCACATAGACTAGAACACATAATAAACACCATACTAAGCCTATTCAAACCAAAATTTGTTTTATAATTGATGCTCCTACATCAACCCCACGGGCTAATGGAACCGTATCTTTGGTGACATAAAAAGCGTGACAACATTCCTTGAAAAATGACTAGGACTCTTTTCCATATCATTCATAGTTATATCAGGTCAAAGCATATAAGTGTGTCCCACTTGGTGGCTAAAAATATTTTAAAATATGACTAGTATTTTTTTATTATTGATACCTAGGAGAAGGCCCTAGCCTGCAAAAAAATACATGAAGTACTATCCCATGATAGCATCACTCATCAATGGACTCTCAAAAAGTGAAAGGCACCTTATCGTGCAAACCTAGAGGGGGAGAGTTGATCTTAGCCTCCATCCCACCCCATACCATTCTATTTTGTATCTCTATACTTGATCTTTCCAAAAATGGCTACATCCGAAACCTACTAAAAATATACATTAAAATACATATCCAAAGCCAAAATTCCTAGATATTCAGTCTAAGCCATGTGGCTTCAACTAGAGCACCACCTTCTTTCCTTTATAGTCACTGGGGGACACTTCCATGATGATCTTGACCTCTGAATCATCCAAGCTATAGGATAAAGACACATGAGACACACAATAGCATGGCATATCCACCATCGCTTCCCTTGGGAGAGAAAAACCTAAATTAGCTACAGAGCTTCTTGACCCTTAGCCACCACCTGAAGACCTTTGGCCAGAGTGTGCACATGAAACTACAAGCTCATTAATCTTTCCTCCCAGCTCGCATGATCCTTGTGGAGGATGAATTTACAAGAGGAATTAGTCAAAATGTTAATAGATCTTAAAAACTAAGTCATTTCAAATACATTGCACCTTCCAATAGAGTGGTGTGGATCCATCATCAATTTCCACATGTATTCACAAATATCATAATAATTAGCCTCATCAAATTCCTCGCAACCAGAATTGACCATGTTCTTACAAGCCACACTCTCATGACCATATTTTTAATCTTTCCATCCATCTAAGAGGTAAAGGATTCTCCAGGTTTCTTCTATTCTTGCTCATCCCTTCCGCAGAAATCCATGATTATTTATTGTAACAAATTAAGGATCATTCTAGAGAACCCAACAAAACAAACCATCCGAGCACCAAAGCGAAAAGAGGGAATGAATACCCATGTTGGATAGGATCTCTACATATACCTTCAACACAACAAGCAAGGGGGAGGGCCGGGTGTCTGTACCCAAAATATATTTAAATATTTCCCATGCCTTACCATAATACTACCCATTTATGGAAATTAAAACATTTTCCTCCAAATAATAATAATTCATTATTAAGGCATAATGCCTTCCTAGCATTGAGTCGGGAAAGGAAGATAATATTGTTGGAAGGACAATAGTCTTGCAAAAATAATAAATTCTCACTAAAACATCCTATGTAGCCATGAAAACCTCTGAATCATCATGTCATCATCATCCTCAACATGATCTGATTCCACTCCATCATCCACTTTTTCATTAATGAGGTTTTGCATAAATGACAACACCTAAAGCACAACATGCCAACAATATCCCCATTTTTCATTAATGAAAAATATCTTGAATTTCTCCCCATTTTTACATTAATGACAAATGCATACTTGTACCTACATGATCTTCACCTTTCTCAGCTTCATAGGATCACCTATTGGTTAGAAACGTCAACCAACGGTCTCATTCTAGCTCTAAAACTTGAGATTCTTAACAAAATCTGATTTTTATCCATTTACAAGAATGGAACCACTGTACCCCCTAGGAAAGAACATACAACACCTAATCATGCCAATAAACATGAAGAAAAAATCACCATACCTCTAGTTTGGGTTGAAAGACCATCATCCACGTTCTAAGCATGTAATACTTGTCATTTCACCTCAAAATTTTGTTTTTCCCTCTATCAGATCATTATAGCAGTCATATACCTAAAGCATACTCTTCATGAACATTCCAAAAATGATGAATAAGTACCAATAAATCCACTTTACCTTCATCCTTGAGCTAACTCATCTTGAGAAGACACAAATTTGGCTCTAGGTCTTTCTCTTCTTATCATTACTCAACCATTGGGACTGATTTCCCTAAACAGACACCTCAGTGCATTATATGCCAACTTTGATGAGATCAAGAACACCATGCACATCATGACCATTCATATCTAGTAGAAAAATGCAAAAATAAGATCCTTACCTTGTATTCTTGGCATGGATGGATGACAAACACTTGAGCACTTTCCTAAAGTATTATTTCATATTTTGACATTCATATTGGGATGATATAATTGGACTTGATGTGCTTGACCTTGGATAGAAACACCTTAAACATACCTCATATTACCTGGAAGACCTCCATAACACCTTCTAGAGGCACACACACCTGCTCCCCTTCGACCGATCCGAATCATACACATTAGCTTACACATGTAGAAACACACACCATTTTGATAATGACTACTATCAAAGCATCAACCTTACCTCATATTTAGCTTCAAATTTTTCAAGAGACTTACCTTTCTAGCACATGAGTTCACCTGGAGAACCTTCAAGGAGTAAAAATGTGTACCGCCCTGTCATGATTAGCTTTTTTGCATACCTAAGAATCTTTTAGCTCTTCACACAACACCGTAGCAGCATATCGGACCCACAACACTTATTTTAAGACATGACATATTTTATAACAACTTAGAAGCCCAATTTTGTAACCTTTTTAAAAATAATAGAATTGCAGCAAAATGTCATCAAAAATGCAACAAAAAGAAAAAAACACCGAGGGACTAAAAAAACTTCCTTTCGAATTTATATTTTCAACATTTAGACTTATCTCACTATTAACAAGTTGATACAATACCTTCATTGACCATATTAACACCTCCATGAAAATTGAATCTTGATACTACATGAAAATTTCCCAGTTTGCAACTTCATTATTTTCCAATTAGGTCTCCGTCACTCTTCATTGCTAACACTTTGGACTGTCATGAATTTCAGGAACCTCAGACCTTTTCATGGCATAAAACCTTTTGAATCACAAAGTAAGCCCTATCTAGTCAATTTCCTCAAATTTTTAGCTTTGAAATCCATCATTTTCCCTTTAAAACTTAGTTTTTCCTTCATACCCCTTGAAATGCATTGTTAGGACCTAGTTTTGAGTATTAACCACTCATATTGCTCAAACTTTAGTTTTAAGAGCTTAAAATTTTCTATCGACATTGTAACAACATCTCCTAATTACCAAAACCTCCTTGAAATGATTTGAATGCATGGACACCTCATGCTTACTTGAATACACCTTACATTGCACATATGATCCTTCAAGAGCAATGTCACATACCACTCTAGATTAGTCTGATCAAGTCATAATTTTGATGGCTCATTTAATCTTCAAATATTCTCTGATATGCATACTCACCCATTGTTGCATTTAAAAACGGATCAATAATATTTAACCAATACTTAGACCTAGGTAACTTCAACATTTGACATTACTACACGACATGAGTCAACCCCACTTTATAATAAAAAAATTGATGACTCATTACAAACTTAACATCCATCGAGACTTCATAAAGAAGTATATATATATATATATATATATATATATATATATATATTCTATGAAATATTTGATATGAGACAACCTTATGATATTAATTAGATACGAGACTTAGAAATGAATTCTTGAGATACCACAAACCTCTATACTTGACAACAATACTAATCACAAACTCAGACTACAAGAAGACACTTCACATGGATGTCATTGACATAATATATCTCTTTTGAGATACCAAAATGATCCTTTCACTTACTCAATCATTAAAGACTTAACAATACATCATGACAGATCAGATACAAGCTTGAGAACATTGTCATATCACACTTGAGACATTAGAACTATGAACAAATCAAATTTACTCCTTGATCAAAAGAATAGAGCAAAAAAACTTGGTTAGATACTTAAGATAACTTTAATTTACACCATGGATGATTCACACACTAACCTAGATAGCTTACCCTCACTCCAATGCTTCATATGAACTAATATACCTCTAAGAAGCATAGTAGAGGAATATGACATCATAGAGGATTTAGAAGAAAGACATAAGAAGGTCCCAAACCTTCTTGGAAACCTGATAATCTCCTTCATCACCTTGTTTCAAATCTGATCTCTGATTCATGCTTTGTATTTCATCCATACCTACTCTTGATGAGACACCATTGTCCTTCATAGGCTCCCAAGTGCTTTTTAGACTGTTATCATGCATTCTTGATCTTTGCAAGCTTCTCTCTTATATCTCAGGTCCTTGAAATTTTTTCTCTTGCCTTGAGTAACCATGATAGCAGTTCCTTACAACATGACCAAATCCATTACAATTGTAACACACCATTGAATTCTTCATCTTGTAGCTCTCAAGTTTTCTAGGTGGATCATTCAAATAAAATTGAGCAACATGACCTACCTCATTGCAATTGTAGCATACCATACACTTAGCTTTCTCACTCCTATTATCTCTCCATGGATGAGTATCTCTAGTAGACCTTATACACTCTTTAGCTCTATGAAAAAACCATTACATGAGAAATAATAACCATTAAATGATATTTCATACCTTAGGCATCAGGTTTCCTAATGGATTTTGGCTTCATCTTTTTATTTGTGGAGATCTAATTATTTTCATCCTCCTTGCATGATTTTTCATCCTTTTTATTGGAGAAGTGTCATCTTACATCTTCTCCTTTCCCTTGAGGTCATCATTGAACCCCAAACCTTTTCTATCACCTGCTGGTCTTTGTTTTCCAAGAAGATCATCAATATCTTTGGCACTTTCAAATTTCTGAAATGACATAGTTTTCTTACCAACCTCTAACAACTATTCCCTTACAAACACTAAATATTTTTCAAATTTGGATTATATTCTCTCTTTATCTTGCACACTTAGAACCAAAAAATTCACCTTTTATTCTAGCAATTTGATTAACTCCTTTAGATTGTTAGGTTTAGACCTATGCTCCTTTTCTAGATCATGAACCTTATTTTCATAATCCTTGACCTGATTTTTTCCCACATTTGTGTCTATTTTTAATTGATGTCCATGTGTTTTCCTATTTATTATTTTTCATAGAAGTGGCGAGTCAAGAAAAGTTAATAAACATGTTTTGGAGAAAAATGTCACCTCTAGCCAAAACTGCCTTTGAGACACCCAAGAAAATTTGTTTCTTGCATGCAAATCAGATGTGATATAAAATTTCATATTTATTTTTTGTCAAAAAAATAATGGGAGATGATTAAGGAAGGTTTCTTTGTTCTTCATGCAAAATTTCAGATCCTCAAGAGGTCATTTGAGCAAGTTACTCAAGTTTTTGCAAAACTAGTTTCTTGAGAAGTTCATTTGGAGTTGCTTGGCTTCTTAGGTGTAAAAAAAATGAAGGAATGCTCAGATAAGTCATAAAATAATTTTTCCAAAAGGATGTGTATTTGGGAAGTTCTCATCATTCTTCTAAGCATGAATTTCTAGTGTCCAAGCAGAGCTCTGAATCGATAGGCGAAAAATATGAAATTGGTCTCAAATGTCTTGTTTGATCACTTCTAAATTTTTTTATTGGTGAAATTTATGATGTTTTCAAGGATCATATGGTATTTTAAGGTTAATCTCCTTGAATTTTCATATAGTAGTTCAGGTCTTGGACCTTGTTTGAATGATGCTCCTAGTATAAACTTGCACAAGATCTCAACAGTAGTGAAATTGTTACAATAAGGGCCCAGACTCTCTCCACAGGTCATTTTCAAGGTTCTTGATCAACTGAGGCGGCTACCAAGTGAAGGTCAAGGTGTGAAGTCATCCTCTCTATGCTTTCTTAGAGAGTGAAGTCAAGAAATCTTGCCAAAATCCCTCATGCACTCACTATTCTCGAGTGTTTCACTTCATTTTCTTACTCTTGATCATCATTGTCATCATATTTAGATACTAGATCATCTCTACTCATCATAAGTATGGAGATGGTGGGAAAAATAATGAAGTTGGTGTTCTCATTGCTTGTTGACATGGGTCCTTAGAAGCAATTTTTAGAGAAACTATACGAGATCAATAAAAAGGGACAATTCAGTGATGTTTATTTGATCTAAAGTGATTAAGATCACCCATGGAAGGTGTTGAATCTCTTCTAAGTCATCCAAACATTTCAATAAATGAGAAACTAAATTGAAATGCCCTCACTACTAAGAGCACTGGCTTCTTACCACCGTACCTTGCAATTTTGTACTTTTGGGAGCATATGAAGATGTTTTAAGATTGAGTATTGTTTGGAGAAGGTGGAGGATAATTTCAAAAATTTAAATCACTTGTAATTTTCAAATTTCATCCCAATTTGAAGGAGATATCAATTTTTCTCATCCTCAAGCTTACATAGTCTCATAACCCCGAAACTAGGGTTTTTTCAAGAGAAATTTGTTCGAAACACAAAATTTATCCATCCAAATCTCATTTTTGTGGAAATATCTATATAGGGATTATGAGCATGTTTTCAAAATAAATGAATATTTTTCATTTATATTTGATGAATAATTTCTCCGATAGTCATTAAAAACATAGTTTCAGTTGATTGTGCTAGTAAATGTAACTATCCAAGTAAAATTTATTCGTTGGTTGAACCTTGGATTGTCAAATGTTGGTTTCAAAGAATGAGAAAAGTCTATTGGAGGAATAAATTGGTCTCATCCTCATGTAAATGCACATTCATCAACTATTTATCTTGAAACCTCCTCTTAAAAACTATGCAAGATCAGTTTTACCGAGGGTTAGTCAAAATACTTATTGATCTTCATCCAAAGGATCTTCCACACTTTTTCCCAAGTCTCTGTCATGATGCATTCCACCTGGTTAAAAATTGTTTAGGTAAAGAAAAGGATGGTTCATGTCCATATCAACGTAATATGATGTGCAAAGCTCTTAATGAAGACTGTAGGTAAAAAGCTTAAGCAAGAATGCAATGGTGAAACTTATAGAGCATCTTGCATCACAATGAAGGTTCAAGTGAGTTCATTGAAGTGAAAAAAATTATTTGATTGCAAATCCAATAGTGCATAGTCTGAATATCAACAAACCAATTAAGATTCAAGGTGATTTTATGATGTAAAGTCTGTTTAAAGCTTCTGAATTAAAAGGAATGAATAGGTGGAGGTTGTAAATGAGATTTCATAGGTTCAAACAAATTCTCTTCCTTTCAACTCGATGAAGAAGACAAAAGGACACAATTTTTTTGTCTTTTGCACAAAAATCTAATATCATTTAATCTCTTAATGGTAGGTGAAAAGTTTTTAAGAGATGAAGAGTTGATTCTTATCTTCTCTTGAACAAAACGAGTCAATAGTTAGATAAGAAGTTAGAAGGTCGAGGAAGACATAAAGTGAATAAGTGTTAGTGAAAATAAATATAAAGATACAGTTGGAGAAAGATATTTTTGAGATAGTTTCTTGAATATGATGGAAGGTGAAGAGTTGTATCTCTTGAGCTCAAGTCAAGGTTAATAAGGGTAGCTAAAGCATTGAAAGGATAGAAGACAACAAGTCATTAGCATGCAAGAGTTAGATACAAATAATACATGACGTTTCGACATGAAAGATAGAGATAGAAAATGCAACGAAGGTGTATTGAAAAGAGACATGGGTCTATTATCAGAATAAAAATAGTGAGTTAGGTACAAGTGAGACAAGTAAATTCATGGACTGTGTAAGGTATTGAAAAATAGAGATCATATACATAGTTGATGCTTTGCTGATATAAGATCTGTATCGGGATCAATTTTCATACATTATTGACACTTTGTATAAGTAAGAGGAATATGTGAATTGTGAAGTGCTTCAAGAAAGTTTCCATAATCAGTTGATATAGAAACAAGATAGCTATATGGTCCTTTATTTTGCTAATATTGTTCGAGTATGTGCTTAGACTAAAAATAGTTGAGTTGGTGCTTATGGGTCTTCAAGTAGGTGCTTGATTGAATATTTGAAGTGGGTTCTTCAGTGATTAAGTGGGTGCTTAATCAATTGTAAATAAACACTCTTGAATTGGTTTTCGAATAAAGAGGTTGGTTTCAAAGTGGGTTTTTCCCTTCTTAGGTTTCCCACTATAAAATTTGTGTTTTGCTCTTTTGTGTTTTCTTGATTGAAGTTGTTCTTGTGCTAATAATACATCTACTTATTCAAATTTAGAAAATTAGATAGTTTGAAAAGACCTTAATTGTGATAAACACCGATTCACCCCCTCTCGTGCTTGTGATATCAAACACTACTAACTCATCTTCTTATTCTTCTTTTCAACATGTCTTAACTCCTTTTGGATACTCACTAGATCATCTTTAACATCCTCTTCATCTTCATCAGATTAGCTACAATAAGATGATATAAAATAAACTAATAATGAATATTCATCACTAGTAGATCTCATGCCATCTTAGTCATAAAAAATGCCTCATTTCCAATATCTTCATAATCAGATTCAGACTCAAAATCTGAAACACCACTACTAGCATCAAACAAGTAATCATCTTCCCTTAAGTAAAAACTCATTTTTAACTTCTTCTTATAGTAAAATATCTTAAATATTTTATTGCTCTTATCATACTTTTTGTACTTATTTTCATGATCACTATCAAGCTCATGTTCATCATGATATTCCTTCTTGTGTTTATGAGGATAATTAACAACAAAATGTCCTACCTTACCACATTTGAAACATTTATAAGGAAGCTTACCTTTGTATTTTCTAGAGCCAACCTTCAATATTCTATCCATCATTACAAAGATTTCTTCATCATCAATTTCAGGAGCAACATCCTCTTTGTCCTTCTTGCATTTTTTCTTCATTTCAGATTTAAAGAAACCTCTCTCTTGGCTGGTTTGGAATCACCTATTCTCATCTCATAAACAGTCAAAGTAACATGTAACTCATCCATCTTCAGAGTAGTTATATAATTTTCCTATTCAATAGAAGATACTTTAGAATCAAACCTAGGAGTTAGTGATCTTAAAACATTTTGAACAATGACTTCTTCCTTCACATCTTCTCCTAACCCTTTCATGCTATTGAAAACCTTGTCAACTCTTCTTGGAAGCAAAATGGATTGAGAGGGAGGGGGTGAATCAGTCCTTATAAAAATTCAAATTATATTTCAGATCTGAAACTCAAAATACCATAAGCATACAATCACAATAACCACTTATTCAACTCTTAATGTGTGCACACCATAAACCATCAATAAAGCATGTAACCATGAAAGAAAAGAAACACCACAAGAACACAAGATATAAGTGGGAAAACCTCAAGGGGAAGAAAACCCAATGAAACAAAATATTATATTGATATGTTTCTGAATTTAGTGAGGCACCAACCCCACAAGGAGCACCAACCCCTAGTTTAGTAGAGCACCAACCCTACAAGGAGCACCAACCCCTAATTTTGTGAAGCACCAACTCCACAAGGAGGCTACAACCCCCCAAGATGATCAAGAACCCACTCAACCACCTTATGATGTTTAGATCTCTGATTTTTTTCTACCACAACTAATGGAGATCCAATATTCATCTCACACTTCTTCACTCAAACCCTAGGTGATCACACTTCACAAAACAAGCTCTTCAAACCCTCTAAAAATCATCAAACTCTTTCTTTCATGTCCTATTATTTTTATAAACCTGAAAAAAATTGAATCATACTCAATTCATGCTCAAACACCTGCAATCACACTTCACCTAGGTCACTCCACATGCACACACACAACTAGTTCCAAAAAGCACCCAAAAACATGCTTTTCCACCTTTCAAACTTAGGCACAACATTTTACCTCAATTTTTTCAACCCATACATTAAGGAAACATTAAATTTTTTAAATACAATAGTCACAAGTGACCTAATTATGTCTTCCTAGCCAAAAACCTCATTACATGTGCCAAAAATGGCTCAAAACCCCATGGGCACATTCTTAAAAATGCCCTTACATCAAATGTATAATTTTTCATGACCCAAACCCTTTACATATGAGTAAAATATCATAAAACATTCATACATGGTCACAAAATTAATCAACAAATCAAATTATTTTATTTATTGGGCCCAATTCCCTTTACAAATCTCAAAACAGTTGTTTCTTGCACCCTTCAACACCCTGGAAACTTCATCTGATCACAAAATAACTTATACTCAACCAAAAATTCCATGTGAAAACTCAAAATAAATTTTAGAACTTTTATAACAATTATAAGCAAGTTATAAGTCATTAAATATCCTTCACTTCAAACCACAACAACATTTTCCTTCACCAGATCAACTTGCCAAAAATCTATTTCCAAAGGTTAGCTCATAAAATAATTTATACATGCATTAAATACCTCAAAATTGATTCATTGGATGAAAAATTAATCCCTCTTCATATTATAGGTGATATCAATATTCACTAAGTCGATCTCATGCTTCAAACAACATCAAACTAGCACAAAAAAATGTTGTCTTGAACTGCCAAAAATATTCTTGCTAAAACAATGACCTGGAAACCCTTTCAAATTACCTCATAATTAAGAAATACATATATAACTGGAAATATCTCTTAATATAATTTCAAACACAACTTGAATCATCTCAAAACTCCACCTGTAGCTTAAGTTATGACCATTTTACTGGACCCTGCTATTTGAGATCCAAACACCGCCATTTGACTAGTTAGCTTGTTTGGACCTCAAAACATTATTAAACTGAATGAAAATTCTCTGAAACATCCATGTAAATAAAAAAAACTCCTAATCATCATGAACCATCAATTTTTCATGCTACTCCCTTGGACCAACTTGTCCTAAAACCTTCTTCTCTAGAAACTGCTATTTTTAGGTGAGGCCTACTCATCACCATGACCTAAACCATACATTTATATAAATACTAAGGATCCCTATACAACATAAAATCATCAATTTTTATGTACCAATAAAAACTAGGTCAGAAAACTTCACTTTTTTCCAAATGCTCCTAGTTAGGGTTTAACTAAGGTTTTAGACCCCTTTGCCTTCTTAACATTCGTTCATAAAAGCATGACGATCAAATGACATGATTATTTTTTTGAAACCTTATAAAATAACCTTAGAAGCATACCTAAAATTAAAAATGTCCCATGCAAATCATATTGTTCACAATGAGCATATGAAGTTGCACTTTGAGCTAGAATTTGACTTGTTTTTCACCTTGTCTCACAAAATCAGTCATAACTAGCAAAATACACATCATGGGCACCTAAAATTTTGTTGAGAGAACTATGACTCATCCCTATAACATATAAAATCATCATAATATCAATTCCATGGATCAAACTCTCCAGCCTATCTCATTTGCATAGCTACACCTTAGGGATTCTCACTATAAAATTTAGTATCAATTGAAATAGTGAAATAACTGATCATGAAACTTCTAAAAATGACCAAAAATACCTCATATTCCATGATACACATGAATACAATATTCCATGAGCTCATATGGCTCCAAACCACACTGTCACACCTCCAAGCAAGCATACCGCTCCCAATGAGCACCTATAACATAATGAAACACCTGTACCTACACTATGCCACCGCTGTGAGTACTCAAATACCCTAAAATTTTTTTGGTTATCATTTCAAAATGCTTCCCAAGTATCCAAGAATCTCATACTGCCAAGCTATACCTCATAGGCACATGTATAGGCTTGCTAGAGCAAGCACACCTCACCAAATCCCACAGAAGCAATCGATACACATATGAACCAATATGTTAGCACCATAAACAACATCATGAAATCATCATACATCATTCACTTTAACATTAATGTGGTTTTGCATCGGTGACAACAATTATTAAGGTACTATGCCAATAATCTCCCCCTTTATCATTGATGGAAAACACCATGAACTTCTCCTTCTTTTTACATTAATGAAAAATGCATACCTGTAGCTTACCTTCTTCACGTTATTCAACTTCATACCTTAATGATTTGGTTGGAAACATTAACCAAAGGTCTCAAACAAGCTCACTTTTCTTGATTTTGCACAAAAACTGATTCTTGCCTCCATTTTAGGCATGCAAACAACAAGCTCCCCCTTGAACAAGCATCTCCAACATCTAGTCATCATAAAAAATCATGAAAGAAGCATAAAATCACCTTGTTAGGATTAAAAACAAAAATTTCTACCTTCTAGGCATGTAAAATAAACAGCTTTTTCTCGTATAACCTTGTTTTTGTCTTTATGAATAACCCTGTAGCTAGGGTTCACTTTAAGAGACCTATGGGAAATCGAAGGTGGAAAATCCCTGATGAATATCCCCAGAACCACTTTCATGAAATAGGAAAATTTTCTAGTGCTTTTGTGCAAAAATTTCACCCGAAAGAAGCTTTCATTTTCAAGACATGCAGCAAATGACAAGGTTGTTAACATGCGACACCAAGTTTATTGTCAGTGTGATAATAACTCATTGTCGAAAGCAATAATAAGGTCAGTGTCGTGTGACAACAAGGTTGTTTTTGCATGAAAAAAACCTCGTTGTTGTGTGTCAGCATCACATGATAGCAACCTTGTTGTCATATGACAATAAACTTATTGTCACAGGACTATAAAATGCAAATCTCCGTCAACAGAATAAACCTACCATGCATCGAGAGAAATATTGTGTCATGCATCAACAACTACAATATCATATGTCAACAACACCGAGTTTCACACGTCGATATTTGAACCATTGTCGTGCATCAACGATATCTTCTTGTTGCATGTCAAAAGAAATACTTTGTCGCACATAAAAAAATAACATAAGTCACATGTCAAAAAATAGCCCTTGTCACCCGACTGAAAAATTCAAAACAGATCTACACTGTGTATGGGTGCTTAGAGTCTACAAGTTTGCGGTACTCGATATGTCGATACCTCAACTAATAGTAAGTTATTAGTATACTATGCAACAAATCAGCTAGGTTCTTATAGGAGATGGTTTCAAAGGTAGGTGAAGTTTGACACCTAAAAAAATATATTGTAAATTCTAAGTGAATAGGACATCGGCCTACTCCGAAACATTCACCTTTTCAAATTTTCCTAAAATGGAATATTTGCCAAATTATGAATATTCACCACTAAAAAAATCCGACTATAGCAGAGAATCATTTGAAGCATACTTCTCAAGATCATGCCAACTATGTTAGTTCTAAGCATCTCAAAGCATTATTTTACCTTTCTTAACAATTTCCACCATCTTTAGGCATAGATTTTACATAATGGAGTAGTTTCTTTCTTTTCACCTTACAAAAAGACTCGTGTCCCTGAACAGACTTCTCAGTGATTTTGGAATCATCTTTAACATGCTACAATATGCTATTCATACCTCATCATGATCAAAAAGGTATTCCTCCTGGACTCAAGGCCACTGTATCTAGCTCCCAATCTCATATTAAAGTAACTTACCTTGCTATATAGGCTTGGAGTCATCTTGACAACTTTTACTAAGACCCAAACCATTTTCTCATCTTAGACATTCTCAATTGGATAGCAATATGCATTTGTGACACTAAAACAACTGATCAAGGAAGAGAGACTCTATAACATACCTTGTTAGGCTTGTGATCATCATTTCAACATCTAGGAGTTTGACCAAGCACTCCCCCTATTACTTAGAGCTCAATCACACCTTGAGAAACAATTTTCGTGTAAAGACAACATTTCACCATTGTTAGAAAACTATCAACAACCTTCCTTTGTCAAAAATCCATTGAGAAGGCAATAAAGTGTCTTCATGACACCTAAGCAATTGCATCATCTAGCATATTGAGCTAAGTCAAGCTCCCCTTGTCCTTAAAAGCAAAAATACAACTTCTTAGCACTCATACCTCTTATTCCATACCCTTGTAGCTCTGTTTCAGTCTTCATTTGGGGATAAGAACTAGCTATTAGGCCAAAACATGATCATTTTATCCATGAACACTCTTCACCATGAAATAAGCTCAACAAAGGATTATGTTGAGTAGACAATATTGTTCTAAGGAGAAGACACATATAAGATTCATGCATATGAACAAGGCGTACTTGAAGGCACAAAAGGATATGGAAGGAAACACGCTACAGGACAAGTTGATTCGGGACTTAGCCATTTTCATGGATGCGAGCTATTTTTGGAAGATAACATGCGGAGCACACATTGGGATGGAGACTTGCGTGACACACAAATGCTATTTTGGGAATGAGTGTCTAATAAGTGCCATACATGAGTTCAAGATAATAATAGGATTACTTCTTCTAGTTAACTATAGGATGTCTATTATTAGTGCACTTGCATGTGTGCATGTTATTGTAAAGGCACATGGCTATTATCGAATGCAACCTATTTTGGGAAGTGCGTAGGTGGTGAAGGGCAAGTCCCCACCCCTATAAATATGTAGTGAATTGTGTAGTTAGAGAGAGGCTGAAGAGTGAATTATTGTAGAGTTATGCTGCTAGAACTGATGCATGCATGACTTATGGTAATATTTTGTAATGTAAGAAGCTTCTATGTATTACAGTGTTTAATATAATGGAGTATATTATATGGATAATGGTTTTAAACATGAATATAACTGGTTTTTGTATGGATAATATTATTCTATAGTTATCATTTAATTTATGATTCTTTAAGCTCTAGATCTGGTTATGCTCGTGGATTGTTTATGCTTATTTATAGTTTTGAATATGATGTATCTTCATTACACTAACATCCTGCACAAACAACACTAAAGAGGGGCATGTTACCTTTGTGCACTTCGGGTGAGCACTCACCGAGGCTAAGCGATGTGCTAGCATGCCTGGATTTTTTTGGGTTTATATAGTAGATTCTAGGCTGCATTATTGGTTATGTTGCAAGGATCTTGTTTTCACTTGTTTTCAGGATTTTTCATGATGAAGACGTATCGGTTGACCTTAGCAAGTGTTGAGGAGTGGATAAAGGATCTAGAAGAAGACTACACTCGAAGATTCAACACTAGATATGAGTTTGATGAACGCATGTGGGTGGAGTAGAATTTGTATGATTGTCTATATGGGAGCTTATTTGCTATTTTTCTGGTAGAGATGTATGAGTGGTTGGTTGCTTATGCATCTAAAAGGAATTGGGTGTATCGCATGCTTGTATGGACACAAGAAGAATTCCAAGACCTTTATGAGGCTGATCTGATTTGGACGCACACTATGGATACTTGGTTCCATGGTGTTTTGAATAGTTATATTTTGGAGTACTCAATTTCCACTTATTCTTTCCCGGAGGTAGCTGATTTCTAGTTTTTACGTTATCCAAGGGGAACTTATTTGCAAGGCATTCCATTAGCGATCAAAATCTTGATGGTAACCATGAACTTGGAAGAAAAACCAATGGATAGCTAAACCCCACCACATGTGGGGGAAGGAATAGAATTGGTGAAAGATGACAGACCTAACAATAGAGAGGTAGAGATAAGAAAGGTGGCTTAAGTATAATGAGGTGTGTGAGAGGGAGATAGAGAAGCAACGTGATATTGCAAAGCAGATGGCATTGAGGAGAGAGATGGATCATGAAGGATTTGAAGCTCACGTAGGAGGCATGGATCCAGAGCATCTGGAATTCCCCATTTGGGCAAGCATAATAGGGAACCCTCCTCGGCCTCACATGGGAGTGCACCAACAGAGACAACCTGGACTGTGGGATTGCATCTAAATCTACTTGGTAATATATCCCTTGCACTTGGATTTCCAATATCTAGTACAACCAATAGTCAGAAAACTAGTTTGGGCAGTAGAAGAGCATGAGTAATTCAGATAGAAAGTACATCTATGGTAAGGAAAATGCCTTCTTTTTTGTTTGGGGGTACATTTTCAGGTGCATTGTCAGCATAGAACTCAAACACGTAAAATTTTGGACTCACTTTTGGGAATAGTACCACTTCACGATGTAGGAGTCTATTTTAGTACCACTTTTGGGACACATGGCGGTACATCCACCTTTGGTCTTCTTACGGATACGGGAGGAGGATTAGGGGGCATAGGTGGCTCTAGTTCTGGTGGATTTGGTGGTTTTGGAGGCAGAGGTAACACAAGAGGTTCTAGATCAAGTGGGTAGGGTCCGCACCAACTCTAGAATATTTACATGGAGATGTATCTTTGTCTTCCAAAGTATAGGGGCATAGAAGATGCTCGAACACGTGCACATGTGTGAGATACTATGGTGTGGAAAAGGAGTTATGGCTTTTGAGTAGGGAAATTTTTAGTGGAAAATTTTTGTAATCTCACAAAAATCAAGGATTATGGAAATTTGAATTGGTGAATATTCTGTTATTTGCAGCCGACTTATTCATCAAAAAAATTCAACCAACATGTCCCTTGTGGTATTCATTTTGCCTAGATTTTACACATATATAAGATCTTATGAATGTAATTTACCACCATTTCGAATCATTTCATGTACATATTTTCAAATGGTAACCCAATTAACCGATGTATGTCTCGTGGGCTTAATTGTGAATGAAATTTGATGACGTCTTGGATTCACAAGGAGAACGTGTAACACCTTGAACAAACTATTATATTTCTATTTGTATTAAAAGTGTTGGCATGCAAATTTCTTAAATGAGGCATGCTTCCTTGATAGATTGAAAATCATGCTTGTTATGGATAAATCATCTCTACTCTTAGATTCAGTGGACTGAAATGATATGGCTTTCAGGAATCCATTTTCACTTCTTGTTGATAAGCTGCAATCATATTTTTTTAGAGTTGCAAACTTATCTCTTTTGACTAACTCATCCTTGGATCAATTTCAGTGATCCAAGGAATGTTTTAAATCTTCTTAACAAATTGAATGGTAAACTGAAATTCATTGGTTAAAATACATAATGGACTGAACTTGTGTTTGTTGCAAATTATTTATTATCTTGAAAGACCATGCTTGCATTCTGTTGTGTGTTGTGCTTGGCTCTTCTTGATTGACCTTTGTAGGGCACTTAATGGCATTAAGGGAAATAGAAACCTGCTTCAAGGATTCTTGAGAAAGAGAGAATATAACGTGTCATATATCTAATAAGGTCTATCCTAATGGGATTCGAGACTCAGGTAAATTTTCCTAACTCTTTCTACACCACTCTACGTGGGATGAAATCCTAACCTAAGTTGTTAATACTAAGTTAGTATGTAGGGAAATAACCTAAGGGATGCTAAGTTATTTCTAACCTATTACCTAATACTATTTGGTTAAGCTATGTCCTAACCTAAGGTGACAATCTATTTGATTGAAGGTTATATCCTAAGGTTATACTTTTAAATTAACCTAAGATCTAACCTAAGAAAATTGTATCTATCCTAAACTAATGGGGTATGAAAGGGAACCTAAGGGTCGATTGGTAAGTGGGAGCTAAGCGGTGGTTCCTAAGATTTTAATGAGATGTGATTTTGATTTGATTTGGTATTAAGGCATGGAAGTACTGCCAGTTGGGCAAGGGCTAGTTAAATTTTAGCGGGGCTTACGTGGAGGCTTCACTAAGTATGGAATTACATGTTGGATTGGGATTGGCATCCGCCAGTTTTGGGAGGCGGTGGAAAGGAGAGATAAGTGGGAGAATAAGGAGTTATGGCATTAATGAATCTCGGTTTTTGTGTGCAAACCATCTTGGAAACTTGAGAGGTGGGTTTGTGAGAGGTTGTTTGGTTTTGCATGCATCACAAATTTTGCTCTGCATGGAGCTATCTGGTTCCTTGAACCAGCAGTTCGACTTCTTCTTTTTCTTGGCTATTTTTGGTTTCTCTAGCCTATTTTCGATCAGGGGAATGTATAAGAGGCATTGTGGAAAAATATTATTGTTGGTTGATCTTGCTTGGAGAAGAAGAGGTGTTGGAAACTCAGCTGGAAGTCTTCTTCGAATTGATAGAGGCACTATTAGGCATGATAGGATCTACCCATTAAGATTTCTTGATTTCTACTAAATGATTCATTAAAACAACTCTGGTCACTGGATATATATTTTTGCATGATGTTTCTGGATATTTACTTGCATGCTTTCATGAAATCTATGTGCGTTTAGAATGTGAATCCTTTGTTGTTAATGATAGTATTTGGGAACTTTCTCTATACTAATTATTAGAGGTATTCATGCGAATTTGTATTTGAAGCTCTGTAGCTTGTATTAGAAGCTTTGTTTCTAGTATTCGAGACTAATGTTGAATGAACTCGGCTTATTTCTTGTTTAGTTATGAATCTCTGTTTAGTCTTGCATTTTGTGAGATTGAAGTGGAGCTTCGTAGTTGTTTTAAGCCCGAGTTGAAGCTTTGTGTTCTGTTATGAGCTTTTTGGGACTTTGTGTTGGTTTTGGACTGAGTTGGAACTTGGTGTAGTTCTAAACTTTGGTTGAATCTTCGTATTCAACAATTGTACTCGTATTGAATTCTTGAAAATGATGAACTTACTGTTGAGTTATTGAGTTTTGTTCTATACTTACGTTCTGAACTAGAATTTTATTCTCATTTAAGGTTTTGAGAATACTTGGACTCATATTAGAGCATTGGTGTTTTGGTTTTGAGCTCGTATTTAGGGATTCATGTTTTTTTAGGCTCATATTTGACCTTGTGTTTTTTTGAGCCGGTGTTAGAACCTTATAAAGTCTGAACTTATGTTCGAAGATCATATTCGACACTGTACAGGTATTCCATTATTGCATGTTCTAGATTTATGTTGGAATCAATGTGTTTACTGTATTGTGAGTTGGGTTTGGTTGGTATTTGGTTTTGGAAATCTTTATTCTCTTTATAGACTGTCTACTCAATAGGGGCTTGAGAGTTTAGTTTCGGTTTGAAGCTGATCTGGTAATCTCCTTGTAATCTCCTTTGTGCCACTCCTTGAGTGTGATTGGTTTTGTGCTTCTATCCTTTGGACTGTATAACCTTCTTTGAACTCGACAGGGTGAGAGAAATCAAAGTTTAACCTATCCTTCTCTATTCTGAGCAAGTGAACCCGTGTCTTGTAGAAAGCTTGACTATTTTGTTCTTAATATTATAAGGGGATGAGAATTATGTCTTGTAATGGGTTTGGTTGGTCTTTTGATCATTTGGAACAGTCGAATAAAGTTTGATGTTACGGGAATGATGTATTACTCTCTTCGGACCTTCTTAATTGGTTTCTTGGGTTTTATTGGAAGTTGAATTTAAAACCTAGAATACTGAATCTTGTTTAAAGTGTGTGTGTATATATATATATATATATATATATATATATATATATATATATAATCTCTATTCAGATAATTTTGTATATCTGTTCTTGTTTGGGACATGAACTACATACTTCTTGTATCGAGATGTTAAATCCGTGTAATAAGAATTCAATTCTTGAGTTCACAATTCCTTTTGCACTTGTATATCTTCTCTGTTTGTGGATTCTTATTCCTTGAGGGGATCATAGAATGAATCTCCAAGTTTTAGGAAGAGAAATGAATATGAACCATGGGGACAATATACTGATTAGGACCATGATCTTGTGTATTTCTTTCTGAGATTTGAATTTGTACTTGAGCTTGGTGAATGGAAATAGGAAACCAACTTGTTAGTTTTGATTGGAAAGTTGTAGTGTGCATTTGGTTTGTGTTCTCTTTTGGGAAATAGTTAATGAATTTATATGTTTAAAATAGATAAGGGAATTCATTTCATAGTATAAATGAAATGAATTATGGATTGGGTCCTTTTCTGTTTGAGATCCTTTTTATGTTGACTGTATAAGTTCATAGACTGAACTTCTCTTTAATTGACTCTCTTCTGAGATGGAAATTTCTTGTGGATTGGTTAAGAGATTTAGTTGCTAAAGTATAGCTTGGATTTGTGGGCAGTCTGGTTTCAGATCTTTGCATTATATCTACTAATAGATAGAAGTTAGTAAGGCTTTCTATTAGACTGTTTTAAATCTACTTGGATTGAATTGGGACTCTTGGTTAGATGTTGCCTCTTTATTTATGGACTCCTTATATTGATATCTTGGACTGAGGTAGTGTTGTGTGTACTAAACCTGATTCTTTCCTTCAGATGAATTATGTCTGAGGAATAGGTATGTATTGATTCTCTTCTTTGGTTTATATGGAAAGATGAAGCATACTAGTATGAGCTATGTTGTAACTAACTTCTTTTGTTGCTTGGTAAAGATAAATGTGTATTTCTATTCTTATGGGTTTATGAAATAATTGAATGACAAGACTTGTTGACTGTTTTAAAGTAATTGATAGGATCAATTAAGTCTTGTGATATAATTCTGATGTTGCAGATTATATTATGCTCTTTTCTTAAAAGTGAATTCAGATTCTCTTACTTGTACTTCTTTCTAGATGTTATTACTTATGATTATTTGTATGATGTATATTAATTGTTTCATTAAAGTAGAGTTGTTTAATGAAATAATTAGTGGAATGCACTTTACTTTAATGCTTAGTGCTTATCATGCTCAGTTCATTGAACTGACCGTGCTAGTAATTTTGCAGATGGACATCATAAGTGATAAAAGAAGACAAGAACTTTCATGTTGTATTGGCTTATTTAATTCTAGATCTTATGTAAAGAGTTTCGATTCATTCTTGAGTTGTATTGAAAAAGAAAAGTTGTATTATTTTTGGAATAGAGGTTGTTTTTTATACAAAGTATGCCTGAAATGCATAGTCTTGTAAATGTATAGTTTCATAATGATGAATTGAAAGTTGGAGATTTACTTGTATTTGTTGTGTAAATTATCTTGTATTTTATGAAGGAGATGGAAATCCTATCTTGATGATATTCTTCATATCTGTTATATGCTTAATTCAGATAAACTTGATAAGTTAGATAAAGGGAATTAGTTCAATTTCCCTTATTAAGATGTAGATTGTTAAGTTGCATAAGATAACGATCTTTATCTAAACAATTCTAACATAGTAATGGAATGTGTAATGAATATGCATTAAAACTATAGAAATTGTGAAAGATAAGAAGGGTATGGCAAACCCTAACACTTAATCATGTAGAGGAAGACTCTTCCTCACTCAAAGGAATGTAATCTAAAGAATGGTGATATGATCGTTAATCATTAGACTTCATTTCCCTATAAATTCTACTATAGTTGAACCTATTTGGTTGCTACACCTTCTTTGAATGGTTAAGTTACATTATAATGGAACTTATGATGTTGTTGTCTTATTTTTGGATATCTGTTTGTTAAGCCAAGTAAAATGAACATAAAAAGAAATCATAAGTTAAGGAAGTTCTTTAATGACTAATTGAATCAAATATAGAAAAGATCTTATGGAGTGTTGGATTAGGGTTTAGCAGGGTTGCTGTAATCTGTGTAATAATCTAAATTAATAATGTATTAATAACCTCCTTAGGGTATGTACATCGTGATGAGGTAGTTTCTGTAGGATGTTGGCACATGCCAACTACAGATTGTACCTTCAAGAAGACAAGGGTCTTCTCGAGGATACAACGTTGCAGTTGACATGTGGTAACACCCTTCTGCATTGATCATCTAGATCTACACACAAATATGGACTTGAACTTAGTTTCTCTCTAGGTCAAGTTAGTAGCATGTTTAGGATAGGTAATAGCTTTCAATGGCTCAGGGTACCTTGGCACATCCGGTTGACTTAGGTCAACCGAGTTTACCTATATACCCTAAGACATTATGAGCGTCTTCCTATAGTAAATTATGTTTCTATCCCGAACTAGGGTTAAACCTTAGGCAAGTGGACTGATGGTAGTCAGTAAAGAGCAATCTAGATAACAAAAGAGTGAGGTGAAGGACGTATTCCAGAATGATGAGTATGTCATCTAGGAATAGTAACATGAACAACATGTTGAAAATATTTGGCCAAAGTATCGTAAGCTATTGGTTGCGTTGTCGTGTCACCTAGTTTAAAGCAACATGATGTTAGATGAATATGGGTAACAAATATTCGAGATAGGTTCTTTAAACATATCACTCAAGACTTAGAATAGGGCAGAGAACCAAGTATATGTAGTACACATAAAGCATTCTATACTTTAAGTTAACATGAGAGATCAGTTGGTAACCAAGTCATAGAATAAGAGATCGGTAGCATACCAAGTCATTACAATTGCATATGGTTATCTGTTATGAGATTGATTGGCATGGAATTTTTGTTCTAAATGATGTTTTATTTAGAACAAAGAACATTATGTTTAAAAAAATTCCTTTTTTCTAAAGTCTTAAAATGGGAATGTTACAAAACGGAAAATTTTCCATCATTCTCATCAGTAAGAGGCGAGAAGGTAATCAAGGACTGCAGTATTAGTACCGGAATTGGGGCATGTCCAAAAGCTTGTTAAATTCTGATTTTTCGAGACAATCCTTTTGTGCATCTTTTGCTTTCAGAAGGGCTACAATCTATGGGCACCTGAGGTTTTTGTATTGGAATTTAGGTGTAGGAGTAGATTTGGTGCTTACCATTGTTGAAATTTTGGAGAAATTTGAAAATTGGAGAGCTCAGAGCACTAGAAATTTTCATAGAAAAGTGAAGAAATGAACCTTGTAGGGGTATTTATAGGTCTGAATGGTTCAAAGGACACATGGTGGAAAAATATTGGCTAGCCATGGCAGCCACCCAACTTGTAATTAAACAACTCGTCTAACACTTAGCCTTCTAATACCTCAATCATCCAACCCATCCGTCCAATCCTTAGCCATCCAACCACTCAACTGACCAACCCACCGTATAACCCTTAGCCATCCATCCCCTTAACTATCAAACCGACCCATCCAATCCACCCATCTAACTTTTAGTCGTCCAACCTCTCAACCGTCCCAACCGCTCACCATCCAACCCACTCGTCGAACCCTTTTCCCTTCAACCCCTTAAATGTCCAACCCTTAGTCATGCCAAACCCATCAATTGTCTAACCCCTCAACTACCCAACCAAACCACCCCAACCCCCCACCCGACCAACCCACCCAACCAACCTACCTACCCAACCCGCAAAGCTAACCTTCCCGACCTACTTTACAAAACTAGGGGAAATTTCTCTTACCAACGATTCGCCACAAAACATTTTTTTTTTCAGAAATTCACCAACAATTCAAAAGTTGATTTTTGAGATCCACCAAAAATTATAAACTAATTTTTCAAAGGGGTCTTCTTAAATGAACCTTGCTTCTAAGCGTAAGGAAATTCAGCCAGAACTACATTGTAGGGATGCACACACAATTGGTACAACAAGTTTGACCCTAATAAAACTTGCGTAGATTATGTAGCATTAAAGGATGCTTTCCTTAAGGATTTTCCTATCCCGAGTTTGAGTAGAAGAGTATAAACATGCTCGGTGATATTAAGCAGGCACTACCGAGAGTGTTTAGGAATATGATGACCGTTTCAAGACACTATTGTCTAAACTTTCTTATGATATTCATGTAAGATAACATGCACAGTGGTTTGTTGGGGGCTTGATCACACCTTTTAGGAGGGTGTTGTCAAATAAGACTTATAAGGACTCGCGCAAAGCACTTGAAGCAAGCATTTGTGTGCCGAGGTAGTTGGGAGTATACACCGGAGTGAGCCCATTCTTGGAGACATAGATTGAAGCTATGGGAAAGCATTTGGAGAAAATATCAGAAAATTTAGCACACAAGACACGCATTGGGATTTGGTGTATAGATTGTGAAGTGGAAGGGCACACCAAAGATAGTTTTCCTCATAGATCAGTGTGTTCATTTCTACTAGACTGTGAGATATGTCATTTGGACCATGATGTAAGTCATTTCCCATTATTACAATGCGCGATAAAGAAGAATGTATCCTATTATTGTAAAATTTTCTCGGTCAACGACTCATGATACGTAAGACTACGGTGTTGATTGAATAGATCCACAATGCCATAGATATTGGTGTGCGATAGACTAGAGTATCAGATAACTCTAAAAGAAAAAGTGAGCACCATGATCGTGATCACACTCAAGTGGTCTATGATCGAAACGAAGGGCACTTTGAAGGAGGTCATGACAGAGGTTGAGGATTCCATGGTGGATTCGGGGCCGAGGTCTTGGTGGTCGACAACGTGATTTCCTCATCAAACGAAGTTTTACATGTGGATCTCATGACCACTACATGCGCGAATGTCCTTAGAATATTACTTGTTCTTTTTTGGGAAGAATCATAGCTATGAGGAATGCCCAAACTTATATGATCATCTTAGAAAACAACATAAAAAGGTGAGCAAAGGCATAGGGATGGTTAGAATACAACACTCGTGGAAAATTAGTGGATGCCAAAGCTAGCACTAGAACTTGAGGTATTACCTATGAAGATTACTACATGCGTTGAAGCTACACACGCTAGAGAGGCATTACAAAGTAGAAGCCTACCATCACCAAGGAGGAAGTTTTACATGCAAGGTACCCAGATCCTACACATTAGAAGGAGGTTTATCAGGAAACCATGGAGGTACTTAAAAATCTTCAGGGTGAAATACAAGTGTTTGAAGGAATAGTCACGGAAGTTAGAACAAAAGAAGGCAACAAAGACAATCCAATCAGATATTGATGACTTGAAAGAGGTATGTAAAATGTTGCACTAGGAGAATATAATTCCATTACTAGGGAATTTGCTAAAGGGAAACACTCCATGTGTAGGTATAGAGAATGGATGGTAGATCATGCATGCTAATCTTCCCCCTCATATCTTGGATTATGACAAGGAGATCACTCTGAATGCTGTTGTGGATGGGTGGATCTTGAGTAATATATTGATTGATACATGCGTGGAAGTCAATGTGCTTACTTTAGATGCATGGGCATAGATGGGCAGACCTCCATTACAACCATCCTCTAATGTATTTTTCATGGCCAATTGAACTAAGGCCACCCCCATAGGAGTTTTGAAGGGTACACCCATTACTATATAAGGGCCAAGTTCATTGGGGAATTTGAGGTCTTAGCACTGCATAATCGTAAAACTTCTCACTCTACTCAGTGCACCCTTGGTGTTATGCAAATAATGTTGACTTACGGTTCAACAAGGGGTATATAAGTTTTGAGAACATGGAAGAAAGATTGATTATCCCTTTGGCAAATGGGAAATGTGTAACTTATATTGAACCTTTGAGTGAGGAAGACCTGAACATAATTTATGTATGTGTCATTTGGGACCCAAAAGTACTTGATCCATCAAAGGAAGGAATCCTCCAGTGGGAAGATGCATAGTCTATTAGTGATACTATAAGTATTTCTTGTGACAATTGGGCACATGACACCTATGAGATGGTTGGGTGTGAAGTAAGAAGTGCATTTGCATGGAGAAGAAAACCTCGATGTATTCAAAGGATAGGTAACAACCATGTACCTGGTACACTAGAGAAGGAGATCTTACGGTATTCCTACGCGCCATGGAGGAGTAGTGGAAAAATCAAGTGGAAAGAAGGAATATGTTAGTATATAACTTGTGTGGGACAACAATGCATTAGTGGATGGTTCACAGAGATAATATCCTAGAATGTAATGAATTTAGAATTTCTCTAATCACTCGATTCTTAGGATCAATGCACCTACTATAATATACATTTATAATTGTAATCAACCTGTTAAGCACCACATTCAACAGTGTGAGAGACTCTGGAAAGAGGGGTGGGAAGCTTTACCACCTTCACTTTGGGTGCACAAAATTTATTCCACTTTACAAGGCTATGCACGATCCTCGGTATATTTATGCAAAGTCGTATAAGGAGACCGGAGATTGGCGAGGACTTGATTACAAGAATGACCTAGACTTTTGACTACTTCTCTACTAAACCTCCGGTGGAAGAGGCATTAAGGGTTATAAAGAACTTAACTATGAGAGATAGTGCAAAGAATGAAGAACTCATTCAGGAGTTATTTGGTGAGGTAGACTCAGGAGTGCATTTTGATGAAGTAGAAGAGAAATATGCCACACTACTTAAGTGCACTTGCTGTGAGAAAGAAAAAGGAAATATGGTCTACATAGTGGATGATGAAGAAGTAGAAAATCTGGATATATATCATTCAAAAAGTACACATGAAGTGTTAGATAGTGTGGATAAGAATGTGCATGCCTATCATGAACCTATGAAGACCAAGAAAGTGAACATTGACACGGATGTTGAACCTAAGGAGGAAACAATTGGGGATTATTGGTCTGATTTTGAAGTGGGGAAGATAATTGAGTTACTACGGGATTTTTAGGACTTATTTCCTAAGGTCTATCATGAGCTAAAAGGAGTGCACGAGTCATTATGAGAGATGAAGATTAAGCTAAAGGAAGGTGTAGACACCAATTTTTGGTATAACACCCCACTGTCATCTCGCGTTCATGCAATTTCTCCTCTCACCTTTATTTTTCCTAAATTTCAATAAACCTCATCCATTTATTCAACCAAAGTTAATTAATTATTAAATGGGCTTCATATAAACCCATTTAATAATTGACTTTTGGCATCTCTCACATTTGATTTAATTCATGGGTATTAATATAACCATCTGACACCCTTTTCTTAATTTCAAATGAAATCTTTTATCTCACCTACCCATTCAAATCATGCTCCCCACTCCATCTAATAAGTCAAACCATGGGCCCCACATGATCACATCATATCTCTTAACTCAGGTTACTCTACCCAACCCTGGTTACGTATTAACCCCAATCTAGCCTCACCTCCAAGCTATAAATAGGGGTTTTCCCCCATATTTCAAAGGACCTGGATGGACCCGATCGGAAAAGAAGTGGGAAACTCTGGGAAAATGTTGTTTGAATTCTAATATTCTTGTTCATCATTTATATCCTCATGATTTCCTCATAATGACACCGTAATCCCCATAATACTCAGCTCATAATTTGTTAGTCCAATGAGCATGGTTCTTGTTACACGTTGTGTTCAATTAAGATCAATATCACCATCTACACACCCACAACGTTAGGTTCCTTTGTTTATCAGCTTGCATGTTATTTGTTCATCTTGTATTTTATCATTATATTTCTCAACACATGGGTTGATGTCCTCTAAGGGAATTTAAATCCTCTTGGAACCAACACTGTCCTGGGAAACCCCACATATGGTTATCTAATCCTATCTGTTTTAGTTTTGTAGATCTATCCTCTTTATATCACACATTTATCTTCTTTGTACCCATAGATCCACATCTGCATCTAAGGTCCTAATCCCTCCATCATTCAAATTTTCTTGTGGCTTCCTGTATCATATTTCACCTGCGCAAGAATGAAGTTTCATGTACAACATTTGGCATGCTCGGTGGGACCAGATTCTAGATCTAGTCATTTTATTTGTTATTTTACTCATCTTTTCTAACTTGCTTATTTACAATATCTTAGCATTTTTTACTTTTAGTTCAATACGGTCATGCATTGAAATCACTAGAGGTACGTTCTCTTACTTGTTTTCTTTTGGAATCTACCCACATGGGATATGAATCCAGAAATTAACCTTGTTCTCCTAGTTGTCATCACGTGATATATAGTTTGCATCTTTTGTTTTTGTGACTTACTCGCTCACGTGGTTTGGTATTATCTCCTTCGCGTGGTGTCATCTCGTACATTCAATAGGTTTTAATCATCTTGGAGGTAAGTGCTTCTGGTTTTGAATCAACTTGTTATTTGGCCATTTATAATAGTATTGAGTGTATTTTTATTATTAATCGTAATAATAATAATACTAATTAAATAAGTAAAAATAATAATAATAATAATAATAATAAATATTATTATATTATTATTATTATCCTACACTACCACCACTACCCAATCCATTCCCAAGATCCTACCTCCCTTCGACCACTCATTCAAGCTCTCACCGCTCCATATCCTCTCCTCTCAACCATCCCCAATCCTCTCAACATGCAAAGTCTGATTTCTAAATACTCGATCCCTCAAAAATATTCCTTTGACCCATCTACAACTCATCCCCCAACCACTTATCTCAACTCGTTACACTTTTAACACCCCCGTCCCATAAGATGTTACATCCTCCCGGCCTCAAGTTATGGCTCTACTGAGCCATAGACCCTTCCCATCACCTTAAGTATATTACCCTTTCCTCCTCTTGAGATATCTCCAACCTCCCACGAGCTCCCATATCCAACATGCTTCCATCATCTCCCTTCCACCGGAATGCCCACGTCCCAACTCTAATTCACCCAGCTCCTCCACCACATTCTCTACTCTACTCTCTACCCCAAGTCCATCCTTCTCCTCTCCACTCAATACAATGACTTCCTCCTCACGAGCCCGATCCACCCCATCCCCACACACCAAAAACTCAAACTCAACCACGCATCATCTCCCCCATTCCTTTGACTCACTCCACTCAACTCACCCTCCAACCCATCATTCCTAGCTCCAACAACACATCTTCTTCGTCACGATCTCTCCGATCTCCTCTCCCTCATGAGTTATTTCCTTTCTCCCCAAAACGCTAGCATGCACCAAGCCACTCACTATTCCTTACACCAAACCAATTCAACTTTGTTTCCCGTCCCGATCTATCTCCCATCTAATCCAAACAACCCTATTTTGACCATCTACCTCACACGCATAGAGTGACCAACCACATGCAATAGAATTAGAAACTATTTGTGCCTATTAAAATTCACTCACGACTTAGCTCCTCCAGGAGGTTGTAAATTTTATGTATACATATATAATATTTCTTTTAGATATGGATATAGTATGAAGGGCATAAGGTTTTCAAAAATTACTAACTGTATAATTATTTTATAAACAATCCTAAGCACTAACCCACCTTCCACTTATTTCCCATCATGAATTGAAACATACCAAGCTTCGTGGTAGTAATTGTACAATTTTTCACAAAGAATTGCCTTCTAATTCTCACCATAAGGTTTTTTGCACCGATATCATTACTTTTAGAAACAATCTCATTCAAACATAAAGTATAAATTTATGAGCCTGTAGTCATTGCAGTCTGCAAAGGTGAACAACATCCATAAATCAAGGGAGCAACACTCAAATCCATCTACCTCCACACCCAACTCACTCCAACTTCGTTCCCATCCTGCACACCCATCCACGTCTACCAAACATAAAATAAAATATGTATTCCCTTTACTATCCCTCACCGAATCTTCAGTTCATCCTTTTCGTGTAGTTCGAACTGACTCTTCACCGCCTCCACTCTTCATCTATTCTGATCTGCGGCAGTTGAATTCATGTCATACGCATTTGGCCTATCGTCGCACTGTTCCATAGCCATTGATACCTAAGATAACTATTTGAATCAATGTTTCACCCCTTCTCGGCCATGAGTCAACCCCCAACCGACATACACTAATCCACGTGGTCTTCGTCCCTCTCCATGCACACTTTCCCGACCAAGAGGACCCCTCCATGTGAACTCCACATGGCTCGACCACACACGCACTACCACATTTCCAATCAAAGTACCACATTTTCAACTCACTTAATCAATGAATCAAATTAGGCTGACATTATTTATTTCAAATCATATGAACCACTAATATAGGCTATATTATTATTTATGTAGTTATTTTTCATTTAGCTAACCCTGGTTAATGTTACTTCGTAAATCTAGGTTAATTCAGGACTTAATTTTATGATTTTGGTTCATCTCCTCATGAATTAATTGGTGAATATTGACGCTTCATCAGTATTTAGTTAGGCTCAGTTTGTTAATTTCATTGTAACATTAATTAAATTTAGTCATTTCGACTCGCTTAGATCCCTTTATTTCCCATCGTATGTAAGTCATCCCAAATATACCTTTAAGTGTTTTTCAAATATATTACATATATATATATTTATATATATATATATATATATATATATATATATATATATATATATATATATTAGTGCATTAGAATACTTAGAATAATCATATTTATTATTTCTCTAATTAAGCATCACTTTCAGCACCACGTCATTAGGACCATTATATTGCTTTTCTTATTTTTTCATCCACATGAACTAATTGTTTTATTTGCTTCTGCAGTAAACTCCACAACGTTGCGACCAAAACAATAACGTTGTCAAAGACCAATGTTTAAATCAAACACACCACACAAACCAATTTTACCGACCTCATCCACAATCGTAAACATTTCCATTTTAGGGTACCGGGCATTCAGTGCCACCGATCGCACTTCCAAGTACGTCATCATCAGGTGTAATCAAATAACAGGGAAAAGCGTTCTCGTGTTTTCTTGGTTCTTCTCTATTTTCCCTCCTCTGCATTGTACTTTCCCTTTTCTGAGTAACTTTCGCATCGAATGCAACATTTCATTTTGGTCTAAAACAAACCTTCTACATCCAAAGCTTGCTCACATAGACTAAATAAGGGGTTTAACTCTTTATATTTCACTTATCACACATTGGATAAAGATGCACAAACATAATTAACACACCAAAACATTCCTCACACCTAGTTAACTTATTGGGACTTAAAACCCGACAGAAACCATCCCAGACATCTCCCAATCCAAAATATCTAAAACCAACCTTAGACTTCTTTAGGCACCTTCATTATCCATTTTACCTTACATCTCAAAATTAATCATGATGATAAAAAATATTCTGCTTGATTTTTTGTTAACAACATACATAAACATATGTTTCTCTATTTCACACATATTGTCACTCTCTCTTGAATCGAGACAAAACAAAAATCTTCTCTATCCAATGATATTACTTCTTCTGACAATCTCACCCAAAAAGATACTAAACTCAAAACCATGTCGTTAGTCACCAAAACTCCAGTCTCCATGGTCTCACCTCATGAGAACCATGACATCCAAAATTATCCCCACCTTGACACCAACCCTCATATCCCTCGTCAATCCAGTCTTCCTAAACCGATCGCACCACCATCTCCCACTCTTGTCAAGACACTTGGGCCTCCTAACCTTATATATGAATTATTACTCCAAAAATATCTTACAATATCTCAATCCTCCCAATCTCCTAAATTGGTGGATCACATTCCACCCACATCTCATTTTGACAATTCTATTTCATCCACTATTAATAGGCCTGTCCAGCCATCTCAACCTCTTCACACTTACATTCTTGCCCATCGTATGCTCCAACCGTCTCAATCTCTTAACACCCATATCCCCACTTATCATTTACCACAACAACCTACCCTATTTCAACAAACACATCATGTCCCTAATGTTCAAAGTCAGCCTATGCAACAATCTCAACCCATGACACATGTTAATCCTTACCAAATAGTTCCCACACACCTACATATCCATAAATTAATCAACTATCTTATCAAACCATTTCGCAAACATCCTATCCACAAAATTATCAACCACCTTATCAGATGCTTCACCAAACACCCATACATCCCCAAATGCATCATTCACCTTATCACACTACGTTTAAAACCACACAACCAATCCAATCTCAACCTAACATCACACCAAATGATCATATTCACACTTTTATGAATCAATTGGCTAGTTTAGAAACCCTTCACTGTAGCACCCAAGAACATCTTATCCTATGAACACATCTATAATGAACCCATTCATCCATCAATTCCAATCAAACCCTACCCTCCTCATTGGAAACATCCTACATTTAATAAGTTCAACAACAAGGAATATCCCCAACAACATCTACTCGTATTTAACCATGCATGTTGTCTTATTGCGTATGATCATGATCTACTTCTTTGCACTTTCCCCATGTCTTTGTCCGGTCCCCGGGTTGGACTGGTACAATAATATGCCATGACATTCCTTATTCTCTTTCACTCAACTTGCACAGTTGTTCTTAGAACAATTTTTTATTAATATCGCATGCAAAACCACTATTGTTGAGCTATATACCATTCAACAGCTTTGAAGAAGAGCCCATCGCCGACTTTGTTGCACGATGACATGGTGTTATAAACCAACTATCCTTCACTATCCCGCAAACCAAACTTGTTGAATTATTTTCACGTTTGTTTGCAAAACATATATCATCTACTTTACAGATCCAATCATTCTAAACCTTTGATGAAGTTTTCACAATGGTTCGCAAACTCGAAAACCCGTGTCATTAAGCAGGGTCATCTCAAACTTAGATCGGCCAAACCTAAAGTCAAATATGCTAAAACATTCACACATAACGATACATTTAATGGTACAACCAACACTATGGTCATTAAACCCTCATCACCATCTACATCAAGCACATGGTCTCAACAACGATCCCCTCAATCAATAGCCAACTACACTTCCTTGGGAGAATCATATAGCTCCATGTTTGACAAGTTGATGACCATAAAATCCATCCAAATTCCTCCCATACAACCCGTGGACAACTCACAAGCCAAGCCTATTTGGTATCACAAAGCCCACTATTGTAAATATCATTGATTAAAAGGTCATGACATTCATAAATGTTGTTCCTTCAAAGATCATGTCCAACAACTCGTAAATCAAGGGGATATCCAAATCGATAGCTCCATGGTGCAAACTAATCAACCACTAAGAAATAATGTCACCACCTTTACATCCCAACTATCAAATGCTTATATGGTTGACACTTTGTCAATTAAGAACCCATCTTATCACTAACTCCGCATGTTCCTACAAAGTGGACATTATTCCCATCCCTTGTACAAAACCTGTCACACCTATATCAAATTTTATTGCTTGTCCTAAATCTACACCTTCTCCTATCCTTATCAAATCCACATCAAATTCATCCTTAACACCTATTTCAACCCCACTCATATCCACACATATCCCTACATCTCTCACACCTATTTCTTCACCCACATTTACCTCAAACACACCTATTACTACACCTACATTGCTCACAACCATCCCAACTAAACTCAGTTCTACTACATGTACCTATACAACCCCACCTTCGACATCAACCCCATTAGCAAACATATCATTCTTACCCCTTGAAACATTTATGAAATAACCAATCCCTTCTACTTCTACATCTGAAAATGCTCCTGCATTTTTACATTACCCATAATGTCTACTCCATCGGTTATCACATCACCCACATCTCCTTATATTTCAAAAATGCCTACATCTTTATCTATGCCAACTACCCCTATATCTAACATATCAACAAATCCACCTATCTCTACCTTGGCATATTTACCTATATCTTTACTCATGGCCACATCACCAGTGTTATCCCAATATTCTTTACCCAATCCTTCTATCGCACCAACGAAATCCTCTCGATTTGTAACCCTATCTAAGATACCCTTTGGATCATCTACTGAACCAATACATCCACATAAATCAAATAAAAATGATTTACCCTCTCCCTCTACAAAATCAACTCTTTCCTTGCTAAAATCGAAACAATCCACATCTAACATAGATATCATTAATTGCATCATACAAACACCTATCTCTCCATTAACGTCCTCGTCTTGTTTTAGGACATTTTATCCATTAATAACCACACCACCACTATTAGATCCTCCATTTGAAATTATCATCATCCCCGCTAGAATACATATTTTCGGTTAAAGCCTAGGGCTAGGGGAAAAGTCCTCGATGCACCCTTGCGCATCCTCGTAAAACATTCAGTTTTCCTCTTCTCAACAATCCAATGCCACAACATCTATTTTAGGATCAGTCTCTCCATCTACGACATCTTACAACAATCAATCCACATCCAAACAGTATAATCCTCCAACCAAATTTGATTTGTCTTCCAAAACAAAAAATTCACCCATCTAATCTACATCCACTTTTTCTCCTAATTCCAAGTTGAGATATCCTATCAAAACCCACAAGAGTTACCTTCCCCATGACACTTTAATGGGGTCATACGTAGATATCCTTCGACATTTAACTCGAATATCTGTCATCACACTTCCTCCCATTAAATCATTTAATCCCTATGGTCCCAAGCCATCATGGTTCAATCCTAATTGTAGTTGTGCTTATCATCATACCCCCGAGCCATGCCATCAAACATTGTAAGGCATTTCAAACAATCGTCCACAACCTTATTGAGAAAGATGATTTCCTCATTTAAGGGAAATTTCCTTCTCCATCTACATTGAATCCAATCCATATCCCATCCATCGGGTTTCCCATAATTCCTTCATCCACATCATCCCTTAATATCCCACCTGCACATGACATTCCTCCTAAGGAAGGTCTTCCATTGTTCATCAATACCGCTTATCTTGCCAAACACACTTGTGGTCTCCAACCATTTATCCCATTTAAATCTAAAACAATCTCATCTAAACTCTTTTGAAATCCTTTAACTCCTTCACATTGGGGAATAACCTTCCCTCGCCCTTGAGCACATTATCTCGTACAAATCCCTTATCACTAGTAGACTTCGCTCCTTGACGTTGTTTTGTATACCTTATTCACATTCATCCAATCTAAACTATTTTTTCCCAAATCCTCACTCATGTTAAGTCCACCATTATGGCCATGTTTATGCCTCTTTTGGGGCACCATCTTTTTATCAAGTCCTCTTTTTAGGCAATGTTTGTCTCTCCATTGAGGGACCTTCTTCTCAAATTCCACCATTGTGGCCATGTTTATGCCTCTTTTGGGGCACCATATTTTTCATCAAAGTCCTCTTTTGAGGCCGTGTTTATCTCTCCATTAAGGGAACTTTTTTCTCGAAGTCCACCATTATGGATATATTTGTGTCTCTTTTGGGACATCATTTATTTCATCAAGTCCTCCTTTGAGGCCATGATTGTACTTCTATATTTATGTCTCTCTTGGGGCATCATTTATTTTCATCTAACTCCACCATTTTGGTCATATGTTCATTTCCTTCACGACATCGCTTTATTTCCTACTTAGCTATCATCTCATCTTATGAACTTCACTATCTTCCTCTCGTGGTGGTAAACTAGAGACAAAACCTCTTAAGGCATTGCACTTCATGACCGCCTCATCTTGTTATGATTTTTATCAATGAGTGATTGGATATATCCTTAGATCATTCTATCATCCTTAGCCCCTTTCATTTGTCATTATAATGATCTGAATTATGTGGTCTGTCGACACTAAAATTTTCCTCCGTAGTTTCTATTTCATTAATGTATGTATTAGGAATAGGATTTTGTTAAGTATAATTAGTAGTAGCATCTGATAGAAGATAACGACGCTGCCAATAATGTATAGTACGGTAATATTCAAAAGTACAATAGGAATGTTGTGGTAAAAAGTAAATATTTGTCGTAAGTGGTCCAGTAATGTTAAAATGTCAAAGTTGGGGTAAGTAGAGAAGTAGGGTCTACATGATTAGGAATTAGAAATATTATATTGGTAATAAGGACAAGGAGTGAGGTCATAAATATTTTGTGTATTTTATTTGTAAAAAGTCTAAAAATGTGGAACCCATGTGAAATGATAAGGTTTATCTTATCTTAAAAGATAAGCTTACATGTACAGATAAGAGTTAAGGTATGGAATATGATTCGTTAGAGTGGATTTCTTATCCTATCTTAGAGATAAGATGGATAAGCCTAGAAGTTCTATAAATAAAGAGGCCACCCCCCTCATTTAGCATAGAAGGAAGTAGTGAGAAATATTGTATGAGTAAGTGTGTAAAGGAAGCCATCATTTGGAAGGTGTGTTAAAGAAGCCATTAAGAGGTGTAATTGTGAAGTTTCTCCCATAGTTATTGTTGGAAGGAAAGTGAAGTCAGTAACACTTGAAGTACCTCATGGGTGAGATTGTAACAATTTCATGTTGATATTATAATTTACACTGATATTTCAGATTTATCATCATTCCTTCTTATCATAGTCTATGGTATTCTTGTGTTATGTTTGTTGTTGTGTTTCCATATTTCATCCACCAAACTAAAAGTTGTGCATTAGTAAATAATCATAGCATGAGGAGTTCTCGGTGAAGAATTATCATAGTGCCGGATTGGTGATGACAATCCACCTTCACTACTTTGATGTGACCCTGTAACCATTACATTCGTGACCTTCTTATTCTCTTATTACAGCCATGCAAAGGGTCTAGGGTGTTTCTTGTACATTCCTTATCCCCTCCTAAGTGGTTTAATTTTCTATCCCCACCTCTTCCCATGTAAAGCTAAAATTCATGTATGCAAAAGGTAAAATCAAAGTTATCAAAAAGAGACTGATCCCTTGAAGGACATTTTTTCATGCAAAAAAGAAAAAGAAACTAAAAGAAAAGCATACAAATCAAAAATCAAAGCAAAATCAAAGGAAATAGACCAATCCCTTGATCGTATTATTCTTTCCACCCATATAAAGTAGACCATACCCTCGAAGGATGGCTACTTTGTTATTATGGCATCTAGAAGGTTTCTCGCATTGATTAGCCTTCATTTTATCAACATTTTCTGAAAGCTTCCCGCATTGATTAGCTTTATGCTATTGTTCTTTCCCTTTCCCAGAGTTGGGGCATAGACTTAAAGAACACCATCTATGGAGAACCCTCTTCCCACGTACAAGTTACATCTCAATCCCTTGGTCATGTCAACATTAGGATTACAAGCATCTTTCATCCATATTTCCCTCACGATCTTTTGGTATAACTAACTATCATTGGTTATGTATTAACACATGCTATTGGCTGCAAGTGTAATGCCTTGAGTGGTAACCTTTCTTGTTTATCTCCAATCTAGTTTGAAACATAGTTTCCTTGTATGCCCTTGCTACAACTATGTTCCTTTTATCTCATCAAGGTAATATTTTATCAACATCACATCAAATTTCACACATGAATGTGATCACAAATACACTTTTTGGTTTGTGAATTCTACTTGATCACCATTGCAGTTTGTAATCCTACTTGAGGATCCTTTTCAAGGCAAGTTCATTATCCTACATCTCCTTATCTCTCTACATGTTCAACAACATCTTTGATCCATTCCTCTTCGCTCCCCATTTCCACTCATCCCCATTTGTCTCCACATCATCCTTCTCACCCTTCTCGTCCCCTTACACCACGCTAGATATCTTACCGGTCTTTCCTCTTGAGTTTCCCTTTCACTCTTCCACTTTCAGTTTGACAATCTTACTTAACCATCCATACAGCCAGAGAATCTTAGTTAAGGTATATCTTCTTCCTTGGATCCTCCCGCTGTATAAGATTCTCCACCATTTCCTCTTTCAAAGTGGATAAGAATCACCGCCATAAACATATTTCCACTCCTCCCTTTCCACTTAACACATTTGCATCATCACTCCCACCACGCGGGCATCCCATTAACGATTTCCCTTACACTCTCCCTCTACACTACATATGTTCCTTCATCCACTCATGTCACACTCCTTTGTTTCCTTGTTATCACTTTGATATCACCTCCTTTCATCTCTTGTTCCATTTTGGTATACACTGCTCAGTATTTTCATCATCCTTCTTCTTCTTCGGCTTGGTGATCCTACTTAACCATCCCCATCACATGGAAATCTTACTTAAGAGTTCCTCTTAAGAATGGTTTTCCATTTGACCCTTCCACCTCCCATCATATCTTCCTCATCTTCTATCTCCCACCTCTCATCATACTCATCCACTCCAACCAACCATTCCACACATGTATCCAATACAATGTTGTCTTTCTCCTTCCATATTGTCACTGCTGGTTTGGTGATCTTACTTAACTCCTTCTATGACGTGGTGATCTTACTTATGTACCACCATCAATCCATTACATACTGTTCTCGTTCTTCTCTCTGCCACATTGACCTCTTCTCTTTTTGAGAACCCTGACACATCTTTTATCTTCGCTAGTCCTCTTGCAGGGACATCATCATATCCATTTCTAAGAATCTCTTCCCATTTTCCTTTTACATTTTTGTCTTGGAAGATACCATAACAGCCAACACCTATCTGATCTTGTTCTCTTCCATGAATATTTTCTCTGTTTTTTTTTTTGCAAAGGTATCTTGACTTCTTATCCTACTTATCGAACAAGTAGGACTGATTTTTCTTTCTAATTTGCTAACACTTATGCATATTTCTTATGAAACATGATTTCCATCATATTTATCACCCTTTTAGGGAATTTTATCTCACCTTTCTATCCTATCTACTCATCATGTGCACATTTATGATTATTTCCCTAGGATATCTTATTTCAACATCCATATATGTCTTATATTAGGACATCATTATCTTAATCCTTTTCCCTTTTGCAGACGCATGATTTTTGTATGATTCCTCATAGATAAAGGATTTCGCACATATTTTCAGTTTCAGTTGTGCATATTTTGATGTTTTCCTATGACCCATTGGTCATCTTGTTTTACATCCATACTGTAGTTGTCTTCACCCACTCACTGGTCTATAGAATGTTGTCATTTGTCTCCATTGAGACCGCAATTGTCCTCTACCGATGTGATATTGGAGTCACCGCCATACTTTTTTCATTGTTATTGTGATCCTTTTTTCCTGAGGCATTTTTCCTTTGGTCATGTATTCATCCATCCTCGGACACATATTTCATCTAACCCTTTTTGTTTTTGTCTCGTGGCTTACTATCGTAAACCACTCAACAAAAAGGGGAAAATGTAGACACCAATTTTTGGTATAACGCCTCATCGTCATCTCGCGTTCATGTAATTTCCCCTCTCACCTTTATTTTTCCTAAATTTCAATAAACCTCATCCATCTATTCAACCAAATTTAATTAATTATTAAATGGGCTCCATATAAACCCATTTAATAATTGACTTTTGACATCTCTCACATTTTATTTAATTCATGGGTATTAATATACCCATCCAAAACCCTTTTCTTAATTTCAAATGGAATATTTTATCTCGCCTACCCATTTAAATCATGCTCCCCACTCCATCTAATAAGTCAAATCATGGGCCCCTCGTGATCACATCATATCTCTTAACTCGGGTTACTCTACCCAACCCCGATTACTTATTAACCTTAATATAACCTCACCTCCAAGCTATAAATAGGGTTTCCCCTATTTCAAAGGACTGGATGGACCCGATCGACAAAGAAGTGGGAAACTTTAGGAAAATGTTGTTTTAAATTCTAAGCTTCTTGTTTATCATTTATATCCTCGTAATGACACTTTAATCCCCACAATACTCGGATCATGATTCGTTAGTCCACATAGCTTGGTTCTTGTTATACATTGTGTTTGAATAAGATCAATAACACCATCTACACATTCGCAACATCAAAGTTCCTTTATTTATTAGCTTGCATGTTATTTGTTCATCTTGTATTTTATCATTATCTTTTTGGACACGGGGTTGGACGTACTCCAAGGGAGTTAAAATCCTCTTGGAACCGACACTGTCCGGGAAACCCCGCATATGGTTATCTAATCCTATCATCTGCTTTTGCTTAGAGATCTATCCTCTTTACATCACACATTTATCTTCTTTGCGCATGTAGATCCACATATGCATATGAGGTCCTAAGCCCTCCATTATTCAAAGTTGTTGGTGGATTCCTATATTGGCTTTCATCCACACGAGAACAAAGTTTCTTGTATAATGTAAGGTGCATGCTTGGTCGGGAGGAGACCTTACAAGAGGAACCCTAACTCGCGTGTCAAATTTAAGGAATAAATTGACAAAATTTTGAAGTCGGCATCATCAAGCCCCTAGAGGAATCGAGTGGGTTAGCCCCATGGTGATCAAAGTATAAAGAAAGATGGTCGATTAGGATTTATGTGGATTAGGTGGAATTGAATGATGCATGTGTGATTGATCCTTTTCCTATACTTTCATAGAGGAAATATTAGAAGGCATTGCAAGGCACGAAGTTTATTCTTTTACAGATGGATTCTATGGGTATCATCAGGTTAGAATTACACAGGAGGACCAAGAGTAAACAACTTTTACCACTTAATGGGGAAGTTTTGCATATACTGTGATGCACTTTGGTTTGAAAAATGTGCTTTTGTATTTTCATGTATAGTTGTTCAAGCATTCCAAGATTTTATTCACAATTTCCTACATGTTTACTTGGATGATTGGATGGTGTATGGACTTGTTAAGGATCATTGTGACAATTTGTGCTCAATGTTTGAAATATGTAGAAAGTTAAGCATCTCTTTAAACATCAAGAAGTGCATGTTTTCTACACCTTTTGGAACTTTTTTAGGGCACATCATCTACAAGGAAGGTTTGTTAGTAAATATAACTAGGGTTGCAGTTATTGTAGGCATGGAAGATCCTACCAGTCAAAGTGAGGTGCATAGATTATTGGGCAACACAGGGTATTATAGAAATTTTATCAAAGGATACACGAAGATTTCCGCACCCCTAGAAGAGTTACTAAAAGGAAAATGGACATTCTATTGGGGAGAACTGCAACCGTACACATTTGAGGTGTGTAAGGAGAGACTTACAACAACAACCATTCAGACGTTTTCCCTCATGGAACCAGCCGTTTCATGCACATATGGATGCCTCTAGCATAACCATTGGCGCGGTGTTAGCTCAGCCTAGAGAAAGCATTATAGATCATCCTATCTATTTTGTTAGTAGAAAGTTGACTCCTGCAGAGCATAATTATACAACAACAGAGTGTGAGGCCTTGTCGATGATCTATGTGCCACATAAATTCATATAGTACTTGCTAACAACACCTTTTGTATTCTATAATGATCACATGGCATTAAAATACTTGGTAAATAAGCCCGCTTTTATAGGGGCAAATATGTCAATGGGTGCTCTTATTTCAGGAATTTAATTTCACAGTTGTGGTAAAACCAAGTAAAAGTAATTCTGGCCCAGACCACTTATCAAGGATTTAGTCAGGGGAGGACATGAGATAATTAAAGATATAATGCCAGATGCACAATTGTATAGAGTTACATCGAATGCATTCAAAATAAGAGGATATTGTTGTCTTTTTACACATAGGTATGACACTAGAAGGAATGAAAGCATTGGAGAAGAAATAAATTACAATTCATGTGGCACCCTTTATGTTGATAAGTGGAAATTTATACAAACTAGGCCGAGATGAAGTATTGTGTCAGTGTGTACTGGAATATGAGTGCACATATATCATGGAAGAGTCTCATGGTGGTATTGTAGGTGGGCACTATGCAGGTGAAACCACCGCGTGGAAGATTCTACTCATTGGATTATGGTGGGAGACCTGTACAAGGATTGTAAAGAGTATTGTAAGGCATGTGATCACTGTCAGCACCTTGGAAAACTGGGAAAAGAGATGAAATGACTTTGAGGCCTATGCTAGTGCAGAGCCTTTTGAGAAATGGGCTATAGAATTTTTAGGTCCTATTTCACCAGCCAGTGCATAGAACTGGATCGCACTATATCATCACTTACACATATTATCTTACAAGGTGGGAAGAAGCAACACCTACAAAGGATTGTACAATAGCTACAACAACCAAGTTCTTATGGGAAAATGTTCTTACTAGGTATGGATGTCTGTTAATCTTGACAAGTGATAGGGGCACACACTTTTTGAATGAGACAATAAGATATTATTGGATGAATTTATGGTTACGCACCACAAGACTACACCCTATCATCCTTAGGAAAATGGTACTGTTGAGGCCTTTAACAAGATATTGAGCCAGACCTTGACAAAAATTTGTGATGTTGGAAGGAAAGATTGGGATGATAACGTTTGTGTTGTACTTTAGGCATATAGAATAACCTACAAGAGGTTGAATAAGGCCATACCCTTTCAGTTGGTGTTTGGCATAGAAGAAGTTCTTCCTATGGAATTCATGTTACCTTCTTTGTGTATTATGCGTGTTGGAGGTCTAGCTGATGAGAAAACATTAGAAGAAATAATTGACAAGTTAATATAGTTGGATGAGAGGTACACCATAGAATGTTGGAGTCAGAAGAAGGAAAAGGCCAAGAAAAAGGCATGGCATGACCAACATGTTAGGGATAAGAAGCTTGAGGTTAGAAATATGGTAGTACTTTATGATTCTAAGTTCCTACGCCATCCAGGTAAGCTCAAGGTGCATTGGTTGGGACCGTATGTTATCACTCATATACTTGACTCAGGTGATTTCCAGTTAGAGGTGCTTGATGGAATGCAGTTACCTAGTTACTTTAACGGGAGTAGGTTGAAGCCCTACTATAAATAAGTCTTCTTGGTATTTGTAATAAGGTAGTGTTTCCATTTAGTATAGGTTTTCCTTTCTGTATTTCAATATTTCCTTCTTCGTTGCTATGATTTTTCAATTTAGTTTGGTGTTTTGTGTAATAAGTGTGTTTACATGTTGGAAGCTAATTACAATTTGAAGTATTTTTATGCAGAGGACTGCACATACCATTGGTGTGGGGTGGTTGTTATTTGTTATTCACAAATGGGTACACATGAGAATAAATTGTTACAGGTGTTATTCAAGTATGGAAAGGAGCTGTTAGAAAGGAGATTACTTCAAAGAAGACCATAGATGGAAATGAATGAAGGGACAATATAACACAAGGTAAGAAATGACCATGGAAACTACTATGAGAAGGTGTGGTGGCGAGGTACTCAACACATAGAAGCATGCATAAGAGTTTTTAGCCATAGAGGGTAGGAAGGTAAACTAGAAGGTTATAGTTGGGGTGTAAAATTGTACTACACAGAAATTGTTCAAGAATTTTGAAAATGGTCAATTAATGAGAGGATTATTGGTAGGTGAAGGAGCAATAAATGCACTAAATTTTTGAAAATTTATATAAGGACGTGATGTGGGTTCATTTTTACCTTTATAATCACAAGTATTCAAGCGAGCTAAGTGCAACCAAGCCAAGTGAATCATGTTGAGGTGTGGAGAGTTGTGAAACTAGATGTGGAGAGTAGATTTTGTGTGTGAAAAGGCTTGCATCCCCATTGGTGAAGGGTTTGAGTGAAGAAGAAGCATTGAGAAGGAGCTAGAGCATGCGGTTTTGAGCTAGGGCACATGATTTTGAGATAGGGTTGAACTTACTCAACACATAAGACAAAAGGTGGGATTTTTATGATGGCACTAAAGAAAGCACCTACAACAGGCACAAAAGGAAAGAAAAAGGTGGAAGTTAAGGTTGAAATTTCTCCAGAGAAATTTTTCAGAGATGTAGTACTCATAAGGAGTAATAGTCAGACAAGATTGGGATTCCCACATCCACAAATGCAAAGTAAATGACTACAACACCACCATACGATAATAAGGGAGAGTTGGATGATTTGTTGAATAAGAAGACTAAACACGTACATGTGGAAGATATTCCAGTGTATGATGACGTTGGGGAAATTTTTCTTAAGCAGGTAGGAGTTTATCAACTATATGAGCTCCCATATTTTGGAAAATATGAACCTTTATACAAATGGCTTATGAGTAGAGTCCATGAGGATTTATTTTATTTCACTAGAAAAAGGGTTAGGCTCATAGTGGCCCTAATTGCCACATTAACAGAATAAGGGCATAGGGATGAACATTGTTAGTGATTTGATTGATAAAACAATGGTTATAGCCACAAGAAAGGAGTTGGGGTATACTAAGGGTCCACATGGAATGGAAATCTATAGATTGAGGAAGTACCATGTGGTGCAGAAGTCGTGCATCTCTCTAACCAAGTGAATGATCAAGGGAGATGGTCACATGTAAATGCAATGTGGCTATACATTATAAAGAAGATGACAAAGGGAGAAATCTACAAATTAGTAGGCTATATTTCAAAACCATTGTTGAGGAAGTGTGCGTAGGTGAAAAGATAAGTTTTGGTGCCATCCTCTTATCTCTTATTTTTGTAGAAATTGGAGTGCCTGATGGGCCAAAGAATAAAATTTGGGAATACCCCACTAAGAAGAATTCCCTCGTGGAAAGGTTTGAGAAATATTTATGTGAAGGATCAATGAGTGGCCCATTCAAGAAAAGGACATAAATGTGGTATGACTGACTTCACATGACATTTGAGGAGGAATGGTGCATTCTAAAGGAACTACCTTGGTAGTAGGAAAGGCAATATAGTTCACGGTGTATCAACACTTCTACATTGTGTAGTTTGCCATGAAGGATGGGACATGGAGTCCATGGTGCAAACTACCCTATGCCTTCATGACAAGCTACTTCAGAGGCATAGTTCACATATTTTTGATGTGCTCTAGCTAAAATTCAATGCAGACAAGGTAGATTGTGACTACCACACTCTTAGGAAAAACATATGTATATCTAGGTCGGTCTGCCTACATTGAGAGGCTCATTTCAGATGTCATAAGTATGAAGCTAGTAAGTTTGGCTATTAGGGACAAAGTGGATCCGTGCTCATATATCTTCAACTCAAGCCTAGGCTAGAGAATAATAAGTATGTGGAGAATGAGTTCATGCTCCCAAATACGCCAAGGGAAAAGCACATAATGGAGAATGTGTCACTCCAGAGCTTGTTGCGACCATACGAGATAGATGAGGAGGAAGAGGAACAAAAAGACAAGTGGAGGCTTGGATCATAGATCTGGAGGTATAGAAAAGTGGAGAGTGAGCATGAAAATATTCCACCACAGGAACAAGAAGGAGAAGAGGACTTGGACATGGATGTAGTCCCTGAAAATCATTGATTTAAGAAGGTATTCAAAAGAATTAGAGGACCCAAGGCATGGGAACACCAGAATCTATAAGAATATCACCTAAAATCTCCCCTCAAAAAGAGGAACTTGAGAAGAAGACAATGAGAAAGACGAAGTTGGATGAGGAGGAGGAGGAGTATGAGAGAGAGAGCATTCTGGAACCCAAGCAACGCAGAAGATATGGAGGAACCCAGAGATGAAGAAATGAAATAAGTAGAGGAAGGGATGAAGGAAATGGAAGAGACAGTGCAAGAGCAACCCAATTCTCATGTTACTACTCAGGAAGAAGAAGATGTCCAACTCCAAACCTTGGCACTCAAGTTCCTAAGGGGCCAAGAAAAAAGAGAACAAGTGAAGAATATGTTGTGCCAAGTATGGACTATGCAGAGGACACAAGAAAAATCATCTGCACCCGGTTTTAGAGAATGGTAGGCCTTAAGGAATTGTATGGATGGGAGCTAATGGATCCAGACATGACCACCATGCGCAAAAGGAAAGTATTATCCTGGTCCATGTAGACCCATATGGATGAGCTAGATTTTGATGTTTGTAAGAGGAATCTTGTGTATCAAGGAGAGTGAAGAAGGCACCCCAAAACAAACACATGACAGTCAAGCCTACTCTAATGTCTAATGAGAAGGTGAGAAATTATTTGGTTAAGGTATTTACAAGAGGTGGCATGGAGGAACATTGATAAGGTTGCCACCATTAGAGTGCTACTTGAAGATAACAAGGAAAAAAATTCTAGAAATAGTGTGTTTAAAAGGAGAAAAGGACCTAGAAAGAAAAGAAGAATGAGGCCTTCATTAGCATGGTAGAAGAAATTGGTGACTATGTTCTGAAAGCAAGACCTCATCTTGAGTCTAAGGTACCTGAGAATTTTCCTTTGGCTATGCATTATGTGTGCACATTGGTTGATTTGGTGCTAGAAGATGGACCAATTCAAATGCCAACACCAAAGGATCCTGAACAAGAAGTAGAAAGAGCAAGGGCCTTCGTGGTTAGGAAAATTTCAAATTATGAGGCATTTCTCCAAACTCTAAAGGATGAACTAAAGAAATTTGACCAAGCTCTTGAATATTTGTGCGGCACCAGAAGAAGTGATAAGGATCAGAACTTTGGTTGAAGATAATGATGTTTGAAGGCCATGAAAGATGAGACACTAGGACACGTAGAAAGATTGGCACTTGTGAAACAAAAGCGAAGCCCTTGCAGTGCAGCTCAAGACCCACATAAGGAGAGAATAGATGAGATTGGGAAGCACATAGTGCGAAGATGGATCTTCTAGAGGGAATGATGTCTGTTATGGCCAATGTTGTCCAAGTACTACAGAATGAAAAGGAAAAGATTACTCAGGATGAATTGGAATCCATTGCCATAAACATTCCAGAGAGAAAATAAGGACCACACTAGATGATGGAAGACATTGGAGGCTGAGATTAAAATAGAATATCCAGAATTGATCCTCAGTTGAAGAAGAAGGTGTTGTAGAGTAAAGGTCTATTCTTTTGTATAGTGATTCATACATTCTTTCCATTCTTATTCTTTATTCTTTGGGAACATCAGAAAGAATCCCCATTATCGGGATGACAATGTAATTTAGTGTGGGGTAATGTTGAGCAAGAAATATTTCCTAAGGAAAATACACACATAGGATTTGTGCACAGGAAAAAGGTGTACTTGAAGGCATGGAAGGATAGGGAAGGAAATGCGTGTCAGACAAGCTGATTTAGGACTTAGCCATTTTCATGGATGCGGGCTATTTTTGGAAGGTAACATGCGGAGCACACATTGGGATGGAGAATTTCACGACATGTAAATGCTATTTTGGGAATGAGTGTCTAATAAGCGCCATGCATGAGTTTAAGATAATAATAGGATTACTTCTTCTAGTTAACTATAGGATGTCTATTATTAGCACACTTGCATGTGTGCATGTTATTGTAAAGTGCATGGCTATTATCAACATGTGACCTATTTTGGGAAGTGCATAGGTGGTGAAGGGAAAGTCCCCACCCCTATAAATATGTAGTGAACTGTGTAGTTAGAGAGAGGAGTTGAAGAGTGAATTATTGTAGAGTTATGTTGTTGGATCTGATGCGCACATGACTTATGGTAATATTTTGTAATGTAAGAAGCTTCTATGTATTACAATGTTTAATATAATGGAGTATATTGGATGGATAATGGTGTTAAACATGATTGTAACTAGTTCTTGTATGGTTAATATCATTATAGTTATTATTTAATTTATGATTCTCTAAGATATAGATTTGGTTATGCTATGTGGAATGTTTATGCTTATTTACGGTTCTGAATATGATGTATCTTCAATACAATAACATCTACACAAGAAACTCTAAAGAGGTGCTTGGTACTTTTGTACACTTCAGGTGAGTTCTGCTCGGGATGAGTGATGTGCCAGTGTGTCTAGGTTTTTTTGGGTTTATATAGTAGTGATGTGCCATCATTTGACTTCAACACCATTGTTACTATACTAACATATGCTTTTACATGGTAGAGTTTTTTTGGGTTTATATAGTAGATTCTAGGTCAAATATGCTTTTACCAGAGTTTTATTCATGGGTAATAACAGTACGCCTTGGCCTATTCAAATGGTAAGACCTTTCTCCTTACACCATCAGTTTGCAAATCATAATTTTATGAATGACCATACTTATTCAAATGAAAATAACATTTAAAATAATGACATACCTCTGAATAATACATGTATACATGTTGACTGACCTTGTCAAGCTACTGTAGAAATGTATGTTCCGTTTTGAGCAACAAATTCATTGGCCAAGACTAATATGAGATCCTTCTTACCATAAATCATATGATCAAGTTAAAAAACATCACATAGTGGAATTACTACATCATTAAGAGAGAGCAATACTTCATACACTGTCCTTTGAGACCGACCCTACCTACAAGACTGTGAAGCATGCTCATTTATTTTGTAATGAAGCATTCTAAGACTTTGAAGTAGCTCAAACACACTTATGCAATATGTGTATGCATGTGGGAGAAATTTCTTCATGTTTATGTCACAGTGGAATATTTATACCTTTCACATATGAGCATTGAGCATCCATACACCGAGAAACCAACATCTTTTCATCGTATAGTGGTAGGAAAATTTTAAGATAAAGGATGGTGAAATATAACCAAGTCTTCATTATAACCATTATTAACCATCAGAGACACTTTAAATATGCATTAGAATACTCCTTTTACTATGTCAATAGTATTATTTGATGTCTATCCCTTGAAGAAATCCAAGACATAGGGTTTAGATAGTCAAACCCCGCCTTGTGTATCATGAATAAACTTTTCAATATTGTCATGTATAACTCAAGATTTGTACATACTTGAGTCTACAAAATTTTACATCCTCTAGCCCCATGAACCTAGATTATTAGCTCAAAAATTTATCTTAAAACCATCATATGACCTTTCATACCCGATTTTCCATACATACCGCTTTAATTGGACTATGTAGACCCATTCATAGATAGTGAAGAACCAATTTTGTTTGAATTTTTATCATATCACTTCCAAGATGGCACTAACACATTGTAATAGAATATTTAAACATGATGAACACCTCTTCAATCAATATTTCTCATGAAAAACCATTTCACATACCTATAATATCTCAATTTTCTTGGAAAAACCCTAATATAGAGCAACTTAGGTCACAATAGCCATTCTCTCCATAAACATTGATCAAGTTGACACTTGATCACCTTCACCACCTTATTTAAGCTACTATAGCTTGTTGGAGTGATGTAGAATCTTGAGGAATTCACTTAGAGTAGCACAAGAGACCTTCACAAATTCTAGACTCAATCATGACCCCTTATGGTGAAACCCCACATTACATGAATGTATGACACCCTTCTCCATACATTGACTATACTTGTGACTTCACATAACTATATGATAGTGTGTTCCATTTGAAAAGACCATACATGCTCCATGACATCTTATAATAAACTTCTAAGGACATAGATAAGACTATGCAGACTCTCATAGTACACAATGATACAAAGCGATCGATATGGACACAATTACTAGAACAATATGTTCAAGACCCTTAAATCCATTCTAAGTCACATAGAGATATGTCAATTTGACACCAAACCATTCATTACTCACCAAAGATGAATCTTACACCTTGAGAACTCATGCACGAGACCACATAAGCTACTTACTAGTACAACTCGGAGATGCAAGACAAATTGACAAGAATTTTGCAATGGAACCAACAACATGAACCAAAACAAGATTATGAGGAGCATACAAACACATACCTTAACCTTATAGAGGTGACACATAATGACATAGACAGCTCCCCTTCACCTAGACGCTTCATTTTCATTATTATACCCTCAAGAAGCATAATGAAGGCATATAAGCTCCATAGAAACCTAAAATAAGGTCTTTAAGATGTCCCAATCATACTTGGGCACCTGAAAACTCTATCATCCTCCTTTTTTGATCTAAATTTTTTTATAACTCTCTTCTTATTGTCAATTGCTTTTGTTGAGACAACATTGTCCTTTCTTGGTCCCAATGTTCTTTAAATTCATTACCTTACATTCTATCTCCTTGGAAATTTTTTCTCATACACTCTAGGCATTTGATTTATCTTATTTTGTCTTGAATAAGCATGAAAAAATACTCTTTCCACATGACCAATCTCATTACAATAGTAGCAAACAACTGAGTTCTTCCTTTTTAGTCCTTCATTTTGACTAGGTCTATCATGTAAGCAATACCTAGCAAAGTGTGTCCTTGTTCATTGCAATTATAACATACAATTATTTTAGCAAACTCACTCCTATTGTCTCTCCAAGGATGATCATTTCTATAGTATCTCCTACACTCATTATCTCTATGACCAAAATTATTACAAGTAAAACAATGACCATTGAAAGTTCTTTCATACCTTGAAGCATGGGTTGTCTAATGGGCCTTGATCTTTCATTGTTCTTGATAGGTGATGCTTTCTTTTCTTATTTCACAATAGGCCTATTTGATTCTTTTCTTGAAACACCAACTTCTTTCTTAAGTTATTTTTCCTTAGGCTCTTCTTTGAATCCCAAACCAGTCCTATCATCTGCAACTCTTTGTTTGCCAAGTAGGTCATCTAGATCCTTAGCACTCTTTTCAAATTTTTGCAAGGACATAGTCTTCTTACTAATTTCTAATAGCTCAGCCCTCAAAAACTCTATATCTTTTTCATACTTGGTGCACAAATTCTCCTTATCCTGCAGGTTAGAGACAAGAAACTTCACCTTTTCTTCTAACAACTTGTTTTCTTCAATTAGCTTTGTAGATTCAACCACATATTGCTCATCCATCTTATGAAATTGATTTTCATATTCCTTAATATGCAAAGTCAGTTTTTTATTTTCTTTTTCAGCTTTTTCAAGTTCCCTTTTGACACTTTCAATATCATCTATGTCATCTTCACATTCCTTATTAGAATAGTTACCATAACCAGAAATAAAATCACCTAATAGAGAAGAACCATCACCTGAAGACCTCATAACTTCTTTAGTCATGAACAAGGATTCATTACCTATGCTTTCATACTCATTTTCAGATTCAAAGTCTGATACACCACTACTTGCATCTAAAAATTCATCATCTTGATTTGAATAAAAACTTATTTTTATCCTTTTTATAATTAGGCTTCTTAAAACTCTTCTTACCTTTTCCAAACTTGTAGTTCTTATTCTTCTTCCTCATGATCTTCAACATCATCATTTTCCTTCTCATGCCTATGAGGAAACTTAGCAGAAAAATTTCCTACTTCTCCACAATTAAAAAATTTGAAAGGGATTTTACCTCTATACTTACTAGAACCTTGTTTCAATCTTCTAGCCATCATAGCAAAGAGATCTTCATATTCAATCTCTAGAGTGGTATCATCCTCCTTTACCTTCTTATATTTTTCTTCATTTCAGATTTGAATGCAATCTCCTTCTTGGATGATTTTGAGTCACCTATCCTCATTTCATAAGAAGTCAAAGTACCATGCAACTCATCTAATGTCAAATTGGTTAGATCTTTTGCTTCTTCTATAGCAGAAACCTTAGAATCAAACTTAGAAGACAAGGACCTTAGAACCTTTTGAACCACAACTTATTCTTTTACTTCATCACCTAAACCCTTCATGTTATTCACAATTTTATCAACTCTAAGAAGGTATGCAGAAATTGACTCATTATCATTCATTTTTAGGCTTTCAAACTGATTTCTAAAAGTTTGAAGTTTTGCAATTTTTACCTTTGAGTCACCTTCATAGAGAACTTGAAGTTTTTCCCATGCCTCCTTTGCATTCTTATAGTGCATCACTTTACCCATTTCTGATTCTCTAATTCCACTTAGGATTGCATTGAAATCCCTTGAGTTGTTGGTATAATCACAGTCAATTATTTCTCGGTTTTAAAGAGTTAGCGGGAGAAACATAAGCCTTTTCTCTTTGTTGTCCAAACATCAAACCCTTGTGACATGATGAAATTCCTCATTCTCATTCTCTATAAGCTATAGTTCACACCATAAAACATTGGTGCCTTTCCAATCATATTGTTTCTTGTCATTTTGTGCTTCAAGGATCTCCTTTCAAGTTTTCAAACTTTTGTAAAAGGACTCACTTTGATACCAATTGTTAGAAGCACAATGGACTAAGAGGGGGAGGTGAATCAATCCTTATAAAAATTAAAATTATATTAAATATCTGAAACTAAAACTACCATAAGCATACAATCACTATAACCACTTATTCAACTCTTAATGTGTGCACATCATAAACCATCAATAAAGTATGTAACCATGAAAGCAAAGAAACACCACAAGAACAAAAGATATAAGTGGGAAACCCTAAAGGGGAAGAAAACCCACTGAAACACAATCTTATATTTATATGTTTCTAAATTTAGTGAGACATCAACCCCACAAGGAGCACCAACCCTTAGTTTAGTAGAGCACCAACCCTACAAGGAGCACTAACCCCTAATTTTGTGAAGCACAAACTCCACAAGGAGGCTACAACCCTTAAAGATGATAAAAATTCACTCATCTAACTTATTATGTTTATATGTATAATTTTTTGTTTCCACAAATGATGTATATCCAATATTTAGCTTGAACTTCTTCACTCAAACCCTAGGTGATCACACTTCACAAAATAAGCTCTTTAAACCCTCTAAAAATCATCAAACTCTTACTTTCATGTCATATTATTTTTATCAACCTAAAACACACTTCAATCAACCTCAATTCATTCTCAAACACTTTCAATCACATTTCACCTCGGTCACTTCACATGCACACACACAACTAGCTCCAAAAACACCCAAAAACATGTTTTTATATGCGTCTCCACCTTTGAAACTTAGGAAAACCATTTACCTACATTTGGTTCAACTAATAGATCAAAGAAACATTTAAAATTTAAAATACAACAGTCACAAGTGACCCAATTATGTTGGCCTATCCAAAACCTCATTACATGTGCCAAAAAGGTTCAACCCCCATGGGCACATTCTTAAAAATGGCCTTACATAAAATGTATAATTTTTCATAACCAAAAACCTTTACATATGGGTAAAATATCATAACAAATTTATACATGGTTGCAAATTTAATCAACCAATAAAATTATTTCATTTATTGGGCCGAGCTCCCTTTACAAATCTCAAAAGCTGATAAAGTTGTTTCTTACACCCTTCAACACCCCGGAAAATTCATCTAACCACAAAATCACTTATACTCAACAAAAACATTCCATGTGATAAAAAATAAATGGCATAACTTTTAGCACATTTATAATCAATTTATAAGTCATGAAACATCCTTCACTTCAAACCACGTAAACATTTTCCTTCACCTCGACCAACTTGCCAAAAACTTTGTTTCCAAAGGTTAGCTCATAAAATAATTTATAAATAAATTAAATACCTAAAAATTGATTAATTGGATTCATAATGCATCCCTATTCACATTACAAGTGATAGTAAGCATCACCCAATTGATCTTATGCTTCAAACATCGAACTTTCACCAAAACAAATGTTTTTTTGAATCGCCAAAACTATTCTTACTAAAAATGACTTAGAAAACATATCATATTACCTAATCATGAGGAAATACATATATAAATGGAACTCTCGCTGAATATAATTTCCAAAACAACTTAAATTATCTCAAAATGCCACCTTTAGCTCAAATTATGGCCATTTTATCGACCCTACTATTTGAGATCCCAAAATTGCCCTTTGACCAGTCAACCTAATTGGACCTCAAAACATCATGAACATGCTCCAAAACCTCCATTGAATCAATAAAAACTCCCAATCATCATGAACCATCAAATTTTCATGCTACTCCCTCGAACCAATTTGTCCTACAACTTTCTTCTCCAAAATCGCTATTTTTAAGTGGGGCCCACTCATCACCATGACCTTAACCATACATTTCTAGAATTCTCGAGTAGTACTATAAACATAAAATAATAAATTTTGATGAACCAATAAAAAATTTGTCATAACACTTCACTTTCTAACAATTTCTCCTAGCTAGGGTTTAACTAGGGTTTTAGACCTCTTTTCCTTCTTAACATTCGTTCATAAAAACGTGATGATCAACTGACATGATTATTTTTTGAAACCTTATAAACTCACATTATAAGCATCCCTAAAATTGAATTCCCATGCTAATCAAATTTTTCACAACGAGCATATGAAATTGCACCTCGAGCTGGAATTTGACTTGTTTTTCACCCTATCTCACAAAATCAATCATAACTAGAAAAATACACATCATGGGCACCTAAAATTTTTCTTATAGCACTCTAACTAATCCCTTTAACATATAAAATCATCATAATATCAATTCCATATCTCAAACTCTCCATCCTATCTCATTTTCATAACTACACCTTAGGGATTCTCAATGTAAAAGCTAGTATCAACTGAAATAGTGCAATAACTGAACATGAAACTTCTAAAAATGACCAAAACATACCTCATATGACATGATAAACCTGAATAAAATATTCCATGAGCTCATATGGCTCAAAACCAAACTATCACACCTCCAAGCAAACATATATGCTCTCAATGAGCACCTATAACATAGTGAAACACCTGTACCTACACTATACCACTATTGTGAGTGCTCAAGAACCCTAAAAACTTCTAGGAATCATGTCAACATACTTCACAAGCATCCAAAAATCTCACACTACCAATCTATACCTCGTAGGAACTGTATAGACTCACAGAGCAAACACACCTCACTGAATCCCACTATAAGCGGTGATAAACATTTGAACCAGTATGTTAGAACCATAAAAAACATCATGAAATTATCATACATTATTCAATTTTTCATTAATATGGTTTTGCATCAATGACAATACCTATTAGGACACCATGCCAATAATCTCCCCTTTGTCATTGATGGAAAACACCCTGAACTTCTCCCCCTTTTTACATTAATGAAAAATGCATACCTGTAGCCTACCTTCTTCACCTTATTTATATATATACCTTGATGATTTTTTTGGAAACATCAACCAAAAGTCTCAAATATACTCACTTTTCTTGATTTTGCATACCTTCATGCTAAAAGGAACGATAACCAGATCGTACTCAAACCAAGATCACATATGTTAATCAAACACCACGATCAATAAGATGAAAATAATTTGCTAGAATAACTTTACATAAACCTTTGCAAAAAAATGAGAAACAATATCATATATTATTATGGAACTCAATGAAATACAATAAGAATAAGCCTTGTTGATATAGGCAAGGAATAACAATCTAAGAACCAATAAGGTCAGAGATCAAGCCATAAATCATGGAAAGAACTAGTCATCAAATAACTAGTTAAGTCCATAGATTTAGGAGAGAACTAGATATCAAGGATCTAGTCAATACCATAGATCAAGGAAATAACTATACCTAACAACTAGATAATATCCCCTAATATATAAATAAATAAAAATAAATATCCACACACATAAATGGGTGAGGATAAATACAATAAAGGTAAATAAATTACCTAGGTGAACATGAGATCAGATAAATACCCACTCTAACACCTACTTTGGTTGGAAACTTCTCCAAAAATACCTTCTCTAATACCAATTGTTGGAAGCACAATGGATTGAGAGGGGGTGAATCGGTCCTTACAATTTAATTAAAATTTTAGATCACTCACATAAACCATTTATCAATTAGTCATCCATTAGTGTGTGCACAAAAACATACAACATTCATTCAAATAACTATGAGCAAGAGAAGAAACACCATTACACAAGATATAAGTGGGAAACCCTCAAGGGGAAGAAAACCCACTCATAACTTTAATGATATTCACACAATAAAGACTCAAGTTGATATTACACATCTAAAGAGATTTCTTTAGTGAGACACTAACCCCACAAGGAGCACCAACCCCTAAACCCTTGTTGATATTAATCACAACAAGAGACTTGTATGAATATGACTCATCACATAATATTTTTAGAGAAGATCACTGATAAAATTTTGCAACAACTCAGCTGATGGTGATCACAAGATTCAGCTCCAAACACCTTCAAACCCTTGCTCAAACCCTAGGTCTTCAAACTTGCACAAATTTTCTATTTCTTAACTTTTAAAATCATCAAACCTTGACACACATGCTTGCTTTCATTCTTCAACCTTTCACACACTTTATCATCTCTCAAATCATGCTCACACACCTGTAAAACTCTCACACCTAGGTTGCACTTTTACACTCACTCAACTAGCTCATAAAAGCACACAAAACATCACTTTTATAAGCTCTCCTTCATTAAAATTTTAAATATGTTGGTTACCCTAATTTATTTCGACCACATAATCTTAAATAAATCCCTTATGAATCACCATAATATTCACATATGACCCAAGTAGGTCATCCTAGACAAAACCACTTATCATGCACCAACAATCCTCAAAATCCTATCACTAGAATCAGAAAAATCCCCTCATGTGAAAAATATTTTTATTTAAGATCTAAAAATAACCACACATAATATTAAATTTAAACATCATACATTATCACAATTTACTTCAACCAATAAAATTATTTCATTTAATGAGCCCACTAGCTCATTACCTTCACAAAACACATGTTTCCAGCACCATGTCTTTATAATTTGGCCTCAATACCATCCAATATGAAACAAAAATATGGCATGTGACCCTAAATGTAATTATTATAACATGTAGAAATATTATAAGTATGTAAGACATCATGAAACATCCTTTGGTTCAACAACATCAACATTTGTCTTCACCAAATCAAGCCGCCTACAAACTTGTTTTGTAAATATCACAAGTTAACATTATTTCTATAAATTTCAAGACATATTGATTATATGGATTAAAATTTTACCCCTCTTCACTTTCCATGTGATGAAAATAATCATCCAATCCAATTCATGCTCTAACCAACACAATCTTTTAGAAAAACACAACCCTATCCCGAAAGCAAGAAAATTATTTCTCATAAACTAACCTGGAAACATCATCAAATAAAATTCTCATGATACAAAACTTATACCATTGTAAATATCTTTGAATTACCTTTCCATAACATATTGGAACTCCTTACAACTATAAGTGGAAGGCCTTCAACCAAGCTAATCTCTGCAAACTGTCTTACAACTTTCCTTTGACATGTCAACATAAATGAAACATACTTGACCATTTAAATGCATCATCATTACCTAAAACCATAATTTACATCACGAAAATTTGACATATATCATATAATGATCATTTAGTTTGTAACTCTTTTAGACAACATTGTCCCAAACTGAACTTCTTCAGAAACTAACATGTTTGAGTGGGGTCCAATCATCACCATATATATACCATACCTTTCTAGGAACCTGGAGGAGTTATCTACATGTTAAAATCATCACCCATGAACTATCAAGCAATTCTGGCCACTTATGAGTAATTTCTCTCCTACCGCTTTTGAGTTAGGGTTTCAAACACATAAAGAGTTGTTTATATTCTTAACATTGGTTCATAAAAACCTAATGATTAAATGAAATCATTATTATTTTTAACCCTTATAAAATCAATGTAAACACATCCCTAAAATCTAAAAGGTCCCATGAAAAGCACAAAATTTAGGGTGAGCATCAAAAGACCCAATTTGAGCTAGAAATGACCTTGTTCTTGACCTTGTTTCACCAAAATTGACATAACATGCAAAATAATCATCATGGAAACCTAAAATTTTCCCACAACACCATGACACACCCTACATACATCTCCAATCATCACCATGTCACAAATATCTCTCCATTTCTCTATCATATCTCATTTACATAGTTATCCCTTAGGGTTTTACACTGTAAAGGTTAGGGTCAACTGAAACAACCTCATAACTCATCATGGAAACTCTCCAAAAGGCCCTAACATACCTGGTACATCATGATACAATTGCATACATGCATCCATGATCTCATATATCTCCAAAACTCAATCTCATACCTTCTAACAACCATACCTGGTCCAAATGAACACCTGAATCATGGTCACCAACCTATATTTGCACCCTGAAACTCATGTGAGTACCCAAGAAATCTCCAAACATGTTCTTCATGACGGAAACATGATTCTCAAGTTACAAATAATCTCCAACCTCCACTCACTATCACCTAGACTAGCTAGGTCAACTAAATAGTCTTACAAAAAAAGCAATTCTAACTGAAAATCCCTATGCAACCATGAACACCTCTGAATCATCATGTCATCATCATCCTCAACATGATATGACTCCACTCCATCATCCACTTTGTAATTAATTTGGTTTTTCATCAATGACAACACCTAGAGCACAACATGCTAACAAATATCACTAGGAAAATTTCCTTTCCATTCTAGATGGCTCATATGAAACTCATCCCATACTTCAACTGATTTGTTAGCCAAGTAGTCAGAGCTTAATTTTCTTATCTTTTAATATGGGAGAAGAAAAAATATGAAAAAGGAAGGATTTCCTTGATTTGTTGACATATAGGATCCAACATCCAAGCCTTAGGTTGCTTACCATTAAATGCCCCAATAATAATTTGAGAATCCCCTCAATCCACAAATGGTGCCAATTCTGATTTTTGGCCTCCATAAGACCAAAGAGGAGATTCATCCCTTCCACCACATTATTAGAGGAAATCCCATAATCTACAACCAAATCCATCAAAGGCTGACACCCAAAATCCCTGAAAATACCACCGCAACCTCGCACTACCTAGATTTCCTCTTGATGTTCCATCAAAATTTAATTTGATCCATCCATCTCCATGAGGCCTACATAGAATTTTTTGGTCTTCCCTACTCTCATTATCTGGAGGAAATTATTTTTGGATAACTCTTGTTTTGTAATTCCAGGACATGCCTCGTCGCATTGAACATAGGATTCATGCCTTCCCACTCACATTGCATTGAACACTCGGTTAGCTTGGAACCACGTTGAGAGATAACCTCTTCCACCAAAGAAATTGAACCTCTTTGCACTACCTAGCCGAGTAATGATGAGCTATAGAGGTGGTCAGCCCGGGGAATGGACCCCAAGACCTCCCACATATAACCCACATTCCCCACCACTAGGGTAAACCTAATGGGATAAAATTTGACTAGTAAATAAATATTTAAAAATATCATAAAAACTTTTAAAAATTAGGTAAATTTTGTATGCCCCGCACCTTAGTATTTATAAGCTCTTAAAAATAAATTTATGTCCATTTTATATATGTTTGGTCATGTTTTGGTTTTCGTACATATATTTTTGAAGGTAAAAAAAGAGAAAAAAGTGGGACACAACTATATTCTTTGACCCATATCTTCAATGCATTTAAAATTCTTCATAACAACTGAGACACCATCTTGATAACATATTTAATACTTCAGTCTACTTATTTTGACATTTGTATCACTCGTGGACTTGAATTAATCGAGATGTGACAACAGGGACCAAGAATATAAATTCTACATAGACATCTCACCAAATTGATCACGGTATCATGGAGTTCTTGGATGCACACCCACACACCTATTGACACTCATATGTTTGATATAGCCTTGAAAATTATGCAACCCATGACAACTTCAATAATCATGAAAACACATACCCTTGATCGATATAAGACATTGAAGGATACAATCATACCTTTGATGAAACACTAGTAGCATAGACCTCTCAAAATAACCCGATAGATAATATTTGATTATTTACAAGCTCCCCTTGGGATGGGAAACACAAAATAAGAAAAATTTAAATCTACTTCTTGAGTGATAACTAGACCACATACCACAACTATCTTTAACATTCTTATAGACATACATAAGCTTATGAATGACCAAACCAACACAAATTCACTTTTCAAAGAGTAGCAGACACCTTAAACATGTCACAACACAGACTATTGACTAAGCTAACATATGTTTCAACATAAGAATGAAAACACATAACTTGATGAGAATTAAACAACATATGTGTGAGCACAAGATCAACCTTGTAACTTCAAACCTCATCATCACTTTATATACTTGTGAATTAAGGGACTGAGACACAAATCCAAGTGTTTTGACCAAGACTATTAATCATGAAAGATACATCTAAAAGGACCTTACTTATGCTTGCTTATATAAACTCAGACACCTACAAATAATAAGGACTTAAACCTCATGGATAGGTCACATTCCATACCTTATGACTCTTGAAGTATCCCAAACTCCTAGCCTTCTCAACTTTTCATGTACTAGAGACTGAATAACAATGAGGCCCATATGAATTTCCTCAAATTTGTTTTTTTTAGAGAAAACATACCTCCTTGGAATTGATGAACTTGTTTTCCATCTTTATTGAACTAGTTCCTTCTTTGAAAAACTTCATTTCATAAAACTTCATACTAAGCACCTTTGATTTTGAAGTATCCTTATTATCTTTCTTTGACTCTTCAACCCTCATACTCTTCACATTAGACCAAGAATAATTTCTCTTGACCTCTTTGGCTTGATATTTGCTACTATACCTTGGAGATTCATTTTGGTAGCAATATCTTGCAATGTGACCATGTTTGTGATAACTATAGCACACAATTCCATTCTTCTTTCCTTTTTCTCATAAACACTTATATTCCAACCACAGTCCTTAGCTCTATGGCCATACTCACAACATCAGTAAGATTAACCTATGATGATATTTTCCCCATTTCTAGAAGACCTTAGTTTACAATCTCTAGGTCTATGACCAAAATCATTACAAGAATAGATATATCCATTGAAAGAAGCACCGTACCTCATATCATTAGGTTGTCTAACTGAGTTATACCTTCTTAAATCAGCCTTATTGGTCACCTTCATATAAAATTGAGTGTTTTGTCCAGCTTCTTCATCATTCTCCTCTTGCTTTCCCTTGAAACCTAGGCATGTCTTATCATTAACAACTCTTTGACTTTCTAAGATCCCATCAAGAGATTCAAATCTCTTTTCTAACCTCTCATACATCTTCAACCTGCTAGATGCACCTTCTAAATCAGATTATAGGGATTTCAACTTTTCTTCATACTGGAACAAGCTTATTTTTTATCCTTTAGGGATTTAGTTACTCTCTCAACTTGTGATTCCAAAACCTTGATGGCTTGACCATGCTCTATCTCCATGCAATTGATCTGATCTTGTAAGCTATAAATCAGTTGTTTCAACATCTGAAGACTTACCCATTACTTGTGTTTCAAGAGGATCTCCTTCAAGATTTCAAAATTTCTTCAAAAAGACCAACTCGATACCAATTTATGGAAGCACAATGGACTAAGAGGGGGAGGTGAATCAGTCCTACAAAAATTTGATTTCAATTTCCATTACAAAGATTCATCATTCAAACCATACATTCAACCATCCATGAACCATGATGTGAGATTATTAAGTATGTATTAGGAATTCACAAGTGCATACAACTAGAGAGAGAACACAATACACTAGATGTAAGTGGAAAACCCTCAAGGGGAAGAAAACCTACTAAAACCATTTCTTATATTACGCAAAACAAGTACTTGTAAGAATATGACTCACCATAAGATATTTTTAAAAATAATTACCACTGAAAATAGGTTTATCCCAAAGATGATTGTGATCCAATTTCAGCTTATAAACACGTCAAACCTTCATCAAACTTCTCTCTCTCAACTATCTCTATTCTTCTTCTTAATGGGATGAATGTATCAAATTTCCTTGCACATCTGATCTTAAATCTTCTTCAGGTATTCATAGATCTTATTATCTCTGTTATTAACCATCTAACACTCTCATTCACTCCTCTATAGATTTCACTTTTCCCCATGCACAACTCTAGTCATAAATGACCAATATAACATGCTTATATACACAACTTGTGATCATAACACCTCCTAGGTTGGCCATGACAAAGTATGTAGGTCACCTAAATGCAAAAATAGATCAATAACATCATATAAAACAACTACAAAAGACCACAATGGATGGTAGGGGTCAAAAAATCATGAACAACTTCCAAGAACTCAAGCAAGCTCAAAACAAGCTTCTCAAGCACCAACAAATTCTCCAACAGTTCGAAGGTCTTCAAGAAAAAATTCAAGGCTCCATAAGATCCATAACATTCATATATAGGTAATCAACATCATCAACAATATTAGGAAGCATCAACACATTCCACATCTACAATAAAACTCGCCAACAAACAAGTAAATGCCACTAGGCCTTCAATGCCCCAATTTCACTCCTGAAGAGTGACCAATTTGACATAGAAAATATTATCATTTTGAATCAATTCATATGCCATTAGAAATATCTTTGATTTTAATTTCCACAACAACTTAATTTTTCATCTAAGTCTAAGTGGAAGACCTCCAAAAATCTCAAACTCTATAACTACTCGAAATCGGCTTCAAGACCCCAAAACCAGGTCTTCTAAACAGAGATGGTTCACTTATCAAAAACCTCATAAATAGAAAAATATATATCAATGGAAATTTATTTGAGTATAGTTTCCATAACATCTTGCTTTTCCTTCCAAATCATAGTGGAAGGCCTTCGAACAATCCAATCTATGAAACTTCTTTTCAGCTTCAAGGAATCAATAAATAGTCTTGACATAAACATGAAAAATACATTCAAATCAAATTATGAGCTTAGCCACTACCTTTAAAACTTCAAAGAAACTTTTACCAGAAGTAACAATCACTAACATACATATCTCAAGTGAATAAATCTTACCCAACACTCTTGTTTCTATTACCTTCTCAAACAAACCAGCCGAGAGATTTCTAGGACATTAGGTATTCAAATGAACACCACTTCAAAAAATCAAAAATGAGCTTCAACAGATCATATTAGGCTCCTACATGCTATCCACGATGAAAAAACACATCTTAAATATGCAAAATTAACAAAATCACTTCAAACTCGAAGACTAGCATTTTAGCCCTTAAGGCCAAAATCAGTAGGGTCACTTGTGAGCACTTATATCTTCCATTTTCTCCAATGTACCCACCTGAAAATTTTCATTTATACTTAGGGAACCTCACAAGGATTCTATAACTATTTGGTTCTCATCCCGAAGCTTCCATTTCACCCTTGAAACCGTAAAAACCCACAAAAGTAGGTTTTTATCTCTCTTCCCAAAATAGATGGAACACCAATCCACCACAAAAATTAGCCCCGAAGAATTCTTTACAACCCTAATGCATTATTTTTTAATTTTAATATATTTTTGATACAATAAAATTAAAATCTCCTAAGTTGCTCTCTATGATGGTTTAACTAGGGTTTCAAACCACTTTACCTTCTTAACAATTATTCATAAAAACCTGACTATAATACCACCTCATTATTTTTTAAAATATTCTTATCTCAGTGAAAAATATCCCATAAAAATTTGAGTCTCATGCAAATCACACAATCCACAATGAGCATCATAAGGTCAACTTTTAGCACAAATCTTCACCTTTACAAATCCAGTTTTACAAAAAATGAAAAAACTTGCAATTTCTTCTTCAGTTTGAACTAAAAATTTTCATGAAGCATCATGATAACATCCTCTCACTTTCCATACTCTCCATCTAGCTCAAATATTCCTAGAACTCTCTCGGGCACAACGACCGCCCGTGCTATCCTTCCTTGTCTTCGTCTTCTTTCTTCTAAAAGACCATGAAGCACCATCAAACCTTTGAGAACTAACCTAAAAATCATCATACATATCATATACACCATCACCTCACTCCTACCATGATTCAATATGACCGCCTTGCTACCATATAATACACTATGCTCTAGGTCCAAGAATAGGTCTAGAATGACATCTTCACACCATGACTCTCATGAAATGACCATGATAACTCATTATAAGATCATTAAAACATGTAACACACATCTAGTACCTTGTTAGACCTCATGCCGATATTTAGGAATCATGTAATAACCATACAATATTGCACCATGCTTGAAACCATGCCTAGACACTATAGTAACTTCACCAAAACTAGGCTCTACCAATCAACCTTCATGTTTAATCATTTGGAAATTTTTGCCCCCCAGGCAAAAATGGACAACAGAGATAAAATTGCACCTTGAGACCGAAAATTATTTTATGGAGAATTCGAGGTTGTAGGGCATAATTTTGATCTTTGAGAGTGTTTACGATCATCTTGGACTGTTTTCTTTTCTTTTCTGGGCCCTGGAGGTTTGATTTTGATCGGAACATAATAATTACATTCGTGGGCCCACATTTGACCAATGAGGGAAAAATATGGTTAGAATCGTATACAATTTTTCATATTTATTATTATACCTCCAGAGATCCATTTGTTCACAAAAAGGTTCAAATTTTGGACAGGGCTAGTGTAAGGTTAAAAATTTGGAGAAAATAGATGTTTGGGGCTCAAGAGCTAAAGTAGCTCACCGAGCTCACATGAGGTAATAGCACCGAGCTACCCGAGTGCATAGGGGACAATGTATTATTCATCTCAAATTTGATTATTATGTTTTACATAGTGTTAATGAGGGACTTGAGCCATTTTGGTTTGGAGATAGTTTGGGAAAGACCAATGAAATCGAGCTAGCTGTTTGATGGGATTCGTTGCATAAGAGATATCGAGCTCACAGATCATGAGTCACAAAGATGGATGTCAAGTTTAATAAGATTGACTCCAATAAAATGAGGAAGAACTCGGTCACTGGGAGATCACAAGTCGAGTCAGCATGGGAGCGTGTGGTATTGGCTCAACACTAGCGAAGCTCAACGCTCGAGCAATGAAACAAATTTCAAGGGTCGGGTAATGATTGGTGAGTTGTCTTGAAATATTAAGCAGTTGTTGGTTAGTGCTAGCGATTACATGGTCCAAGCCATTTTAAAGATAAATTTGAGCTATTTCTTTGGAGAATTGAGCTAGATTTTTTTCCATTGTGCATCAAGTTCTTCAAGCTCATCGATATTTTTGCAAAGTGCCAATGAGTTGTAGTGATCGAGTTCCTTTTAGGGCTATTGAGTTGATGTTAGGAGAGCTCAATTGATGAAGGATGGTCACGTATAAGGAAATTATTGTTTCCGCATCAAGAGAGCATCGGGTATCTTGTCACTCGATTGCATTAGAGGGGTTGCATGATAGTGAAATAAATTTAGGGCTTGGCTCGATACACGGGGAAAATCGTAGTCATAGTAAGATGGTGAGCTCGAAATCAAATTGTTTTCGAGAGCTCCCATGGTGGCGTTGCAAGGAAAGTAGACCTAGTATTCAAGCCGAGGATAATAACGAGCCTACATTGCGAAGAGACGACTCATTTCTATCTTCGAGGATTATCATAGGGGTAGAATAAGATATGGGGAATGCAGAGTAAAGTGACAACTCAAAAAAGAGTGAAGGCAAGCCATATATTTCATGTGCTCACAATGCTAATATGTAATGAAGGAGATTGTAAGTGGTGAGTTGGATGGGAATAGGATCGGTGTGATGAGGTTCATGGCAATGTAGGATGGTGTGATTGGGTGATAGAGATAATTAAACCAAGCTCGTAGCTAGAATGGATATGTTTGGTTCGAGCTCATCAAAGATTCATGCACGTCTCGAATGTTGAGCTAATGACAAGCTTGGACAAGCCGAGTATGCTAAGAACATGGAACACTTCGGGAGAACAAGCCGAGGGTTTTAATAATGCAAATGGAGTCTTCGGAAACAATGTATAACTTGAAGCAATAGATCCAAAGAATTCAAAGTAAACCAAAGATGCTAAGAGCTCGGGATGCTAATATTTTGTAAATGAATTGGGAGTAAAAATTAAGCTATAGAGCAAGTTATTGCAATGAATTATTACGGGAGGCCACAATTGTAGGCAAGATCAAAGCCCATAAAGAGGGTGAACAACAAGGAAGTGGGTCATTTGGTTCTTCACAACCAGAAGCAATGCGAAGGAATGGCAAGCTACTTGCTCAAGTATTTCTTAGGCTCGTTGAGCTAGGAAGAAACAATGATTAGATTGTAAGTGTATCAGGAAGATGAGTACAAGTGACATAATAAGAAGAGCTTCAAGTAATAACTCACCAAGGAAAGTTTCTTGGAATAGATGTTGCACGTGCTCGTAGTGAAGGCATCCGGGTGAAATATTTCCTTCTCGGGATCGAGCAAGCTGCTAGGTTGGCACATGGGATACTTATGATATCGACTCATTGTACATAGCCAAAGGGATGGCTCACAGTGGAAGTAGCTCACGTGCCCATGGAGAGATATGGATGTGAGTGTTAAAGTAGACTTGGTGAAGTCGGTTGAAAGCAAGCTGTTGGGATAGAATTCAGAGGATTGAGTTATGAGCCCATGAAAGGTGTTCATAGAGTGCAGTCAACCCATGGGAATGTGGAGTTCAACAAAAGGAGCAAGTGGTCAGGCTCTCATGTTGGTGATAGTACAGAGCAATTCAACATGGTCATCCTAATGGCTTGTTAAGGCATGCAGGTACAAGTTCACGAGAGTTGACATATTTCTCATGGATAGAAAATTAGCTTGAGCGGTACTCATAGAGTGTACGTACATTGGAAGAATGGGTTTGACATAATGTATAACCAAGGTGTGTAGAAGGTATGGAGCGAGTTACATTTTGGGGGTTCATTTTGGAGGAACCCATTTCAGAATTTAAGACAATTAAATTTTGGTGGTTTCAGAGCTTGGATGATTTTGGGCTTTCAAAATGTTTTATCTTGGAACATCCTAGAGCTAGTTGATGAAAATTGGATGGAGACTCGAAGCTTCGAAACTCAAATTCAGAGTTTCGGGATTTCGTGAGTTGAAGGCTACGAGATAGTTTGGATCTTGGAAAGTGGTGGTTTGGATTATGAAATCTAAAAAGGGGCTTGGTCGACTACGAAGTCCAAGTTATTCACCCGGTCAAGTCCAATTTGACCGAGTTGATGTTGGGCCACGTGGAGAATTAAGTGGTGGTTTTAATTAAAATATGATGACTTAACTCAACAATGAGTTCAACACAAATATAACGATTAGTGGATATCTATTATGCAAGTAGAGCTCACTGCAAAGATAAAAGTGGACCTTATGGTAGAAATAATAAAAGAACCCACTATGTAGAGTGGGGAAACAATTCAATGGCAATGGGTGGTGGAGGTATTTTAAATATAGTGGACAAGGAATGCAAATAGCTTACTATGAGCTCAAAAATAAAACATATACCATGTGTTAAGAATTTGAGCTACACATGAAGGGGTTGACCAAACAAAGGTGGTGACCATTAGAAAATAACTTTTAATATGTGAGGTGGTATATATGTGGATCTCCTCGAATGATGTAAGAGAAATTAAGAAGCATCGGTAGTTATGTGGATGTTGGGGACATGAAACCAATAGGATGAGGATCAAGCCACTAATCAAGATATAACGTGAATAATGCAATACAAAATTGGTGGTGTAGTGGCATAATAAACAAAACTTACCAAGTAAGAAGGTAACTCACCAAGCCATTTTGTAACTTGATGAGTTGATGGAACACGATTCCTGGATACCCTAAAAACAACTTTTTATCAACAGCTTTTCCTCGTTCCATGAATATTTCCTAGAAAGGGGGTTACAATTAATGAGGCAAACATGACCAGAAAAAGTGATTAATTATTTCCTACATTATGGTCTAGATTATAGGGTTTCTCCTTCTTCCTCTCACCACTCAAAGCAAGTGTTATAAAATGTAAAGGGGTGCTTATTCCAAGGGGTTATAAATTATTCCAAAGCTTCCCCTATGTTCATAAGTTGAGATATTGTGAATTTGTAGGCTCTAAAGACTTTCTTCTATAATTGATTCGGCAACCTATACCTTTTCCCCGCTATAATGATGCAATGTGCAAGTGCTTGAAGTAATGAGAATTATGTTTTGTGATCAGTTATATGTCCTTTCATGATTTTTCTTCTTCTATTTTCCTCTCTCATGTTTGCAGGTGAACTATGCAACCAGGGTTTCTTTTGTAAGTTTTGGAGGTCATTGTGTTTATCAAGGAGTGAAGTATTGTATGAAAATTGGGTTTGTAATGCATGTTCATTCTTCCTCATGATCATCTCTCTTCATCGGCAAGTCAGAATTTTGTCTAGCAAAACCCTTTCTTGGTGCATCACCACTTCTAGTATAGGTTTTATTTCTTACAAATCTCTCTCCCTAACCCCTTGAAATGTTAGCATAGGTCTAGTTAGACATTTTTCTTGCATTAGAAGTAGTGTAGTGCTTAGTTTAGGAAGAGGAATCCGGCCTTCTCCGGAGGTTCACCTCGAGCCCAAGTCCCACAAGCTTGAGAGGTGATCCCATGTTACCCAATCACATCAAATGTCATGTTCACCTTTAGGAAATTTAGGGGTGCAGTGATTTGGTGATAACATTAACTTGAAAAAACTCATATATACTCATATGACTCCTCAACACCATTTTCCATCAATGGATTTGACATCAATGACAACACCTAGACATAATGGCCAACATGATCATCACCATCATTCCATCATTTTTTTAGTAATGCCTACATCATTTTTAAAAATATTTATAGGATGGGTTCTTATATCAAGCGATTTTGTGGAGGGTGGATTAGACTCACCCTTCTCACCAAACATAAGATCCCTACCTGAAATATATCTTCTTATTTTTGGATCCATGAATGAGTGAGCCTTCAAATCTTAAATATAGTGAGAAAGATGCATGCACAAAAATTGTCTAATTATTTCTCTTCTTTTAAAGGACATGCATGTGTTTTTTACATCCAAAATCATGAAGATAGAAAATTAAGGGCTTATGTACTATTCATACTTCTTGTGGAGTCTTACCATCAAAAATTTTAGTGGCTGAAAAATTCAATAAGTAAATTATCATGTGTACTAATTTTCCCAATATTTACACTCTAATTTTGAGTCTTCATTCATACAATGCACTATTTCCATGACAATGCGATTATGCCACTCTACAACACTTTTGTGGAGAATAAGGTGCGAGTAGTTTCTTGGAAAATTCCATATACCTTGAGAAATTTAAAAACTCTTAACCGGTATATTCCCCTTGATTTGAATGGAGGACATGAATTTAGTGACCATTTTCCCATTCCAAAATGGATTTTGATTCTTTGAAATATTGATCTTTTGTCCTTAAGTAGTATAAATACAATTTTCACGAGTAATCATAAAAAAGAGATGAAAATAATAAAATCCATTAATATAGGGTCACATATTCCCACAAACATCACTATACACTAGATCCAATGGTCTAGCAGATATTTTAACCATTTCTAAGTTTTATTAGGTTTTTAGCAAATATAATAAAACACATAATGAAAGAGGAGCTACATGGGGTTATTTTGACTAATTAACTTCCAACATTAACCATTCAATATCATAATAATGCATTAATACTTGCAACAAATGTACACAATATAATACAAACTCACAAATATATGGGATTGAGTGCACTTAGCTGATTACATGTGGTACATGGGATGATATGGGTGATTTGGATGTTGAAACAGAGGTTTCTGGACCTTAGAGTGCTTCAGTAATGATATTGTGAGCTAAATATATCTTGTGGTATGACTGTATAATAGGGCATGAATTTTTGTATAGACTTGACCTCTTTTTATGGTTTTAAATATACTCAAAACTATGGTCTCTTACTTTCTAGTTTTTACGATGTCTTTTCGTCACTCTTGATCACATTGCAAGGGTCTTTAAATACTCTACTTAATTATTCAAACTCTAACCATGGATAAAGTCATAAAAACAAACATTAGTTGGGTTACAAGAACCTATGTGCACCGTTAATGTCGAACTATTTCAAATTCCTCAAACCAAACATCATTCTCCACCTAGCATGTGATATCCAGTTATAGTGCAAACAAATTTAACATCCTTTCTTTTACAATTCTTGACTTGAGTTTCTCTCTTGCCAATATACTTGATTACGTGACTTTCGGTTCTTGTAAGTGTGGGAATTATTTCCATATACCGGTGAGAATATTTAGACCTATAAATAATGTTTTTGTAATGAATGTGCAGAGGTATTTTTGGAATATAGGGAGCTTTGGGTACCTTTTGTGCTAGGTTTTGCAATAAGATTCCATAAGAGTGTTAGGTGCTAAATGAGGTGAGTTTCACTTGCTTATATACACTTATGAAGGTCCTTTGATTTGAAAAGGTTGACTGAGGGGGAAGTACTTGACCCAAATAAGAATGTGTAATTCAAAGTTTGGGACCAAAGTATGTCAAGGAAAAACCATATAATAAGGTTAGGATATAATATTACAAACCAACCCTAATGTACTTTTCCACCCCAGTGAGGAATTTCAAAGTATGATATTTGGGAAAGCTGAAGGTGAAGTTTCTAAAGGTATTTTGTGCATTCAATTCACATAAACTATCGATAGGTGAGTATGTAAGATCAATCAAGCTAGACAAGAGACATAGGGATGTACTAGATTAGAATGGATAGAGTGTAGTTGTTTGAGCAAGATAGCAATGCAAAAAAATAGTTTTAAAGAGTAGAATTACCAAATTTGAGTTTTTAGATTTTCCCCTTTTAATTATGAAATGAAATTACATGTATAAATTAAAAGATACTTGGGTGTGTAGACACACTTTTTCTTCACTCAATTTTTATTTTTAATATCTCGTTGTATTAGTGTTGGCATGCTCCAAGATAAAACCGCAACATAAAATGCAAATCAATGTCCATGATAAATAATTAAACTTTGATTCAAATGTAAATATGTAATGTAATGAAATTTGAAACTATAAGAGTGAAATAAAGAGATGCAAAACATGGAAGAAATACACATGTTTTTTTTTTTTTTTTTGCAGAGGTAAGAGTTTCACATTCATTGCTTGTACTTGGAGATTTGGATTTGTTGAACTTTTGCTGAAGGATGGAGTGATTATTCCCTAATTGTGCAAGGAGATGCCAAAGTATTGGGTGTATGGAACCCAACACATGAATGTTGAAGAGAAAGAAGAAGAATGAGGATCCGAAGCACCTTGTGAAGGAATATGTATCAAAGTTATTCAACAATTTGTATATCTTCTCCCTTAGGTGTAAGAGGAGAGGAAGGACTTCCTACAAATAGCTTAGTCATTTCGCTACCTTCCATAACCCCATGAACACACTACTATAGATGGATCTAGGCCCAATTTTAAAAATTAGGACACATCATACAAAAGAGAATGAATTGCCCCCATAATCTCCTCACGTGTTGTATAACTTAATAGAACTAAAATATAGCTAGAGAAATGAGACCCATGCCCCAAATATCCCGAAAATGAAACTAATTTCTATGGAGAATAAGGAATGAGACCTTTCATGCCCCCTTAAACTGATCTATATAGAGTCATCTAAGTTTGAAATTGTGTTAAAAACTTGTACTTGTATGTGAAAATATGAGCCTATTCATAAAATTGTTGCAATTTCCCCAAGTAAAAATGTAATAATGGGTCGAGAATGTTTGTATGGTCTTGATAAGACTTTGTATGTTTTTGACCCTATATTTTATTTTTTGTTTCTTTGTCTCGATGTAGTTTCTACATGATTTTTCTTTTTCTTTCCTGTGTTTATTCCTAGAATTTTGTTTGTGTATAATGTAGGTGTAGAATATACTTGGATGAATGTCCCCTCTTTTGAGGTGCGTGATGAATATTTTGAGTGTATAGAAAAGAAAAAAATATGTGTAACCATGTCTAATAAGTTTGATAATCTATGTAGAAAACACATGAAGGGATGATGTGGTGGCCACCAAGAAGAACATGTACCTATAAAGAGGATGCACATGGTGGAGACCTGGGTATGTAATCAAGAGCAAAAATAACAAAAATAAGACAAGTAGAAATAATTTCAATAAGATAACTAGTAGTAATCAACAATAGTAATGCATATGTAAGTGAAAAGATAATAGTGCAAATAGTGTCACACAAAAGGATTAATGCTTGCAAACATGGAACCAATGTGTGTTGCAAGATAATCAAGGCCCTTAGGCCTGCAAATAAGAGATGTAATGTCACATAAAAATTCATGATACCATAAACATGGGACACACATGTTGTTGCAAGATAAATAAATCCCTTAGGGCATTCCTAACCCCCATATATACATAGGTCCATGCACTCCCAACCCCCATATCTATATAGATAGGGTCGGGCACTACCAATCTATACAACCAATTACCAATTCCAACCACTCTCTACCAATATCAACCAAAAATCCCATCATATACTCCCAACTACAAGCTTCGTCCACCAACTAATAATCTATATTCCTCACTACTAATATAAACTAGGAACTACCAATCTCAACCACATACCCTAGGCCATAATCAGATTAGAAAAAAGTAACTACACATATAACTAGAAAACATGTATTAAAAATAATAATGTGATGAAACCAAAAGCATATAGAAGAGCATATGAAACCAAAGCTATCAACACCAAAATATACATGGTTAAGTCTTATTAATTCAAAAGATAACAAATACATTATGTATGTAATCAAGTGTAATGAATTGAAAAGATAATATAATGAAATAAGTAACACCTTATTTGTGTGGAGGCCCCCAAAAGAAGTATGTAAGGAACCATGATAGCTCCTATAATATTACATAAATATGTATGTCCTACATCATGCTCAATATACCCTGTGAATGCATGTGTGTAAATAAAAATGTTATCTATCAAACTAGAAGGATAAAAAACATGTATAATGTAAATTACAAACAATGTATGCTAGAGAAATAGGTCCCGAGTTTTGTGTTTTTGAATATATTTGAATGTTTTTGCATTTTTTTATTATATCAATGTTTTGGTATTTTTGTACCGCATAGTTATGTACATTTGGTGAACCCAACATTTGAATTGAACATTGTTCGTTTGTTTCCCTAGAGTTTATATCTTCCAGAATTAAAAGCTATTGTAAATTCTTAATACTTTCATTTCATTTCAGTTTATATGTGTTCCTCCCATGCCCGGTTCAAAATTCAACCTAGTGAGAATATTGATCTATCTCCTCCTACTCGTAATCCTAATGGCCTCATATTATATACCTATTTATGTCAATCCATTTATCTTTGACACCACTCATGATGTCTCACTACATGTTATGAAACCCATAGTGAGCATTCTTATGATGATAATGACAATGTTGTGGACCAAGACCAAGTTACACTTCTATCTAATTTTCATGCTCAACTTCATGAGGATCCTCATCACATTGAGCCTATTATCAAAATCCTTTTTCTTGTGAATATTTATCATGATCAACCATTTAAGGAAATTTCTCTTTTGGGCTTCTATCAACCATCTCACATCACACCAACATCTACCATCCCCACATCTATAGTCTCCACATTCTCTGGGGCACCTAATATTCCAATGCGCAATGTTTCTATGCCTATTCATACAACCACTATTGCTATACACCTCCCATATCTAATGGTTCACATGTTTCTTCATATAGCACACAAGATATTGAAACCCTTGTTCACACATTACAAGCTCAAATATTACAATTACAAAAAGGTATGTCCACTTATATTCATGCTATGGACATGACCCAATTCTTACACAATCCTCTAGCTCCTGAGGTGGCCTCTTACTCTTTTCCTCTTGGTTTTATTTCACCTAAAATTCCTATCTATGATGGAAAATGTGATCTCATGGAACATCTTAAATCATTTCATGTGGCTTGCATTGATTATGCCTCTTATGATATCTTGTTTACCAAGTTATTCCCTAGGATTCTTATGGAATTTGCATTATAATGGTTCTATGATCTCCCACACATTCTATGCATTCTTTCACTACATTAGAAAATTAATTTTTATCCTATTTCTCTATAAACAATTGAGATAAGGCTTCTTGTTCACAATTTTCCAATCTACGTCAAGTATTTGATGAACATATCAATGATTATGTCTTATGTTATCAGACCATGCTTACCAAGATGAATAATCTCCTAGCTGATAGTGACTTGCAAGATCTTTTTACACAAATCCTACTTCCTCCTTTGTAAGAATTGGTCATGTTTGAAAAATTCAGATAATTTTACCATTTATGTTATACACTACAAGAATTTGTGAAGATAAGATGTTACATATAAATAATTTCAAGTATGTTGTTATCACTCCTAATCCATCTCATGCTAAATCTCAAAGAAAATTTACATTTAAGGGAAAGACCAATGATGTTAAGGATCCTCCCAAAGACACTCTAAATGTTATTACTCAACCTAATAAGCTATAATTACAACCCACTTGATGAAAATTTACACATTTACCATGTCCTCCTAATGTTTTCCTAAAACAATTACTTGAGTGCAATCTTGTGTCTCTCCCTCCACCATTTGAGGTTGACATGAGCAAGCCTCAAAGTAAGAATTTTGATGCCAAATCCTATTGTGATTATCATCAATGTGTTAGTCATTCCATGAACATATGCATAAATATTCGTCATGTTATCCAAGATCTTATTGACTCTAATTCCATTGAATGGGATGAGCCCACTAAATCTTCTAAGCCAACAAACAACAATTATAAACTAAAAATATTTAATGATCCACTCCCTAAGCATACAAATGATACATATACTTCTAAAGTGCATAATTCTCATTGTGTGGTACCACCACCCTCCTTCTTAAAATCATCCCTTATATGATGTGAATGGTACTATTTCTCATACACGACCTTCTACACTATGCATCACTTTTGATGAATCTAATATAGATGACACATTTTTTTATACATTTTCTATTCTTATCTCTATTCATCAAGTACCTATACATGGTGTATTGGTTAATCCACACAAAAAATATAATGTGTTTTCTTTTTCATTACTTAAAACTCTCGGTATATCTACTCAAAATCTTGTTTTCGACTATGATTTTTGCTACGTAGTATCACACTACCTATCATTGTTGTCCCTCTTACCACACCCATTTAATTCTTGGCTTCTAGTTATCTTATATCTAGTACATTGTGCCTTAGTATTCCTTGGTTATGTGCTCTTAAAGCTATCCCACTAATCATTCACCAAGTTCTTAAGTTCATTCATAGTCAACAGGTTGTTACTATTTGAGGTATCCCTTTTAGGGTCATTTCCTAGCATTCATATTCATTCTCCTACAACCTCTACCCTTAATTCTAGGTCTTATTATAGGTCCTTGGATGCACACACTTCTTCAAATAGTTCTAAAATTCCTAGGTCTTCTAATATTCCCTTGGATGCACACACTTCTTCAAATAGCTCTAATCCTCCTAGGCATTTCGATACATCCTTGGATCCACACACTAATTCACATAGATTTTGTCATTTTTTAGGCATTTGGTTACACATGTTGATTCACATATTTCTATTCTTCCTTAACTATAGGCCTTACCTTCTCATCGGATGCCTCATCAATCATATAGTACACCACGTCACTCTACATCTCTTCCTCAGTATTCGAGGAATGTTCATTCTTCCACCGCACCATACCACTCTCACATACCACATACTAATATAATTTTTTCTTCTCATAGGCCCTTTTTGGCATATATCACTACCATTGTTCCATTGATACTTGAGTAAAATTTAATACCTATCCCTCCATCATCTCCAGAAATTGTTGCACCTCCTTCGGATGTCCTCATCAAATAGATTTAATGATATCCCAACTTCATGTGCATAGCTATGCACTAGAAAAATTCAAAAACGTTAATATAATCACAAAAATTAATTACATTCACATATTTTCAAAAATGAAAAACTCAAGACCTATTCCTCTAGCATAAATTATTTACACTTTACATCGTACATGTTATTTATCATTCTTGTTTGATAAATGGATTTTATTTATTTATGCACATGTGTTCATAGGGTATATTGAGCTTGATGTAGGACATACAGATTGATACGTGCTTATGGGAGCTATCATTGTTCCTTACATACTTGTTTTGGGTGCATCCCTCCACACAAACTAGGTGATATTATTTTATTATAATACCTTTTCACTTCCTCATTGTGTTTGATAATATACATAGTGTATTTGTTATATTTTGAGCTAACTGGGACTAACACACATATCTTGTGTAGTGTTGACATATTTTGAGTTCATATGCTCTCCTATATCACTTATTATGTCATTTAATCATATTATGATACTCTTAATTGTCATGTTTGTTTACTAGTTGTGTGTGTAGTTACTTATTTTCTAATATTATTATATCCTAGGGCCTTTTTTGTCTTGTGACATTGTGGGTGTCCCATGTTTACATGCGTTAATCATTTTATGTGACATTTTCTACATTGTTCTATTTTCACTTACATCCACCTTACTATTGTGTATTAATACTTGTTCTATTGTTGACATTGTTGTTTTTATTATTGTTAATTTTGATTATGTGTCATGGTCTCCACCATGTGCATCCTCTTTGTATCTACAAGTTCTTCTTGGTGGCCACCACATTAGCCCCTCATTTATTTTATCCGCAGATTATCAAACTTATCAGACATGGTTACACATCTATTATTTTGATATATAAGCTCAAAATACTCATCACACTCACCTCAAAAGAGGGGGAATTCATTTGGGTATATTTTACACCTATAGTATACATGACAAGTTTTTGCACTCATAAACAAGAAAAAAATAGGAAAATTCAACCATAAATACTATCATCGACATAGGAACTTGGAAAAGAAATTACATGGTCAAAATTTTACAATAGGATCCGGATCCGGATCGTATAGATGTTCTTGATCCATTCCTAAGTTTTTCCTTGTGGAAGTTGTAACAATATTCTCAATGGGTTCATATTTTCACTTTTAGGTACATGTGTTTTTAGCACTATTTCATACTCAAATGACATTGTTTAGATTAGTTTCACTTGAGCATGAAATTTTCATTCCTTCTTCTCCACAACACTTAGTTTTAGTTTCAATTTAATTGATATTGGGGGCATGGGTCTCCTTTTCTAGCTATATTTCAACACATTCAATTTTATTCAGTTTTTACTCAGTTGTGTAGCACATGGGGAGAGTATGGGGGAAATTCATTCTCTTTTGTATTATGTGTCCTAATTTACAAATTTGGGCCTAGATCCATCTGTAAAAGTGTGGTCCATGGGGTTATGGAAGGTAACGAAGTGGTTAAGTTATTTGTAGGAAATCCTTCCTCTCCTCTTACACCTAAGGGGGAAGATATCAAAGTTGTTGAATGACTTTGATACACGGTCTTCTTCCTTCACGGGGTGTTTTGGATCCTAATTTTTATTCTCTCTTTGGAACTCATGTGTTAGATTCTATAAACCTAATAATCCATCATCTCCTTAGACAAATTTGATACAGATCACTCCCAATCCTTCGGAAAAGTTTAAAATCCAAATCTCCAAGTACAAGCAAAGAACAAGAAACTCTTCCCTCCACAAAAATAGGTGTATTCCTTCCATGTTTTATATATCTTTATTTCACTCTTATAGTTTCAAATTTCATTACATTACATCTTTACATTTGAGTTAAATTTCAATTCTTTATCATGGACATTGACTACACTCTATGTTGCAGGTTTCATCATAGAGTGTGCCAACACCAATACAATGGGATCTTACAAAACAAACATCGAGTGAAGACAAAGTGTTTCTACACACTCATGTATCTTTTCCTTTAAGAATGTAATTTCATTTCATACTTAAAGGGGGAAATGTAGATACTCAAATTTGGTAATTCTTCACTTTCACGCTATTATTTTTGACATTGTTCTTTCTCAAACAACTGCACTCTACCCATTCTCATCAGGTACATCCCTATGTCTCTTGCTTAGCTTGCTTGATATTATAAACTCACTATTGGTAGTTTATGATAAGTGAATGCATGAAACACAATAAGAAACTCCACTTTTAGATTCTAAAATTCACATTGTAGATTTCCACTCTTAGGTCAAAAACTTATTGTAGGGGAAAGAATGTATGCATGGCTTGACCCTAGTGTATAGTCTTGACCTAGTTCACTTTAGTCACAAAATTCCCATTTCACATTATTCTTTGGGTCACTTACTTCCTCTCAGTCCTTGTTTCCAACATAAATCACCTTCAAAAACATATATAAGTGAAACTCGCTTCATTTGAATTAGGAAGCACTCTTATGGACTCTTATTGCAAAAGATAGTATAAAAGGCACCCAAATATCCCTACATTTTGAAAATACCTATGCACATTCATTATGGTAGCACTATATATAGGTTTGAATATTATCACTAGGTCTAGGGGATGTCTTCCTACATTCACAAGAACTCCAAGTCACTCACTCAAGTAGATTTTTAAGAGATAAACTTAAGTCAAACTTTTTCAAAGGAAGGATGTCAAATTTTTATTACGCTATAACTAGATATCACATGTCAAGTGGAAAACATCATGTGTTTTGAGGCCTCTTCGAGTAGTTTCATTTTTATAGGTTCACGAGGGTGCCCACAACCCAACTACTATTTTTTTTGCAGGACTTCATCCATGGTTAGGTTTTGAGATGATCAATAAATTTAGAGATTCTCATTGCATGTGACAAAAATAGTGTTTGATAGAAACTCATCTTTAAAGGTCACAAAAGGGTACATGAATTTATAGATTCCATTTCCAAGGGGGTTCAATACCATACAAAATGTCAAGACCGTATATTACAAACCGACTTGTTGTAATATACCGCACTAAAGCATTTTGAGGTTCCATAATTAGAGACGAAGCATATTCAAAATCAAAATAGATTTTTTATCCATTTTTCACATCTAAATGTCCTTTATTTAGACCTAAAAAATCTAAGAAATCTTTTCATATTGTTTTTTCTTTCAATTGCATGGTTAGGTTAATCGGTGTATGTTAATTCTTTCTATTTGATTTGACTTGCAAATCTGAGTTAGTGTTTATATTGTATTCTCTTTGTTAGATCAGAAATAAACTCTTATATATCATACGACTAATTAAATTGAACTAGAAATTTTATTTAGGGTTAAACAATAGCTAGATATGTACTCTTTCCAAACATAATTGTCTATTTTTTTCCTTTTAGACAATTGGAACAAAAATCAATACTTTTCTTTAGTAAGGGAAATCCTCTCACCATGTTATGCCTTGTTAGTGCAATCAAGTGCCAAAAATCAAGTGTTCATATCTTTTGTGCTACAAATTCACTGAATTTATATATTTTGCAACAATGGCTTGATATTTTCTTAACAAAATCAATTTGAAACATCTTCCCTACTCCAAAATATCTTGCAACAATATTCAAGCTATTGGATTTTTCTCAAATGAGACACATCTTGTAACCCCTTCGATGATTGAAATAAAACTTTAGGTTGTGATCAATAAACTAATTTACACGAAGTAAATGTTGTGTGATTCCTAGAACATACATGACATATGTTATTTTAAAATCATGTTTTCAAAGCAAAAAGAGATTTCATGTGTCATTTCACATTGTAAGATAAATAACCACCCAAAGGCAATTTTCCTTGACTAGGTGTATGATTTAGATTAGTGAACCAATATTTTATTCATGTCATGTGTTTGATTGCTCTTGATTCAACATTCCAGATAGAACTTTAAGAAGGGATGACATCACTAGTTTGCGTAACATACACATAGTCCTCTTCATAATTTTTTTATTCTTGTTTGGAAATATTGTCTTATATTGATACTTTTTATTTTTCCAGTTTTCCTTTTTTAACCTTTTGTTTGTTCTTTTAACCTTGTGACAATTCATGAGTGTTAGGATTCTTGTTGTTATATGAGCCTTGTGTGAATGCGTTGTATAAACAATTTTTCAATTCATGGCCTTTTTTCACAAATCAGGTAGACTTTATAATGTTTATTTCCTTATTGATTTTATTGATTATTCTAATTGGGGTATTTTTGAAGGCTTAATGAGCCTCTTCCCATTTTTGTGTGAAGCAAGAGCATGTTCCTCTTTATTTTTGCATGGATTATTTATTCTAAAACATATAAATCAACTTCTCAAATTGTGGTGTTTGACCTATGACATTTAGATTGTTTAGAAACATCCTATAGGTGGGAGGTAATGATCTAAGTACTAGTAGTACAAGGGATTCATTTATGATGTCCACTTCTAATATTAGAGTGAGGCATGTAGTGTTGCAACACACCATAAAAAGGCTTCAAATTTTTAACCTACCTTCAACTTGAAAAAGTGTCCCTATATATGTATTATCCTCACCTACCTGACATGAAAAAGAGTTAATATATGTATTAGGCATACCTCATTGCATATGCATTGGAATGATCTCACCGTAACCCCACTTGTTGTAATGAAGATGCATTATGTGTTGATACTTTGAATAAGGATCAATCCACATATAGTTATCTAAATCATATGATGTTGTGGAAGTCACAAAAAGTAAAGAAGACATAGCCCTTGATTTAGCCTTTGACACTTGGTAATTATCTCTTGGCTTGGTTATAATTCATATATGAGTGATCCATGGAAACAATATAGATGGATTCATATTTTGAGTAATTTTTTTGTAATGTGTTCCAAGAGAATGATGCTTTAATGGTTGGCTCAACAATATTCTTAAATTTTCCCTTTGATATGTGATTCCTATAAGCCCCTAATAAGTAAATGTGCATTTGTATATATAAATGAATTATGTGAATGATTTCCACTCAACTAACACTAAGCCAACATAGATAGCTTATGAATTTGAAAAGATGAATATTGTAAGTACAAAGTACATGTTTGTTAGCCTAGGGAAAGATTCATCATTTCAACCTCTCATGGGACCAAAAACCCCTCCAAGTTTAAGCTCAAACCAAATCTAGGAAAAGATATTATTTTTAGAGAGTCTAAAGATGTGCTTTGTATATTTTACTCGTAATTCAGTAAAGTGCTAAGCTAAAGAGAGCTAGACCAAGAAAAATCAAGGTATGATACTGAGCATGAAACTTTAAGTATAGTCAATAAGTAGATAATTGGGATAATGAGGATAAATTCCAAAGTATTATTGTTAAGTTTGGCTAGACCAAATTTTGGGTATTAAATGATTGTTTTCAATTAACAAAGTGAGAATTTCAAGATCAACAAATGGAGATGTTTTTGAAAACTCCATCTAGCTACTCAAAAAGTACATCAATGAACATAAAGAAAGAAATGTTGTTGAAAAAAGCATTTTAAGGTGTTACTAAATCTTCACGAATAGATGCAAGAGAATTGTATATTGGGTCTATAAGATTAGGTGCAGCAAATGAAGCCATAAAATACATTTACAACGCTCAATACAATATATTAAGGAGGGTCAGATGATTTCATTTTTATCAATTGAAGATCCATATGGTTATCCATTATGAATCCCAAAATTTATGAACATCAATAAATAAAATGAATAATTTATAACAATTTAAGTACATTAATATACAAAGATATGCCCATTTAATGGTATGTAGAATCCAATGGTGGTAGTCAAGAAATAAATCCAAAGAAGGAGAAAAAGAAAGGGTCGAAATATAAATAATCATTGTATTGACATCTTAAAATTAGAGGATCTTGAGATGCTTGTTTATGACTTCCATTTTACAAAGAGAGCCACTTTTTTCTCTAGAAATATATATATATTATCAAGAGGTTATTGGAATAAGAAATAGGTGCAAGAAGGCTTAAGGCATATGAAATTTTGGGCACACATGTAGACTTAGATCGTGCACTCAATGATACTAGAAAATAATATGGGTCATCTACATCTTCATCCAATCATTCATCTTAATATAATGTACATTTTATGGTGTCTCAGTAATCAATGGATGAGTTTTAACAATTGTATCAAATATTAAATTTAATTTTTTTATTGATACAACGTTTCTCTGTAATTCTAAATGAGTGTTTGAACTGACATATGATCTTCCATAAAGTTATAAATCATTTCTAGGTTTCACAACTTATATGATTTGATTATTAATAATATAATAATATTTTTTTAGCTTATCTAATTTTAATATGAACAATGCAACAATATTTTTATGAAATAGTTTGTGTTTAATTCAATGCAATTTGTATTGAGTTTTTTATTAATAAAGAGATAAATATGTGGTAATAATGTTATATTTTCAAATCATAGGGTGATATCGTTATTCAATTATTTATTGTTTGTGTTTGGAGTGATAAATTAATCCTAAATAAGTGGACATATTAAGCTTGATTTTATGGTTTTGCTTGCAATAATGCCTATTTTAGGCCATGGTTTCAAAAATTTGCAATTTCAAGAATTGAAAAAAGAGAACTACTAGTAGACCTGTGTGCTCAATGTAGGATTTGATTTTAAGATTTTAATTGTAATGATATTGGTTGTTAAGGTCGTGCTTTAAAACATGTTGCATTTTTAACCTTGGTTGGTTTTAAAGTTTTGGTTAGAAAAATATAGGTTGTTAAGGCTATGGTTTCAAGCAAGTTATGATTTTAACCCCAAAAAGGGTGTTATTCGTGGCACCACTTTTTTATTTTAGGTTGATTTTAAGATTTTGTTAGCAACATTATAGGTTTTTAAGGCATGGTTGAAAAAGGATATAATTTTAACCCCAAAAAGATGTTATTAATAAACACCAATTGTAGTCCTTTTATTACTTAAGAGTAGCTATTCACATTGACACTTCATCTAGAAAAGTTTGGAAGTTCACCCGGAGTACACAAAGATGCCAAGTCCCTCCTTTGTTATGTTTATCAAGATGTTAGCATAAGTATTTGTTAATCACTCAATCACTCATACAAGAAGATGCATCACATCATAAAGATATGGAAACACATATAATAAGGAAATTAATCCACATAGCAAACAATTAATATCACTTGAATAACCAAAATACCATACTTAGATCTAGTCACTTTGGAAACCCTTATACAATTATCCATCGTAAAACAATAATCAATTACATAACATAAAATCTGATTACAATAATACTAAGTACATCTATGTGCTAGACCATGCACATACTCATATAGTCTCCAACACATACTTACATCAAGATCTCTTAAGCTTTGCACTCAAGTATTATAGAACTTTAGAACTCGTCTAAACAAGGACGCTCTCTCTCTCTCTCTCTCACACACACACACACACACACACACACACACACACACACACACACACACACACACACACACACACACACACACACACACACACACACACACACACACACACACACTCAATGGGGACTTTCCTTCACTTTCTTGAACATTACTAATAATAGGTGTGGTTACAATAGCCTACATGATTTTTACATCCTATGCTAATAATAAATTAAACTAAATATATATCATATCTTACATGCTTAATAATATTATTAGCTCAATCCATGTGTTTTGTTTTCTTTTTCTTTTTACCTACACATGTTTTTCCCAAATATATCCCTTCCTCGATCGCTAAGTCATCTCACTTTTTTACATTTCTGGTATTTTCTTGAGTGGCACTCCAACCTTACTTTTTATTTTTAGCCTTGTCTCGTAAAATTAGATAAGTCCCAATTGATTCTTGTATGCGTGTAACCCCGCACACCGGCATGTTTATTCCTGGTGCACTTACTTCCGTGTAATTTTATGTTCATGTTTTCTTCCCTTATGCGCAACTCCTAAAGATCCACACATGGCTAATACTTAGCCATTTCTTTAGACAAACATTACCCCACACTAGGGATATTGTTCATCCTCGACAATAATTTTACAAAAATAATGTTCTCTAAAGAATGAAGGAATAAAGAATTTGAAGAACAAAGAATGGTGGGGCTTATACTAATGAATCAAATAATACCAGTCTCTTAAAATCAAATACTCAAAATGTATTCCTGGGGTGGTTGGAGTAGTTCTGGGAACTATGTATTTAGGATATTCTCTAGCTCTTCCCACCTTATAAGCTCCTTTGTAGTTGCATCGGCACCAATCTGGGCAATGTCCAACACCTCCTTCGGGTTTAACTCTTCAAATTTCTCCATTATCTCCCTAATTACACCACCAAATCCTAATGTCATTCCCTCCAGTGTATCCATCTTACGTGAAACCAATGATCCAAGCTCCTTGAGTCTTATCTCAAAGGTATCCCTCACCGTATTCAATAAATATCTCTTTCTTGCCACTTCTTCCATGATCTCCGGTGACTAACTCTATTGTCTTTTCTTGAATGTTTGTGTTTGTCTTAGTTCAACCTCCTCTTGAGTGGTGTGTGCCTTAACAATGGGGTCTAGGTCTTAACAATTGTCAAAGGCACACCCTTCTTTCGTCATGGCCTCTTTAATTATGGTGCTCAACACCTCATATTCCACTATCTTTTGTGTGACTACTTCCTTATTATTTTCTCTTTATGCATTAAAATCTTCCTCCTCCTTCCCTGGCACATACTTCTTCTCATGTAATAACATGTGCACTAAATATTCTAGGTAGTGCAACTCATATGGATACTCATCTTGGGATTTATCTACCAAGTTGGGGTTCAAAATTTTGATGACATTTATTACCTATTTAGCCTTATTATAGGCATACTTTGTATGCTTCACTTTTTCTAGTTCTTGGTGAGTAATTGGACTTCCTCCTCCTTATCCTTTTATCCTCCAAAAAAACTCTTATTGTGGCCCCCTTGTCTAGATTCCAGCGTGTAACTTCGGTTTCCATTTTTTAGAGCATTGTTGGCCTACTCATCTATCAACTCCATGGGGTTGATTATCATGAGGACCGTGTCGATTCCTTCTTCATCTTGCACCGACATATGCTTCATTATTGATCTTGAACTCAAGTCCGTCCATATGAGTATATATACTCCACGAAAGCATCTTCGTGTGTGCATTTTTGTGCCCTCAAGGTTAATCATCTCCCAAACATATAGTTCCTTAGCCAAAGCTGTGTTTTAAAACGTTTCGTAGCACCTTTGGTTGATCATCAATATAGTTCATCTTGAAAATACCTTTAGAAGAGCACAGGATGAGGAGATCCAAAACAAAATCACATCGTGAGTTCCACCTTCATGATGCACAATAGACATAGATCTATGAAACAATGCATACAACACACCTACAAATGAATGAGAGGAAAGAGAGTGCAATAAAACAATAGTTAAGGCTGAAACAAGCCATAAAACAAAATATTTTATTACCGAAAGATCATGCACATATCATCATGATACAAGAGGAAGATGAAAAACAATTACAGAGACATAGCCCAAGGCATGTGACTCTTAGAACACTTATGCAACATGAAATGATTCCCTCATATTCCCAAAGTATCCATTAAAATTGGGCATCACTTTACAATATATAGGAATTTGAAGAAGAGAAAGAAGGAAAGAAGAGAGGGAAATTTGAATTCCCTATTACACCAACCAACCACTTCCATTCAATTCTCTGAAAATATCTGATTATTTCTACAAAATCCACCTCCCCACACCACTTTTCTTGTTGAAGAAGGAACGGTACCCATACTGTATTTAATTTTGGTGGTTGAGTCATCTGAAACAACCTCTTTGCGTGTTGGAGACATTTTTCTTCACTTCCGCCACCTACCAACATTTAATCCATGAAATCTGATTCCCTTTGCATGGAGAAGGCTAAGATTCCTTCAAATAATATCATATTTGCAATGATCAAATTAGATTCATGTTCATTTAGTAATCTGAAAACTATTATTCTCCTTTAGTACGTGGCTTTCTTATTTGATCTGCACATATTTTGGCTTCCGCGGTTCTCCTTTTGTGCCGCGGCATTGTATTTTTCATTCCACGGATTTTTTGCCTTTCCTTCTTATCCCCTACCTTACCATGTGGTGCGGCCTCATGTTGACTTTTACGGACTAGCTATTGTTTACCCCGCTGCTTTTGTATTTGCTTTGTTCCACAGTTTTAGACCTTCGCAGTTCCTCAAGTTTTGTCCACCACTCTGTAAAATTCACTCCTTATTCATGACATTACCTTTAAATCTATGACATCCCTAAACACTACTACAGATAATTAATCCAAGTCCACAGAAAACTAAGCTACTCTATTTTGCAAGGGGTGAAAAAATAGACAACATTTTTTGTGACTCATAGGGTCCATCTACCTACTAGATGAGATGATCGGTAGCCTTAGCATCCATTGGGCATGGATTCAGCCTGAAAATCCTCAAATCTGATTTAGTTGCTCTGTATTTGATTTTTGAGACAATCTACAACTACTTCTTGATATTTTGAACCTCCCTCCCCTGCATCTTGAGAACATGATGAAACTATGCACAAGGACATCTCCAAGCAACAAGACAATGTAAAGCACTAAGGAAAGAAACCTATACTACCAATAATTCAATGTGTTGAAAGCACTTAGAGGAATTGAAATTCTACTCTACTATATACAAGATGCATGAAAAATCTTAATGAGAAGGCTTGAGATGAATCCCATTGAATGGGATTTGAAACATGTTCCCATCAAGATCGAGACAACTCAAATGAGTTAGCCACCTTGCAAGCAAAGTGATGATATATGGTCCACTCCAAATAGCATCAAATTTGGAGTGTCTCCCTAGTTTAGCTCCATCTATGTCCCATTTCATTTGGTTGAAGATTTATGTTGTTCCATCCTGATCATGGCGGTATTCCTATTTTCCTCTAGCTACACCAATTCCACCATTCTAATTTCCCTTTTATTTGTGCTCTCAAATTCAAGCTTCTTGAGCTAACTCTAATGAAGTAAACTAAAGTGAAAATGGCAATCTTACTTATTTACTATATACTAGTTTGTAGGGAGAAGTTCCAATAGCCTTCTTCATCGTTATCCTATCGACCAAAGAGTATTTTTTACCCTTGTGTGCCACCGTGTTTGATTGATGTCCAATGTCCTTTTCATGATTAAGTGAGGTTTTATTAGTGGATTCGCCAATTCATTACCTTGGGGGTAATGATTAGAGGAAGTCTTAAGATAAATCCCAAGTTGCAGAGCCCAGCTAGAAATATTTGATCCTAAGAAAGCTTTAATGTTGGGCCCCTAAAATATTGACTAAGTACAAAAAGGTGCATGGGTGCACAAGGCCTAAGTTGAGGGGTGGGTGCACAAGAAGAACACATACAAGGTAGGGTTCTAGGAGGGTTCAAAAGGACCATGTTACGTGTTGGCGAACAAGGTATCATGACTTAGTTGTATGTTGCATATCGGGCAAGATACGAGAAAAGTGTGACCCTCTTGCACATGATAATTGGATAAGGTGACATCCTGGTGATAGCTTGGCCTAAGAAGGAATATGCCTGCGATGGAAGCTTCTAGAAAATAATCGTGGCAAGGAGTTGAGAGCTCGGACATGGAGGAGCATCCTCCCATGGAGGACCACATCTGGACACTTGGTGACGAATCTGAAGCCTCAAAAAGAAGAGTTGGTAGTTCAAAATGCCTCTAAATATAAGCACCCATAGGGAGAGAAAAGGGGGAGGAAAGATGAATAGAGAGAGCGGAGCTCTGCAGAAATGCGACAAGGAGTTGTATTGGGTTGGGTAGATAAAATATAGGAGAAGGATGTATCAAGGGGTTTATGAATGTAAATTTTCTTTTTGAGAGCTAAGGAATGTAGATCCAGTTATGATGTATGATTTCGGTTTACCATATTGTGGTGTTTTCTGTAATGGATCTAATGGATGTAATGAGGTTACCAACTTATTTCAATATGATCATTAATGATTCTGGTCCATCCTCATATCTTCATAGTTCTGTTTCATGTATGTTTATGAAATAAATATGAATCCTTATGCATTTTCCTTTCTGTTTTGGTTCAGTCCTATATTCTGTTAAAGTATCTTTCTATCTAGAATGACTGCATTGGTCTAGAAGCCATTCTGATCTCTATGATGATTGCATGTCTCGTTTCCACTCACTATCTTTAAGTTCCTATCATAGATGATGTTTCCCACTAAAATCACATAAAGGAGAGACTCAACACATGCGCGTGCCTCGAGTGAGTGCCTAGCACCCGCTGGGTGATAGGCCAGTGTGCATGGGGTTCCCTTGTTCTTTGGTGGGTGTAAAAATGACTACATCTTGGTTCTATTGTTGGGACCTCTTTTCGAAGTTGTAGTGGGAAATAACATACATCATGATTTGTGCAATGAGTGATGACAAAGTGTTTAACTCTGGAAAGTGTTGAATCATGGTTTAAGAGCATAGAGGATAGATTTTCTCATATATTTAACACCTGGACTGAGTCTTTTGCTTCCTAGTAGAGTTGTATGAATGGCTCTCCAAATATGCATCTAGATCAATCTAGTATTATAGATCGGCACGTGGACCCAAGAAGAGTACTAAAGGATGCAAGATACTGATTTGATGTGGACTCATGTTGTGGATCATGGGTGGAAAGGAGTGTTGATTAGCTATACCCTAAAATACACTATTTCTACATATTCTTGTTTGGACATTGCTGAGTTTGAGTTTCTGCGGGATCCCAGAGGATCATTTCTACGTGTTATCCATCTAGAAATGAAGATCTTGATTATTACCTTGAGTTTAGAGACATTTATGATGGTTGGATAAACCGTTATGAGTGTTGGGTGAGGAAGCTAAGGTGGAGGAAGATGGCAGATATTGTGGATTTGAGAAAGAAAGGGAGGAGAGACGGCTCAAGTATAGTGAAGTGTATGAAAGGGATATTTCTAGACAATGTGAGGTTATAAGTGTGATGGATATATGGAGGCAGACATTACGGGAAGGATTTGAGGTTAGCGCAAAGGATGTGGAACATGAGCAGTTTTGCTACCCCATCTTGGAAAGTGTGTAAGAGAGACCCCTTTAGCTTCTGATGAGAGTTCGTCGTGTAGAGAGAGAAGAGTCATTGGCATGCATCTGAACCCACCTAGTGACCAAACCCTGGTGCTTGGTTTTCCAAATCAAGGGAGGAGTATCATTGACCCAGTTGGTATCGGTGGAAGTGACAGATCTGCACCCAAGAGATATAATTTTTCATTTCCTACTTCTATGGCTGCACATACTATTCCAGTATTCGGAGGAATTTTTGGACAAGGATAAAATACACAAGGCTTTGGTAAAGCACATCGGGAGTGGTGCGAGACACACATCGATAGTAGAACAATCCCACGAGAAGGTTGACACGTAGTTTAGTGGGACGTTGGGGACACTATGTGTGACCGCTTCATGCCCATTACTAGCTACTGGTGGATCTCGGAGGTAGAAGGCGGGTGGATCGGAGGCACAAGATCCGGTGGATCTAGTCGATCTGGTGGAGGAGGAAACACCGAGAGGAAGTCAAGGGACTGGATCGAGAGGACAAGGGTCCTAACCACCTCCACAAGTCTTCTTTGAGATGTCTTTACATTTGCCAAATTACATGGGTATTGAAGATGTTGCAGAGCATGTTCACAAGTGTGAGGTTCTATGGCATGCAAAGGGGATCAAAACCCCGAAATGGAAGGCCAGTCAGTTTGCAACAATGTTGCAAGGGTGCGTGCATAGCTGGTATAGGAAGTATGACCCCCATCAGACAGTGGTAGATTACACCACATTGAAAAACACCTTCCTAGCAGAATTTCACATCCCCGAATTTAAAACAAGAGCATCAGCGCTCTTAAGGAGATTCAGCAGGGAATGGTAGAGAGTGTGTGGGAGTATGACGTGTAATTTAAGACTCTCATGTCAAAGTTGTCATATGACATTCACCCTTCCCAACATGCCCAATGGTTTGTTAGAGGGGTAATAACCCCATTTAGAAGAGCTTTATCTCATAAAATTTTCATAGACTCACGCGAGGCGTTGGAAGCTACCCCGTGCGCTAAATTAGTTAGGAGTGTTGACACTTTGGTGTTAGCCCATTTCTGGAAGCTCAAATCGATGCTATGGCTAAAAAGTTGGAAAATTTATCTTTGAACTCAGTTCATGAGACTCACAGTGGAATGTGGTGTACATATTGTGAAGTAGAGAGGTATGTCAAGGATAGTTTCCCCCGAAAGATAGTATGTGTTGTCATAGTAGACTGTGAGATTTTTCATGGGGACCATGATGCGAGTAGACGTCCCTTACTACAACGTGCAATTAGGAAGAATGCATCTTGCTACTATAAGATCTACACCTCTACAACCCATGATACCAAGGATTTTCATCTTATTGACTAGATCCATGAGGCCATTGATCATGGTGTGCGCTGACCAGCATTGATAGTAGTTCTAAGGGTGATGATCACCACTATGAGGATTGTGCGCAGATGGAGGCATGCATAGAAGGGGATTTCACAGAGGATTCTATCATCGTGGTAATTGTGGAGGAAGAAGTGAGTTCCCACGTGGAACCTATTTTAATTGTGGATCTACATACCACTACAAGCACGAGTGCCCAAACTTATTGCAGTGCTCATGGTGTGGGAAGAAGCACAAGTATGAGGAGTGCCCTGAGTTGTTTGAGCACATGAGTCAGCAACACTGGAAAGACAAGGGTGCTGCAATAGTAAGCATTAAGAATGATGACACATAATGGATGCCATGGGTGACACATGATGCAAGTTTGAAACCTGTTATGGTAATAACAAGAGAAGAGGCCGTGCACGGAAAGGAAATTCCAAGGAAAAAGAACCTGGTTTCAAGGGAAGAAGTGGTACATGGGAAGTACCTAGACCCTGTGCATCAGAAGGAGGTATATCAAGAAACCATGGGCATCGTTTGAAGTTTACAAGTAGAAATCCAATGTCTAAAGTAGTAGTCCGGGAGGGTGGAGCAAAGAAGGAAGGTCAAGGCACCAAAGGATGACTTGGATGAGGTCAAGGAAGTATGTAAAATGATAAGGCAAGAGAATATTATTCCCATGTTAGGAGAATGGTTGAGAAAGAAGGTACCACGAATCAGAGAAGTGTGTGAGAGGTAGGTCTTGCATACAAACCTTCCCCCTCACATCCTTGACTATGATAAAGAGATCACATTAAATGCGGTCATGGATGGATGTCTCCTTAGTAATATCCTCATTGACATAGGCATGGTGCTTGATGTTCTCACCTTGGATACATGGCATCAGATGGGAAGACCTACATTACATCCATCTTCGAATGTGTTGTATATGGTGAACAAAATGAAGGTAATGCCCATCGGTGTCTTAAAGGATGCAGCTATCACCATTTAGGGGGCTAATTTTACTAGGGACTTTGAAGTCTTGGTGCTCGTTGAGGTAGAAAATTTCCCAGCATTACTTGGGCACCCATGGTGCTATAAGAACAATGTGGATCTTCGGTTCAACAAGGGATACATAAGATTTTAAAATAAGGAGGAATGGGTCATCATACCCCTAGCTGATGGAAAATAAACACCCTATACTAAACCTTTGGGAGAAGAGGTCCTGGATAGAATATATGTGTGCTCAATCAAGGATCTAGAGGTAATCCATCCCACAGAAGGAGTTATCCAGTTTGAAGATGCTCAGTCCTTAAGTATCACCACCAATATAGCATGCGATAATTGGGTACATGGGACCTATGAGTTAATCAGACAGAATTTGAGAGGATCAGTGATAAAGGTGACAAATGCATGTATGGTCTAGCACCTAGGTTGAAAGAAGCTACCTAAGTATTCAAGAGGAGCTTTCCCTGATATCTTTTGCAGGAGATGGAAGCTCAGTGGAAGAAGGAGAATGAATGAAGAGGGATGTTAAGCTACGTCCTACTAAAGCTGTTGCATCTTGCAGTGTGGACGACACATCCGGATAACTCTTGGAATGACATGAGGTGAGAATTTCCTTCTCCATAAGGTTTTGCAGGCGTAATGCACCCACGGCTATAAAATACTACCATGGTAAAGAGATTTCTTCCTTCCATATCCAAGCATGTGAGACAACCTAGGTGGGAAGTGCAAAAGCATTGCCACCTTCATTATGGGTTCATAAGTTGTATTCCACCCTACAAGTTTGTGTGGACGCATGATACATTCACATAGAGACACATCGCTAGATAGGAAATTTGCAAGAGTTAGCGGGTGATCTCATTAAAAAATTCAAGTACCAGAGTACAAAATCCTTGGTGGATAAGGCATTATAGGTTGTCAAGTGCCTTACTATTGGGGATAGTGCCATGACAGAAGATAGGCTATTGGAATTGCTAGGTGAACCTGTCCTGGAGGCATGCTTTGAGGAAGAAGAAACAAAAGAGATATGGTTTGAGCACGCGTGTATAGAGAAATAAAAAGGAAAGATGGTTTATATAATTGATGGGGAAGAGGCGAGAAAACTTGGACGTTGACCATTCTGTAGGGACACGCGAGGTGTTAGATAGTTCTAATGAATGGGTGCATGCCTATCATGAACCTTTAAAGACAAAGAAGGTTAACATTGGCTCAGGAGTAGAACCCAAGGAGGAAATCATTGGAGACTACTGGTCAGAGAAAGAAGTCTCTAAGATCATTGATCTTTTACGTGAGTTTGAGGATTTATTCCCACGCGGGTATCATGAACTAAAAGGCATTCACCATTCCTTGGGGAAATGAGAATTAAGTTAAAGGAGGGTGTGCACCCGGTCTAAAAGATACCATACTAGATGAATCCTAACATGCACATGAAGGTCAAGGAGGAAATAGATAAGATGATAGTATTAGGCATTATTGAAGTTGTTGAAGAGTTAGAGTGGATAAGTCCAATGGTAATTAGCATCAAGAAGGATAGAAGGATAAGGATCTATGTTGATTACAAGGACCTAAATTCAGTGTGTATCATTGATCCTTTCCTAACCCCATTTATCAAGAGATCTTAGGAGTGGTAGGACGTGAGGTCTACTCTTTCATAGATGGATTCTCGAGCTATCACGGTGTAAGGATCGTGAAAGAGGGTTGAGGAAGAAAAATTTCACCACCGAGTGGGGAATTTTTTCCTATAGAGTCATGCCTTTTGGATTGAATAATGTGTCTCGTTGTGTTCTCACGCACGGTGGTACAATCTTTCCAGGAGTTCATCCATAAATTTATTTAAGTCTACCTAGATTATTGGACAATATATGGGCTAGTGAGGGACCATTGTGACAACTTAAGGTTAATGTTTAAAATGTATCAGCAGTTGAGGATATCCCTTAATATTAAAAAATGTGTCTTTGCTACCTCGTTTGGAACATTATTGGGACACGTCATATGTAAGGATGGCCTACTAGTAGATCCCGCAAAAGTTGCAGTAATTGTGGGATTAAGGGATCCTACTAGTCAAAGTGTAATGCGTGGATTTCTTGGGCATACGGGGTACTACAGAATTTCATCAAGGGATATGTCAAGATCGTCATGCCTTTAGAAGATTTTCTTAGACATAAAAGTTCCTTTCATTGGGGAGAGGCGCAACTGAAGGCATTTAACACTTTAAAGGATAGTCTTGTCACCATGCCTATACTACGATTCCCCTCTTGGGATAAGCCCTTCCACATTCATTTTGATGCCTCAGAACCACCATTGGAGCAAGAACTTGCATAGCCTGGTGAAGGGATTATTGATCATCCTTTGTGCTTTGCAAGTAGGAAGTTAACACCAGTGGAGCAGAATTATACTACAACTAAGCGCGAAGCATTGTCAATGATCTACGCGCTTCACAAGTTCGCATGTATTTTTAGTAACTCCATTTATATTTTACACTAACCATCCGACATTAAAATATTTAGTGAACAAGCCCGTTCTACAAGGGTGCATATGTCATTGGTACTATTGTTCCAAGAATTCAAGTTCACGGTGGTTGTCAAACTAGGAAAAAGTAATTCGGACCTGATCATTTGTCTATAATCAATTCGGGGAGGACACGCAAAGCATTGAGGATACCATGTCAGATGCACAACTATTTAGGTTGTAGTGCATGCCCTTAGACGTAGAAGATATTGCATTATTTCTCAAGATAGATTTAGTGTCGAAAGGGATGAAGGCATTGGATAAAAAGAGGTTAACTATATGCTTTGCACCCTACATGTTGATTAGTGGGGATCTATACAAACTAGGACGTGATGATATTTTGCGCCGGTGTGTGCTAGAACATGAGCACCTAGCCATAATAGAAGAAGCACATGGAGGTAGTGTAGGTGGACACTATGCAGGTGACGCCACTGCATGCAAGATATTAATGGTCAGATTATGGTGGGAGACCCTATATCAAGACTGCAAGGAATATTACAAGGCGTGTGACCATTGTCAGTGCATTGGAAAACTAGAGCGAAGAGATGAAATGCCTTTGCGCCCTATTCCCAGTGCTGAGCCATTCAAAAATGGGCTATAGACTTCATAGGCCCTATTGCACTAGCCGCATGCGTAGGACTAGATCACGATATATAATCACTTGCATAGATTACTTGACAAGGTGGGTAGAAGTAGCACCCACTAAGGATTGTACAATAGCTACTGCAGTAAGGTTCCTATGGGAAAAAATTATTACAAGGTATGGATGCCCTTTAATTTTGACTAGTGATAGGGGTACACATTTCTTGAATGAGACAATAAGGATTATGTTAGCATAATTCATGGTGGCTCATCACAAGACTACCCCTTACCATCCACAAGCAAATGGAACCATGGAGGCATTTAACAAAATACTTAGTCACATGTTGACTAAGATCTATGATGTTGGTAGATAGGATTGGGATGACAAAGTATCATCCATTCTTTGGGCATATAGGACAACCTACAAGAGGTTGAATAAAGCCACACCATTCCAATTGGTGTTTGGCATAGAGGCTATCCTACTAGTTGAATTCATGTTACCTTCTCTACGTATAGTGTGTGCAGGAGGATTAGATGATGAACAAGTGTTGGAGGAAAGAATAGACAAATTAATGCAGTTGGATGAGAGATGATCATTAGCCAGGTGGAGCTAGAAGACTGAAAAAGAAAAACAAAAGGCATGGCATGATCATCACATTAAGAACAAGAAGTTTGAGGTTGGGAAGATGGTCTTACTTTATGATTCAAGTTTTTGTGCCATCTTGGGAAGTTAAAAGTCCATTGGTTGGGCCCCTACATCATCTCATACATCCTTGATTCAGTGCATGCTAGTTGTAAGCGTTGGATGGGACGAGATTGCCAGGACACTTCAATGGGAGTAGGTTGAAGCCCTACTATAAATAAGTCTTCTTGGTGTTTGTAAATAAGGAAGTGTTCTTTAGTTAGTTTAGGATTTCCTTTAGTGCATTTTCTTTTCTTATGATTCCCTTTCTCATTGTTGTTTTGTGTTCCACCTTTGGCACTGGTGACCTCTTTTATTTTTGAAGGTTATGAATGCGTAGAGGACTGTGCATCATTTTAGTGTGGGGTAGAATAATGTAGAGGAAATTGTGAAGTGGAAAGAATCGGGAAGGATTGTGTTGGAAAGCCGAGTTGGATGGCTCTAAGAAAGGAAGTGCATGGAAGGAAAGGAGAAAAAGGATGGTTGGTGTTACGGTAATCCTACATTGTGGATCCACGTATAAGAGAGAAATAAGTGCAATTCAAAACATGAGGTAGGTGAGATAAAAAATCATGACAGAAGTACCTTTGGCATTGGTGATGCATGCGTAAGAGCCTCCTATCAAGTTGGGTTGGTTGTGCACCGAGAGAAGGTTGGGGGATTGTCCACGCAAGGATTGGGTGCGTGAGTTAAAGCGCTAAAGTCAGGTTTTGTTGAAAAATTTACATTAAGTGTTGAAGTACGGTGGTAGGTAAGGTAGCATTTAATGTTGAAAAGTGGGAAAAACTATAAATAGAAGGTTGGACACTTCATTATTTACATTACGAATACGAAGAAGGAAGAGCTTTTTGTGAACTAGGGTTTCTAGAGTTGATCCGTGTGAAGAAAAATTGGAGAAATTTAACCGTGAGTGACTAGTTTGGATTTGCAAACCGGAGGGAAATAGTTCATGGGTGTAGAGAGAGTTGTGGAGAAGCATCATCTTGTGAAGGGGATATTCTAGTGAGGGTTTGGTAGCTAGGGCACGGGTTGAAAAGGATTTTCTTCACAAGTTTGAGATCTAAGCTTGGAAAGGGTAGAGAAGTAGAGCAAGAGAAGTTGAAGTGCAAAGATAACCTACATAATGACACCCAAGAAACTAGTTGTAACACCTAAGAAAGGAAAGGGCAAGGGAAAACAACAAGAAACCACCGCAAGTACCAATGAAGAATGGTATGTAGAAATGTAGTACCCAGATGGGGTTTTGCTTGGAAAGGAGTGGGAGTCCCATTTAAGAAACATGATAGTAAGTGATTATAACCATCACAAAAACACAACTGAAAAATAAATGGTCATTGGAGTTAGTGTGCCTGAAAAAAAGAGGACACTAGAAGGGTTACCCATTTATAGCGATGAAGTAAAAGTGAAGTTGGAGAAGGCAGGATTGTTGCAACTCTATGAGTTTCCCTACTTTGGGAAGCCTGAGCGCCTCTATCAATGGCTAATGTCACGTGTACACGAAGATCACTTTCACTTTGTGGGGCATAAGATGCGCATAACTCCTCAACTGATTTCAAAATTCACAAGTCTCATCTGTGAAGGAGAAGATATAAAGGATGACCTATGCGACAAAGAAGCCATCAAAGAAACTATCATTGCATATGCATACAAGAAGGGGTCAAGGTACTTTGATATTGTGGATATCCAAGACCCGGTGATGAGAATGGTCATGCGCACTGGTAACCAAACTTAATGACCAAGAGAGGTGGACACAAGTGAAAAAATCATGGCTTAATGTTTGCAGAAGGATATCAGAGGGCACCATTTACAACTTGTCTACATACATCACGGATGAGATCATCAGCAATGCACAGGAGGGTGATAAGATACTTTTCAGAAATTTCCTCTTAACTATTGTGTTTTCAGAGATCGGAGTGCCAAATGCAGCAGATAAGTTTGTATGGGAGTACCAGAGGAAGACCCCTCGCCCGCAAAGAGATTCGAAAAATACACTTGTGATAGCATGACGGCCATTCACAAGGCACATCTTGAGAAATGGTATACGCACTTGAGGAATGCGTCAAGGAACAGTGGAGATCCTAGAACAATTACCAAAGCTCATAGAAGGAGAAGTTGAATTCATAGTATACCAACACTTCTGCATTGGTAGATTTAGGTTAGTTAATGAAAGCATGAGCCCATGGTGTAAACTTCCATTTTCCTTCACTACTCAGTACTTCTAGGTGGGAGTAAACAAGTTCAAGGAATCCAAGAAGCTGAAATTTGACCTTGGAAGTATGGATCGGGACCATAGGGAGATGCGCAAGACGTTGGTCTACCCCAACAAGCGTGCGTACATGGAAAAGTATGTGTCACATGAAGTTTAGATGATGAAACCCCTAACTCTGCCTATTATAGGGAGGTCCGTGGCGCATGTATACCTTCACATAAGGCCCAAGTTTGAGAAGGGTGCTTATCTTGAGAACGAGATAGCTATACCTGAAGACTTAACAGGTAGAAGGAAGACCATGCCCAAGAAAAAGGAGACGGAAGAGATAAAGAAAAAGGCACCAATTGTCCAAGATACTCAAGCAGTGGGAAACCCGGGAAAAAGTGCTAGAACAAGTACTTACACACATAGGAAGAGGTCCCCGATCGAGAGGAGGTGCGTAACAAGAAAAGTTTATCACAGAGGATAAATCACCAGAGGAGGAAGAAGAGAAAGTAGAATCTCCTATACTAGAGTCCCAACTAGGAAGAAACAAAGGTGATGGAGGAAGTTGATTCAGAGGAAATAGAGAGCTTGGAGAAATCTAGGTGTGAGAGGGATGATGATGAAGAACATGAACCTGAGGGAGACCAATAACCACTTGTTTTCAATGTGCACGATTCGGAAGAAGAAGGCGAAGGGGAGAAGAATGACTATTGCTTTGTGTAAAGGAAGGGAAACCAGGAGGAGGAGGGCACCCAGGACATGGGAGGAGGTGAAGAGGTTAGCACAAAGGGTCAGAGGACTCCAAGCCTCACTAAGGATGAAGTAAATGGCGCAGAAAGAGAAGCAATGAAAATCATTGAAGCCTTGGTAGAACAAGAATTGGAGCGCAATGTTGATATAGTGATGAATGAAGGTAGGGAAGAAAGCGTAGGGAAAGTTCACGGCAGCACGGAGGCCCGATCTATCAAGAACTATTCATAAGGGCACGCTCATATGAGGAAAGTTCATGGAGATCCAGAGACCAAGAATGAGCTACATTGATGATCCAAACAAGGTGTTATGTGCGCGCTTCTAAAGCACAGTCCCAACATATCAACTCTTGGCAATGAAGTTGTTTAATGAAGAAGGTGCATACCCTCAGATGAGGAAAATGATTTTTTGGAAATTGAGTGCCACATTGATGCGCCGAGTTTGAGGTAAGCCAAGGGGCACTAATGAAGATGCTTGAGTCAAAAGGAGATAACCCCTTGGTGAGCACTTAGCATCTTTTAGATGAACAAGTCTACAATGCGTTGAATAAGGTCTCGGTTGAACTGGAAGCTAGGTTATTTAGAAGGAATGACAGGGTAAAATTTCTAGAGGCAGAGCTAGAAAAGAGGGAAGAAGAGCTAGAAGAGAGAACCAAGAACTTGAAGTAGGAGGAACTAATTAGTGCGTAGCTAAAGTGTGAACTAAGGGAAGAAAAGGAAAGGGTGCACAAAGTATATAAGAAGGTAGAATCCATCACAAATGCCATTATTTTGAAGCATCCGGACCTAGCACTACATGTATAAAATTATAGATCTTCCCTTGAGTGCCTTAAAGACTTAACACACATCCTCACCATGGAAAGGCAACCTCTGGCCTTAGAATCCATGGAAGAAGTAGCAACACACTTGGAGAAGGAGGAAAAATTAAAGGTTGTAGCAATCATTTCCGGTACAATAAGGTTCTTGTTGATGTGAAAATTGCTACCCATACTATTGAGGCCACGTATGACAATTGTGCAAACAGAGATAAAGTGGCGAGTATTCTGGTCACCACTCATGAGGTAGAGCTCAAGGAATTCCAAGAGAAGAACAAAGGAAACAGAGCAGAGTGGGAGAGGATCTTGGCCGAGGTTGAGAAGAAGTCAGAAGCTATTGAAACCTTATGAGGTTCAATTAAAAACCAAATAAAGGAGTTGTACCCACAGATTACAAGAAGGATGGATGTGCTTGAGGACGTGGGCAAGGAATTAGAAGGAATGGTTGAAACATTGAACACTTGAGGAAATGGATTGGGTTTTGAGGAGGTAAGCGCCCTAGTCGGTGACCTCTGCCAGAGAGTGCAAAATGAAGTCGATGCTTGGAACAAGTTGGAGGCTGACTTACAAAGAGATTTTCCTATCTTGTTGCAAAGAATGACAACACTTCCTCATTCTTTCATTTTCCCTATTCTTCATTCCCTTATTCTTTTTCCAAGACGTTAAGTCTATTGTAATTCTTTCTTTGAAGAAGTTTTCCTAAGGGCGGAGAACAGGTAAAGTGTGGGGTGATGTTGGGCCCCTAAAATATTGACTAAGTACAAAAGGTGAATGGGCACGCAAGGCCTAAGTTGAGTGATGGGCACGCAATAAGAACGCATGAAAGGTAGGGTTCTAAGAGGGTTTGGAAGGACCGTGTTACGCGCCGGAAGAACAAGGTCTTAGGTCTTAACCATATTTGGTGTATTGGGTAAGACACGAGAAAAGCGTGACCCGCATGTGTATGATGATTGGATAAGGTGCCACTGGGGACGAGTTTGCCTAAGAAGGAATATACCTTGCGATGGAAGCTTCTAGAAAACCATCATGGCAAGGAGTGGAGAGCTCAAACCTAGAGGAGCATGCTCCCATGGAGGACCACATCTAGACACTTGGCGATGGATCTGAAGCCTCAAAAAGAAGATTTGGTAGTTCAAAAGGCGTATAAATACAAGTGTCCACGGGGGAGAGAAAAGGGGGAGGAAAGATGAATAGAGAGAGTGGAGCTCTGCAGAAACGCTGTGAGGAGTTGTATTGGGTTGGGTAGATAAAATATAGGAGAAGGATGCATCAAGGGGCTTGGGATTGTAAATTTTATTTTTGAGAGCTAAGGAATGTAGATCCAATTATGATGTATGACTTTGGTCTGCCATATTGTGGTGTTCTATAATGGATCTAATGGATGTAATGAGGTTACCAACTTATTTGAATATGATCATTAATGATTCTGGTCCATCCTCATATCTTCATAGTTTTGTTTCATGTATGTTTATGAAATAAGTATGAATCCTTATGCATTTTCCTTTCTATTTTGGTTCAGTCCTATATTTTGTTAAAGTATCTTTCTGTCTGGAATGACTACATTGGTCTAGAAGCCGTTTTGAGCTCTATGATGATTGCATGTCTCATTTCCACTCACTATCCTTAAGTTCTTATCATAGATGATGTTTCCCACTAAAGTCACATAAAGGAGAGACTCGGTGCCTGCGCGTGCCTCGAGTGAGTGCCCAGCACCCACTAGGTGGTAGGTCGACACGCATGGGGTTCCCTTGTTCTTTGGTGGGTGTAAAAATGACTACATTGAGCATTATTAGAAATGATCATTTGAGGAACGACAAACCTTGTAACAATTTCTTCAAGAAATTCTAGGATGACTAATTTAGTAGCTTCCTTCAATGACACGGCTTCGGTATATCGGTGAAATAGTCTGTGGCTATGAGGACCCATTTGTGACCAGTGCTAGATGGTGGGTTGATCATTCCAATGAATTTAATACCTCATTGTGCAAACAACTACTTTTCTTGAATTGGATGAAGCGGCAGGGCTGCCAATATTTTCTTTCCAGTGAAGAGTGCACATTCTTTACACTTCCTCACCCACCTATGAGCATCGTGAACAATGTAGGCCAGAAATAACTTGCTTTTATAATCTTCATGGTTGTAGATTTAATAGAGAAATGTCCACCGAGAAGCCATCATGGAATTCAGTTAGAACCTTGTCACATTGCTCACCTTCAATGCACTGAGTAATACTCCATCAATATTTCTTTTGAACAATATGCCACCAACAAGCACATAAGGAATGGATTGCAATCTTAGATGTCTTCTCTTTGCTTTATTCAAACCAAGGGGATATGCACTAGTAGATAAAAACTTAGTCATATCAACAATCCAACTATGCTCGTTAAACATATTTCTTTCATTTTGTTTTCACTCAACATCACGTGGCATCTCATCATTTAAAGGCACTTCATTCACGAAGGCGGTTTCTTGAGATTCTCAGTAACATCTAGAGCCAACTACTCACAAAGTGCTCTTCCTCTTACCAAATTTGTAGCTTTAATGGTCACATCATACTCCATGATCTTAGTCACCCATCTAGCTCATTTCTCACTAATTTCTACTCCCATAATGAAGTCTTTAATGCTAGAATGTGACAGTAAAATATTTACGTGACTAGGAACAATCATACTTTTAAATTTCTTGAAATATCTCAAGATATAAAACACCTATTTTTCAATATGAATATACTTGAGCTCATAATTCTTCATTGTTTGACTGAAAAAAGCCACAAGCTGCTCCATTTCTTGATCATTTAGTTGTTTCAAAACTGCGGCTATATTGGATTTCACCCCATGAGCATAAAGAATGAAATATTTGGTGTAATCTGGATTAATCAATGTTGGGGCCTAGGAAATCTCTTGTTTTATCTTTTCAAAGTTTTCCTTCCCCTTTGCCATCCATTTGAATGTTGCATCCTTCTTTAGCATGAGATTAATTGGTCTTATCAAACCTGTGAAGTTAGGGATGAAACACCTAAAAAATTTGATCTTTCTAAGGAATGACTGCAGATCCTTCTTATGAGATGGAAAGGAAAGAGCCGTGATAGCTATAATTCTCTCTAGATCAATGGAAATGCCTTCTTTTGATACAATATGCCCCAAGAGCTTGCCTCTAGGAACTAAAAATTGTACTTCTTAGGGTTAAGGGATACACCAAACTCCTTGCATATTTCAAACACTTTCTCCAGGTGCTTCATGTGATCTACGCTCTGCTTGGAGAAAACTGTGATATCATCTAGGTAAACCAAGATGAATTGATTGATGAATCCCTTGAAAGCAATATCCATTGCTCTTTAGAAGGTAGCACCTACATTTGATAATCCAAAAGGCATTTTTGATAAGCAAACATTCCCCATTTGGTGGTGAACATGGTTTTATATTGATCCCCTTCCTTCACTTTAATCTGGTTAAAACCAGAATAACCATCAAGCATGGAGAACCTCTCTACTCCTACCATTGTCTACAAAATTTGTTCCATGGAGGGCAAGGGGTAGTGATCCTTGAGAGAATCCTTATTCAAATCCCTGAAGTCCATGCAAAGCCATATTTTTCCATTCTTCTTTGTCGGAACAGATTTTCCACCCAAGTAGAATACTTGATTGGAAAAATTATTTTGGCCTCAATGAGTTTGGAGAGTTCCTTTCTCATAAGGGGCTCAATCTTGGGGTTGAATGGCCTCTGTTTTTGTCTAATTGGCTTGATGTTGGGGTCAAGATTGATGGAATTTTGGACTATGTCAGGATTGAATTCCTTTAGATCTTCATAGTCCCATGAGAACACATCACTGAATTTCGGCATAAGGAAACAAAATCTTTCTTTTCACTTTCATCACATACCTTTCCAAGTAGAAGTTCCTTTCCTGGAGCAACTGAAACTAGCTGACAATCATCTTACTTTTCCACCATATTATTTTCCATTCCTTTGAATTCATCATCTAGACTAAAAATATTCTCTAGAGTGACCAATCCCTTGGGAAACTTGTTTGATTTTAGTTAAATAATCGGTCCCCATATACTTTTCGCTAATCAGCTTGCATCTTTGAAGAGAATTCCACCTCATTTTGAATGAACTGCACAATTTTCATCGTTGTCAAATACCTTCCAATAGGCTTAATTTTCTGGAATAGATGGCCTAACCACCATTTTGATATGTTGAGCATTCCCTCTGATCAAATCCTCAGTAGGTGAGAATTGAGAGCCAAGGGCTGTCATTTGGTCTACATCTTTATTTAGCTTCTTGGGCACAACCTATAGGTTAATGGCATCAAATATCTCTAATAAATCCTAGACTTTGTGTTTGTAATATTTCGGTAGCTTTTTATATGTTGCACACCTATTGAGGACTTGATGAATAACAAATTCGGTGTCTCTAAAGACTTAAATTTTTTGATTTTCCACGATCAATAGACCATGGACTAATGCTTCATACTCTGCTACATTATTGGAGCATGCAAACTATAGTCTATGAGCAAAGAATAACTTTTCATTTTCTAGAGAGATGAGCACAACACCCACCTCAACTCCATTTCTGCTTCTAGAACCATCAAATAACATCTGCCATAGTCTAGAAGTGTCTTATTTTTCTTGTTTAAATGTCACGAGTATCATAGATTGGTTCTAGAGAATATAATAAGTTCCCTATCTAAAAGGATCAAACTTCTGATTTTTCTTAGCCCATTCATCTAGTAGCAAATCGGGCATGGAAAGAGGAATGACCTGTTCATCTAGATTTGAATCTTTCTCATGTTCATCTTGTACAAGGAAAATTGATTGGATAGGAGTGGGGTCAAATGGCTCAATATGGTAGGAATATATGGGCTCAAATTGTATTGTGAATCTAGTGCCATATCTAGTTTTTAGAAGCATATGCATCAATCTGATGATAAATAGCTACCTACCTTAGTAGTGAAATCTCTAGAAAAACAAATGGAAAACATGGGGGAAGGTCAATGACTGAAATATCATGGGTTATGGTGAGGCTTGGATAGGCATGAAGTGTCAACTCAAGGTCTTTTATTACGCCCAGAACATTTACAATTGACCCATCAAGTTGTAAAAACCCTAGACACAGGATTATATTTGAGACCTAGGATATCAACAATTTTCTTGGGCATTACAGAGGTACTATCCCTGAATCAATCATATAGTTATGAACTAGGTACTTACCCACAATTATTGACATGTAAAAGGGTGGGGTTTTGATATTTTTACTTACTTGATCATTCCTTTCCTAACAAATATGAACCACGACATGATCCTTTTGCATTACGGGATCTGCGGGAGGCAATTACTTGAGGGCTTCATACAGGAGATCACGTTGTGATGGAATAGCAAGTGCATCCCACATAGAAACATTGACATTGGTATTCTTTAATTTCTCAACAATGTTGAATGGGAGACTCATGGATTTCTGCATCTATGGGATGCCTAAACTCCTTTCACGGTCTTCATTCTTCTGTTGTGGCATATTTTTATTTAGTGGATTTGGTTGAGTAACAACCTTCTTATTCGTTACTTTACCAAGAAGCTTAGGTGGCTTCTCTTTATCATCACATCTTCTTTTTCCTTGGTCATGGCTTTGACTTGATCCATGGAAGGTGAGGATTGTAACTCTAGCATCCTTTTCTTATGTCGCGTATTATCAAACCATGTTGATTAACAGTTTGTTATAATTTCCTGTCATTTGGTTAACTGTGCAAAAATCCACATCTCTAAAGAACATGAGGTTAGGTTTCATTGTTGGCATCTTGAATTGCTTCCACGGTTTGATTTGGTGCCTCTAATAACGGTTCTTGTAACGTAGACGAGCCTTAGACCATGTATGCTTGAAGATTCATTTCCATCTCACAACCCAGTTGGTTATGTGGCAACAGATTACATGGAAAACACCATTATGTCTCTTGTGCCATGATGTTTTGAACTGGAACCAAATCTTGGCTTGAATTGGGAGGAGGAAGTGCTTTTGGTGGAGGGATTGTTTCTAGTGGAAGAGGGGCACTTTGACCTTGCCATCTATTATTTTGTTGGTTTGGTGCATACCTTTAATTAGACTGTTGATTTTTATATGGTTGATACCCTTGGTTTGAAGATTTCCCTTGATTCTGATAATTCTTATAGGATTGGGCTTGTTATTTTTCTAGGGATATAACTTTGTTTGTTAAATTTCTAATCAAATCTTTCATTTCCTCATCCTCTTTTTTTGTTGGGAAGGATTTTGTGAGGTGGAAGCAACATGTTTTGGATTTGGCTCAAGAGATAGGAGCAATCGAGGGTTGAGAAACTTTAGGTAGTTCAGGATACAATGGCATAGGTGGTCTAGGAGCCAATTTCCTAGCTTGTATTAGACTATTTTCAGCTCTGATTGCAATTACATAAGCAAGTTGGTAGAGTTGTTCCTCCCATAGATTGTATCATAACAGATATATCAGAGTTAAGAGATTTTAAAAAGTAAAGAAAGGCACCTTCTTGTAGGTCTCACAAGAGCTGGAATTCTATCCCAGGTCCTTTGGAATCTGAAGTTGAAGTCTGCCATTTTCTCATTAGGTGCTCTTTTGATTGTAGTTAATTTCTCTAAAAGAGATATATTGTCTTCTCTTTCACCAAATTGGTCACAAAGGGCTATGCACAGTTGATCCCAATTTTGAATTGTTCCCACCCCAAGGCTTTTAAACCATTGTAGAGCTTTTCCTTTAAGTGATGAAACCAAAATTTTGACTGCTACATCCATCTCAACAATCTCATGGATAGCACTAGACATTCACAATGTCCTAAATGTGGTCAACTGGAGTAGTGTGATTTTCTCTAGTAAAATATGGTATATTTTTAAGGCAGCTACTGAGATAAGATTGTGAGCATTCAAGGCAAGTGGGTTACTTCTTGTGAATTTTACAAATAGATTTTGTTCGGTGGTTTTTTTGATGAGCCATTCTGATAGGTCTGAGAACTCTTGTCGATTGCAAGAAGGGCCTACCAGGTGGAGGTGTTGAGAGAGTTCAATTTGGAGGAGATGGAGATCTTTGAATCTGTCTTCCTTTCCTACCTTTACCTAAGGATAACTACAAGTACTCAAACACACCTACTTCTATTGATATCAACCATGTTTGGATCCTTCTCATAAATCATGGACACTAAAATCACCAATACTTTTGAAACCAGTTGATATTCTGAATGCAGTCATCTGATATGTTATTGTAGAGCCTCCAAAGGCTAGAGTTTCACCAAGATACACATCAAAACTTGATAAAACTAGAAATATTAATTTCAAAATCCCACCGGGTGTGCCAAAATTGTTGGAGATCAAATATGCACTCGTGCCCAAATCATAGACAATTTGGGATTTGAGACAACATGGAACTGTCTCCAAGTTGTGGGACTCGAACTGAGATAGACCTCTAGAGAAGGCCGGCTTCCTCTACTTACTCATAATGCTAAACTAATCCTAGGAATTGAAATGCAACTATCTATCTCTACTTTAAATTTCGATGGGACCAAGGTGAGAGGAGATGCACAAAAACATAAACCTAAACTAGACAAGGCAATAGTACAAAAGAATAGGGATGAATACTCAGGCAAGAGAGAAAATTGAAGAGAAAATGATGAGAAGATCAAAAAAAAATCCACGGATCAAAATCACATCTCGAGTTCCACCTTCACAATGCACAATAGACACAGATATCTGAAACAATGCATATAACACACCTATGAATGAATGAGAGGAAAGAGAGTGCAATAAAACAATAGCTAAGGTTGAAGCAAGCCACAAAACCAAAGATTTTATTTGAAAGATCATGCACAGATCATCACGATACATGAGGAAGATGCAAAACAATTATAGAGATATATTCCAAGGAATGCAACTCTTAGAACACTTATGCAACATGAAATGATTCCCTCATATTCCTAAAGTATCCAACATTAAAACAAGGCATCACTTTATAATATATATGAATTTGAAGAAGAGAAAGAAGGAAAGAAGAGAGGGAAATTTGAATTCCCTATTACACCAACTGACCACTTCCATTCAATTCTCTGAAAATATCTGATTATTTCTACAAAATTTTCCTCCCCACACCACTTGTCTTGCGAAGAAGGAATGGCGCCCATACATGTATTTAATTTCGGTGATTGAGTCATCTCGAAACAACCTCTTTGCATGTTGGAGAATTTTTATTCACTTCCACCACCTACCAACATTTAATCCATGAAATTTGATTCCCTTCACATGGAGAAGGCTAAGATTCCTTCAAATAATATCATATTTGCAATGATCAAATCATATTCATGTTCATTTAGTAATATGTGGAAAACTATTATTCTCCTTTAGTATGTGGCTTTCATGTTTTAGTCATGCGTAGATTTTGGCTTATGCGGTTCTCCTTTTGTTTCATGGCATTGTATTTTTCATTCCATGTCTTTTCTACCTTTTCTATTTATTCTTGACTTTATTATGTGGTGCGGCCTCATGTTGACTTCCACGGACTAGCTATTGTTTACCCCATGGCTTTTATATTTTCTTTGTTTCACGGTTTTAGACCTTCTCAGTTCCTCAAGTTTTTTCCCCTACTCCTCAACATTCACTCCTTAGTCGTGGCATTACCTTTCAATACACAAAATCCCTAAACACTACCATGGCCAATTAATCCAAGTCCATGACAAACTAAGTTGCTCTATTTTGCAAGGGGTGTAAAAATAGAAAACACTTCCCAAACCTACTCCTTCCCTATGCACGGTGGGGTTTTATCTCACCATAGGTAATCTCTCCATTCCAAATTCCACCATCAATATCTTGATAGTTAAGGCTGTAGTGTGCATATAATATCCTCTTGGCTCATGAAAAAACTAGAACTCTACTTCCTCCGAGAAAGAGTGGGTTGAAATTGTCTATTCTAAGGTATAGTTCCCTAGTGCACCTTCCCACCACTGATCTATATCTTTAGTCCATGGTTTTTCCAAGTTAGAGAATCTTTGTTAATCTTTCTGATTCTAAGCTTTCTTTCCCATTCGGACACCCTTGTTGGCCATGTATGCTACAAACCACCGGTACAACTCTACCGGGAAGAATCAAGAACGTATCATACAAGCATCATATTATATTCTACCCACTTTATCACATTAAATTCAAGTCCAATGTTATATGTCCAGTACACAAGCGTCTTAGTTGTCTTCTATGCAATTTCAATATTCTCCTAAGACATTTGAAACACCATCTCCATGTAACATCCTAGTAGAAAGATGAAAAATATATCTCAGCAATGAAACCAAAATGTATTCCTTTTATTACTCAAAAATAGTTATGTGCATTGGTACTTCATCTAAACAAGTCTGGAAGCTCACCTGAAGTGCACACAACCACCAGGTCCCTCCTTTGTTATTCTTATCAAGATGTTAGCATGCATGTTTTTAATCACTCAATCAATCATACAAGAAGATACATCACAACATAAATATATGGAAACACATATAATAAGGAAATTAATCCACATACACAATAATAAATATCACTTGAATAGCCAAAATACCATACTCAAATCTAGTCACTTTGACAACCCTTATTCAATTATCCATTAAAAACCATAATAAATTACATAACATAGAATTTGATTACAATAATACCCAATACATCCATGCGCTGGACCATGTACACACTTGTATAGTCTCTAACACATACTTACATCAAGATCTCTTAATATCTACACTTAAGTACTGTCGAACTTCAAAACTCTTCTAAACAAGGATGCACTACCTATATATATACTCCATGGGGGATTTCCCTTTACTACTTTTTGCACATTCATAATAATATGTTTTCTTACAATAGCTTGCATGATTTTTACATCATATGCTAATAATAGATTAAACTAAATATACAACAAATCTTACATGCTTTAATCCTATTATTAGCTCGATCCATGCATGTTCTTTTTCTTTTTCCCTACATGTGATTTTCCCAATTATAGCCCTTTCTTGGCCACTAAGTCATCTCGCTTTTGTCTATTTCTAGTCTTTTCTTGAGTGGCACTCCAACCTGTTTTTCTATTTTTAGCCTTTTCTAGAAAATCGACTAAGTCCCAATTGATGCATGTATGCACGCAAACATGCGCGCTGACATGTTTCTTCCTAGTGTGCTCACCTCTATGCACTTTCATGTTCCTATTTTATTCCCTTGCATGTAACTCCTAGCTTCCATGCATGGCTAATACTTAGCCATTTATTTAGACAAACACCAATTTTCAATTTAGGGATTGATTTTTTTTTCATAAAAATATAGTTTTTAGGGCTAGAATTATCATTTTCAAGTCATTTTTCTACTCAAGTTGAAATTACTTTTAATTAATGTTAAGTTTATTCTCACCCAAAATCCATGAGTCTACCACAAGGGTCATCTCTTAATGTTCCTCGAATAATTAAGCTCCATAAAAATGAAAATAAAAAAATAATATTACATTCGCGAATATCATAATATATTACATAATCATAAAATAAATATATTGTGAGGCTATGTATAGCTATATTAGGATCTAGTTCCCCTTTTCACATCGGCCGAATTGAGGCAATTCTAATTAACCAATGAAGAGATCATATCTTATTTTTGGATTAGGGTAAACTTTGAGGGTGTTGAAAGGACCCACATCCTTGTAAAATTGAGAATTTTTGAGAGGAACCAAAACCTTGGTTTTAATAAAGGGGACCACCATTAGGAACCCAATTAAAGCAACCATGAAACCATAATGAAGATGCAACAACTAGTGACAACAACTAAAGAAAGTGGAGCAACAACCAATTACATCGGTGAGTGGAGGAATAACTTTGTGATGGTGGTGAGTGGAGAAGCAACCAAAGTGATGACAGTGAGTGAAGAAACAACAATGAGAGAAGAAGCAACCAGAAAGTGAAGCAACAACCAACGAAAATAGTGAGAGAAGTAGCAACCAATGACATCACAATGAGCAGAGATGTCACATCAAGCGGTGAAACCACCTCCGAGGAGGATCATGCCTTAGGGGTTTGAACACGGGTGGGTAAGCACACAACCATGTGACTTGATCGCACCACTCCCACCCCATTGGCAAGAGATCATATCTTATTTGGTAGCATGAAGGTTAGTTTCTATATCTATCCTAAGCCTTGAAAAGTACACACTATCTAGACTTAATATAGAAGCTAAACTAAGTAAAATTAAGAACATATATTATATTTCATCAACACCCCTGTCAAGTGAAACTTAGGTGCGTCTATACAAAAAAGAGGCTTATTATCTACTTAATTGATCTTGGCAACTAGGCCAAATGAGATATCCATGTACGATAAATACAAATAACTAATTTGGAAAAAATGAGACATGCACAAGAGTCTCTCCAAAAATAATTACAACAACAAGAAGATATTGAAGGTGTTGGGATATTTCATAGGATACGATAAAGTATTACAACACATAAGAAATTAGTAAAGTAAGTAATACACTAAAAGAGGATGGGTTGATCCATCAATAATAAAAGGTGCATTTTGGGATAAATATGTCACAAATGGTGTATTAGCCCAAAAGGTGTATTGGGTGGCTAATACACCATTAAATAACTATGAGAATTATATGTTGAGATGTGTCACAAGGACACCCAAGAGATACACACATATAAATAATTAGTACAACACTTTGGCTCCTCCCCTAATGTTGGATTGGGTATAGTGGATAGATAAAACTCAAGGATCTCAACTATACATCTTGGGAAATTCATCACATGGAACCCAATCCAACATACTCAAGAAATATAACATAATGTTATCAAGGATGACATAAAAAATTAGGAGATAAAAATCAAGGATCTCAACTATACGTCTTGGGAAATTCATCACATGGAACCCAAAAGAACGCTAAAATAGTGGTAAACAAATTAAGAATACTTTAAACTACTCCCCTCTCAATTAAATGCAATCAATTTATCAAAGAACCTATCATGAAGATAGGATTTTCCCTAGTTTGGAAGTAGTCTTGGGAAGTATGCTTGGTATTAAAGTGAATTGGTAAAACAATACATGAAGATTGTTCATACAAACCATACAAAAACATTGTTAATGTCACCAAAATCAAATTGAAAACCATATGAGTTGAATGTGAATGGTAGAAGAAGGCACTTGCATGTGTTGATGTGTTATACATATAAATGGAGCATGAAATGAAGTGTTAGAAAAATCCTCTAATGAGGACTCAAAAATCTCATTCCTAAAAAAGTCTAAAGGGGTCGTAGAAGGAATTATATGGATCTCATGCTTGAATGAGTCTATAAGATTATCTATATAATTCACAAAAGTTTTTTGATTGGAGTCTATAGCATAGTTTGTTTTCTCATGCCTAAATGTTTCTAAATAAATATCAAGGGTTGTATGCCTAAGAATGTCTAAATGCAAAAAAATCAAGAGATTGAATAGATTTGTGCAATGGGATCATGTTTCTCAATGTACTATCAAAAAGTGGAGTGGAAAAATATAGGTGTGTAGTTCATATGAAATGGTCCTTGAAATTATGAACATGTTTAATAGTAAATGAACATGGTGAGTAATATAACAAACAAACTAGATAGTTAACACAATTATCTATAAGTTCTTATCAATAAATAAACCAAAATGATCAATGGAATGGATTAAAGATGAACAATTTTGATAATTTGCTTCTCAAATTAGGTAAGGACATTTTCATGATAATTTAAATTGTGTGCTATGATATTGGCACAAATAACATGAACTAAAATTGACTCATGGATGAGTTGATCATAATCTATGAGTGCATAACAAGGTTTTATGCCAAAGTAAGATAAAATTATAGATAATGGAGTGGATACAATAGAAGTTGAGTCCAAATTCACAATTTTATGTTGTAAGAACGAAACAATTTCCTCTAAGGATTTGACAAAGGTATATTTTTGGAAATTTGTGAGAAAATTAGGGAGGCTTATTTTTAAGTGACATATTCTCTGTACGAATGTGATAGGGTCCTCTTGAATTACACATACTTGTAGAATAACATATGCCTCTCTCCTCTAATTTATTATTCTCTTACCGTAGGAAGTTACATCAAGGCACATGGCCACTACAGCCAAAAGAAGTAAAATTGGAAGTAGGCGCGCACTAAACGAGTGTCAAAGAAATTTTCTTAAATAATAAGACAAGGGCATAAACCACAAGTGCACCAAAGTGGTTCCTCACATAGTAACAAGGAACTAATGACATGGGTGCTTATGTAATGAGACCCCATCTTCCCCTACCACATATTCCACCTCCTCTACTATCCCCTCCTGCAAAAGAGATGTTGTGGTTTATTTCGGCAAGTAGAAAACATTTCCCTGGAACAACATCAACTATAATTTCATGCAAATACAAAAATTTAGCCCTAATTATAATTTTGTGCAAATATAAAAAAGAAGCCCTCAAGAGTGCTTATAATATTGTAGTGTTTTTACAATGTTTAGATCATATTAAAAAAAAAATATTAAAAATCATGAATAATATCAAAAAAATAACATCTCAAAATCTAGAAAGATCTCCAAAAATTAACATCCAAAAAAGTAATATTGAATTTTGAGTTATTGTTTGAATGTTACAATCTTGTGAATAATTTTACCTTAAAAGGAGGCCTAAAGTTGCTCTCAATATAAAAATGTATCAACCTCTATAAAAATTGATGTTCAACTAAGAGCTAGTTCCCCTTCTTTCTTTGGCCAAAATTTAAGTAAGTATAACTGGACTATAAAAAGGTGATAACTTATTAGCTAGCATAAAGGCTAATCATTGTCTCTATTTTGAGACTAGAAAATTATGCACTTTATATATAAAAGCTAACCTATTTAAATTGGTTTGTATAATATGTTGCATTAACAAACACCAAACTCTTATCATGTCAGATCTAAACAAAAATCATATCAAGTGCTTCTCTAGTTCAATCACGGAGAACAACATTGGTATCACATGTGTTTATCTAATAGGTCTACCCTATAATTTACACAATAATAAAATTAGTCTCAAATTTATACACAATATTCACATGAAATATATACTCTTGCACAAATTTGACCATCTTCTTAAACATGCAATATTCATCGACATGGATGCATTTCATTTGTGTTCCACTCTTAGGAACATGAGTCTTCACACATCCCTTGAGAAACCAAAAAAGGGACACACATACACCATCTTCTCATTTTTAAGAGTAAAATTATATCACATACATCCTTTGGAAATTTCAAATATACATGGAAATTTCTACCAAACTATCACAATTAAGGGTACACTCTAAAGAACCTCTAGTCAATTTATACAATTATAGCAGAGGACGTCATTGTGTAAGTATTACACATCATAAAATAGTCAAGTATATGTACATATCTTCTTAGGGATCCAACATATTTCTTCCCTTCTTAGGGATTGAATTCAACATCGCCATGTCACAAGTCTTTTTGATTCACAACACCGGTTCAACACCTTCATCCAAGAACTTAAAATGAACAACACTAGGGACTATTTTTCTCTTAAGGGTGACAAATGTTCTGAGCATGAAATTTTTCCCTCAATACTACCATCTTATTATGGCATTCTTGTCATATCTTGGTCACATACAATATTTTCCATCGTGTTTGTTCCATTCTTGCTCTATCGCGATCGTGTCGACCTACACACTTCACCTTTTCTTGCTCGTGTAGCACTTTAGAATTGTTGCACAAGACTTCAGTCATAACATCTACATGCTTTTACAACATAAAAATATTTCACTACTTGTTGACATGTGTTATTGATGTAGGAGCATTTGCGTTCACATATGATGTTGCATATATATATATATATATATATATATATATCACATATATATATATATATATATATATATATATATATATATATATATATATATATATATATGGATTTATCTCTTGATTGAAATTTCATCAAATAGCTGGGATACATATGTTATTGATTGGAGAGTCTCAAGGCACCTCAGAAAAAATGAATTATATGGGTTTGATTGTTTTTATATGGACATGGTGTAGCCAAAACCATTTGAGAAAGAATGCATAAATGTGGAGTTATGCATGTATGAAAATCAAACCAAAACCACTCATGAGAGGTCAATTGTTTTTTTGTCATGGATTTTAAAATTAATTTAGTGGAAGGCATTTTGGTATGCCCAAGAGATGAGAAAATTGCAGCCAAGAAGTGGAAAGGGGACGGTAGTAGGAAAATCACAAAACAAGTGAAAGAAAGAGAGAAAAAGATATTTTTGGGAGATATTGATTGGGGCGACCGAGACGGTGAGGGTAAGATCTAAACCCACATTCATGATGGGTTTTGATGTATATTAAACAACAAAATACTTTCAATAAAAACTCCTACAATGTATAGAGTATTGAGGCATTGAAAATACGCCTAAGTGTTTGTAAAAATGTCTATAAGCTCCAATAGAGTGTTTTAGCCCAAAAATAATGTTGTTGAGTATGTAATATGATCATTTAAGGTGTTTTTGATCTGAATTTCAAGTAATAATAAATCCAAGCTCATCCCATGGAGTTTTGTGTTGTTTATGTATATGTGTGTTTCCTTTGAAGAGGCCCAAAACTATATTTTGGCCAAAATAGTATTCCGATTTTGTGTGAGGCTCAACCAAGGTTATAATTGTGTTTAAATAGGTTGAGAGATTCATTTTTAGTAATCATAAACCATATCTCCTCTCTCATCCCCTCATATTATAATTTTAATGAAGTTCACTAGTTTACTAGTTAAAAATCTCATTAAAAAGATGGAAAATCTAGTTTTCAACGGCTGCTGAAAGATATTGGATAGCATGAACTGGATGGTACATCCATAGAAAATTTATATTTTTTTGTTAGTATCTGGTTTCTATTCATTTTTTCCCCCAACCTAGATTTCATTAATACGTATCAAAGTAAGGCCTTTTCCTTGTTGGGTTGTGTGTAGGAAGACTCCAACTGAGTCAATTGGCAAGTTGTGAAAAAGAAGCTTGTAAGTACGTGAAGAGATGGCACATAGAGGTAATGTTTTTGGAAGAGAAGCAAGAGGAATACAACCAATAATTAAAATCTAACAGAGATGATGAGAGGTATTCAAGCAGAGATTGGATGCAATGGAGACAACACAAAGAAGGGGAACTCATGTTGAAGATGTGAGTGATGATGAAGAAACAAAAGCTCAAGAGCTTGGGGTGGAAGACATGGAGAATGAAGTTGAGACTAGATTTCTTAGAGTTGTTGCAAAGATTGGTAGTAAGCCAAAGTTGGATACACCTTGCTACAATGGAAGTTTGAACTCTGAAGAGCTTATAGATTGAATAACAAAGATGGTGAAATACTTTGACTACAAGTTAGTGGAGGAACCTAAAAGGTAAAGTTTGTTTGTACCAAACTTAAGGGTCATGCATCCTTATGGTGGGATCATGTGTAGACTAAGAGACAGAGGATAGACTAGTGAAAAATTTGAAGGCCAAGCAAGTTCTTTCCTTGTGATTACTAGATGTGTTTGTTCAGAAATTTGTGAAATTTGAGACAAAAGGAGATGAGCATAAAGGGATACATTGAGGAGTTTTATAGAATTTCTATATGATTTGGTCATGTTGAGGATGATCCAGAGAAGGTAGAAAGATATGTGAATGGGTTACGTCCTACAATTCAAGATGAAATCAGTTTGTGGAACCTAAAAAACCATGGAAGAAGCCTATCAATGTGCATTGAAGGCGGAAGAGAAATTCTAAAGAAAGAAAAAAATGAATTCTAGAGATATATGGAGGTAATCTAGAGGTAGAGGGCAAGGTGGAAATGGAAGAGGACAACAAACAAATGATAGAGAAGCTAGTAGCTCTCAAAATCAGAATTATAGTGCAAGAGGAGGCTATTCTTCTAGAGGGAGAGGATCCTTTGGAAGAGGTAGAGGTAGAGGCTTTGTAGGTAAGTGTTTCAGGTGCAATAAGTATGTTGGACATAGAGATTTTGAGTGTCTGAAAGACCCTCAAAAATAGTGTAAGGAATGAATAGAGAAATCATAAGTTGATGAAGAGTGTGTTGGGTCTCCAACACACACGAAAGAGCCGAGAAAAAGGAGAGGTGCTATTAATAAAAAAATTGTTGAACCCAACGAAGGAAGTGAATGATACAACACAAAGGAAGAAGTTATTTTGGAACATTTGCAAATCCAGAGGTAAGTGTTGTAAGGTAGTGATTGATAGCGGTAACACAGATAATTTGGTTTCTCAAGAGATGGTTGAAAAGCTTGGGCTGAAACGGTTAGTACATCCTACTCCATATAAGGTATCATGGTTGCTTAAGGGCCATCAAGTGTTGGTGAATGAGCAATGTATGGTAAACTTCCAAATTGGTTCATACAAAGATGATGTTTTATGTGACATTATGCCCATGGATGTGTGTCATGTGTGTTGGGAAGGCCATGGAATTTTGATAAAAGAGTCATGCATGATGGAAGAGAAAACACCTACACCATTTTTAAGGATGGGAAGAGGTTCACATTGAGCCCATTGAAGGATAAAGGAGATGAGGTGGACAACAGTCCCAAAATTATGCTAGTTTCCGGTAAAGAGTTCTTGAAGGTGGAAAAGGAGGAGACATGTTATGCATTGATTCCAAAGCCAATATCAGTTGTGACAGCCACTAAGGTAAGTGATCTTCCATTATAAATTCATAATTTGTTGGAAGACTATGTTGACATTGTGTCAAGTGAGTTACTAGAAGGACTACCACCTATGAGGAGCATTAGCCATCATATGGATCTAGTGTTGGGAGCAAGCTTGCCAAACAAGGCAGCTTATAGGTTAACTCCAATGGAGAATGAAGAAATCAAGAGACAAGCTCAAGATCTATTGAAAAGGGCTTTGAGCTCATGTGCGATCCCAACAAAGATATTAACACCAAAGAAATATGGAGAGTGGTGGATGTGTACAGATTCAAGAGCCATAAACAAAATCACCATCAAGTATAGGTTTCCATTTCCAAGAATGGATGACTTAATGAATTTTTGAGTGGAGCCAAGTACTTCACCAAGATAGATTTTAAAAGCGAGATATCGTCAAATTTGAATAAGATAAGGTGATGAATGAAAGATTGCATTCAATATGAATGATGGATTATATGAGTGGTTGGTTATGTCATTTGGTTTTTCAAATGCACCAAGAACATTCATGAGACTTGTGAATGAAGTATTGAATCCATTTACAATTAAGTTTGTGATTGTTTATTTAGATGATATTTTAATTTTCAGTCATTCTAAAGAGGATCAATTGAGATTGGTTTTGGATAAGTTGAAGGAAGAAACATTGTTCATCAAATTAAATAAATGCAACTTCATGCAATAGGAGCTGATATATTTTTGGTTTTGGTCTCAAAAGATGGCTTTAAGATGGACCCCGAGAAGGTGAGAGAAATTATAGAGTGGCCTTCACCAATGAGTATGTTTGAGGCAAGGATTTTTCACGAGGTTGGCAAGTTTCTATTGAAAATTCATTACAAACCTTAGTGGCATATGTGCATCAATTACGGAGACTATGAAAAGAAACAAAAAGAAATTTCAATGGACAGTTGTAGTAGAGAATAATTTTTCAGTTTTTGAAGAAAAAGGTGAGGGAACAACCGGTGTTAGCTTTGCCAGACTTTGGAAAAGTGTTTCAAGTTGATTGTGATATAAGTGGGACATCCATAGGAGCGGTGTTAAGTCAAGAAGGTAGGTTCATTTCTTATTTTAGTGAGAAGTTGAATGAAGCTAAGAAGAAGTATTCGTTATATGACCAAGAGTCCTATGCAATGGTGCAAGCTCTTAAGAAGTGGTGGTAATATTAGTTTCCAAAAGAGTTTGTTTTGTACACATACAATCATGCTTTGCAATTCATAAATAGCCAAGGTAAACTCAATCAAAGGCACATGAAATGGGTGGAATTTCTTCAAAGTTATTCTTTTGTTTTGAGACATAGAAGTGGGAAGTCCAATAGAGTTGCAGATGCCTTGAGTAGACGAGCTCTTGTTTTGAATGAGCTCAAGGTAGAGGTGGTTGGGTTTGATTCAATGAAGGATTTGTATGATGAGGACTTGGATTTTAGAGATGCATGGACAACGTGCATGAAACCAATGGGAATGGACAGAACTCCATGGTTGGAGTATGTGATTCATGATGGGTTGTTGTTCAAAGGAAGGAGGTTGTGCATACCTCAAGGTTCCATGAGAGAGATCCTTTTGAAATAAAAACATAATGGAGGTCTTGTTGGTAATTTTTAGCATGATAAGACTTTAGCACAACTGAGTGACAAGTATTATTGGCCATGAATGAGCATGGATGTGAAGAAGTTCGTGCAAGGATGTAGAGTTTGCCAACTTGCTAAGGGAAAAGGTCAAAATACAGGATTGTATCGGTAATTTCCTATTCGAATATACTATGGGATGTATTGAGCATGGATTTTGTTCTTGGTTTGCCAAGAACACAAAAAGGTAATGATTTAATATTTTTTAAATCAGTTTTCAAATATGGATCACTTTGTAGCATGCAAGAAGACTAGTGATGCCACACATATTGCTAATTTGTTCTTTCAAGAAGTTGTAAGATTACATAGGTTTCCAAGAAGTATTGTATCAGATAGAGACACAAAGTTTGTTGGGAAATTTTGGAGGATGCTATGGAAGAAGTTGGGCATGATATTGGACTTCAATTCAGTTGATCACCCTCAAACAAATGGGAAAAAATGAAAATAGTGAACTAGATTCTTGATAACTTGTTGAGATGTTTAGTTGGTGACAATACCAAACAATATCATTTGATGTTGGCACAAGATGAAATTTCCTACAATTATTCAATCAATCGAAGTGCATGTATGATTCATTTTCAAATTTTGGATGGGAACAGCTTTAGAGGTGTATGTGAGTTAAGGAGTACAACTCAGATGAGTAGGATAAGTGTCGAAGGTGAGGAGTATGTTCAAGCTATGCACGATGTGCATATGGAAGTGAAGAAGAGACTTGTAGAGAGTGCTAGAAAATACAAGAAACATGATAATTTGAGTAGAGCTGAATTTTGAGGTTGGAGACTTGGTTTTGGCACATTAATGTAAAGAGAGGTTTCTGAAATGAGAATACAACAAGGTCAAATGGAAAAAATCAGGCCTTGTAATATTTTGAGGAAGTTCTCAGCGAATGCTTATGAAATTGAGTTGTCGGATGGAGTAGGTATCTCACCTATCTTCAATGTAGCTGATTTGTACCCATATGTGGCGGGACAAACAAGTGAGATGGGAGAAAACATGGATTTTTCAGCCATTGATTGGAAGGATCAATTACCACAAAAGGAAAAGGAAGAGTTGGAAGCCATACTAGACATACGGATCAACAAGAAAACAAGAGGCAACAAGTACTATGAGTACTTGGTCAAATGAAAAGACCAAGCAATTCAAGATGCAATTTGGATGAACACATCTAAAGTTACCAAATGTGGAAAATCAATTGAGGAGCTCACGACATGTTCATGAGTAGGAGCTCATGGAAAAATTCAATTACCCTAGGTTTCTAATACATGAGCATTTGGGTTCACATGCATATATTGCATCACAATATATATATATATATATATAATTTGCATGTCTCTTGATTGGCATTTCGTCAAACAATTGGCATACATATGTTATTGATTAGAGAGTCTCAAGCCACCTCAGCAAAAATGAATTATATGGGTTGATTGTTTGTATATGGACATAGTATAGCCAAAACCATTTGGGAAAAGAAGGCCTGAACATGGAGTTACACATGTATGAAAATCATAGAAAAAACACTCATGAGAGGTCATTTTTTTTTTTTTTTGCTATGGTTTGAATTTCTTAAGTAGGGAATTTTGGGATGCCCAAGAGATGAGAAAAATGCAGCCAAGAAGTGGAGAGAGGGAAACAACAAGAAAATCACAAAACAAGTGAAAGAAAGAGAGAGAAAGGGGCATTTTTGGGGAGTTATTGGTTGGGGTGACTGAGACCATGAGGGGAAGATCTAAACCCACATTCATGATGGGTTTTTATATAGATGGAACAACAAAATACTCCCAATAAAAATTCCTTCTATGTAGAGAGTATCAAGGCATTGAAAATACACCTAAATGTTTGTAAAAACGTTTGTAAGCTCCAATAGAGTGTTTTAGCCCAAAAAGAATGTTGTTGAGTATGTAATATGATCATTTAAGGTGTTTGTGATATGAATTTCAAGTAATAAGAAATCCAATCTCATCCCATGGAGTTTTGTGTAGTTTATGTATATGTGTGTTTCCTTTGAAGAGGCCCAAAAACTATATTTTGGCCAAAACAATGGTCTAATTTTTGTGTAAGGCTCAACTGAGGTTATAATTGTGTTTAAATAGGTTGAGAGATTCATTTTGAGTACCATATGCCATATCTCCTCTCTCATTCCCACAGATTCTAAGCTTAGTGCAGTTCACTAGCTTACTAGTTAAAAATCTCATTAAAAAGACAGAAAATCCAGTTTTCAACCGGATGGCCTCCAAAAGATATTGGATAGCATGAAATGGATGGTACATCCATAGAAAATTTATATTTTGGCTGCTAGGACTTGGTTTCCATTCATTTGTCCCCCAAACTAGAATGCAACATCTATCCGAATGGCTTACCCTAAATTGGCAAAAGCATCATAATCAACTTTCTTAGTTGTGATGCTTCACTTGATTGACACACCATGAGGTAACACAAGACATGTATGGGACTTATATATGGGTTGTGTTTTATAATAACCTTCATGTCATAATTCCAACTTCCTCTAAGATTTCTCATCTTGATGGGAATGACACCGAGATGAAGTGACACACTAAAGGACATTGTGCATTCCACACAGTTTTGTGTGTGCTCACACATTTCATGTAGTTTGTGCATCCATGCAATAGTGTATTTGTAGACAAAAATCACACACTTGGGTACATTTCTAGGTCCTAAACGCATGTTAGAATTTACATGATTCCTAAGCAAGAAAACTAGTGGTTGACAACTATTTGTGGCTTTTTTCTCGTGTCTCTTGTTTTTTATTTGGTCTTACACCCCTACTGACCCAGTCATAACTTTACCTTATTTATATTTTATGACTTCAAATATCAGCTCCCAACAGGACATCAGCACCTAGGTGCTCATGTCCATCTAGGGAATCCCTAAGCTTTCTTTACCTTACTCACTCTTTTTTGGTATCTTTTATCTTTTAGGCATCTTTTTCACTTATGGGTCAGCCTTCCAATTGTCAAATACAAATTTCAAACAAGAGAATCATATAAATACATAGTTATGTTTTCAAAATGAAGGACCACACACTAAGCATTAGTATCATCACCTAAGCTTGCATTCCAAATGCATTAAAGAACTCAAGGTGTCCATTTAGCATTCATTCAAGGGACAAGGGTTGCATCAACTCTGCATACATTACATAGGAAGGGGGAGTCTATTCTATTCCATCCACACATATTATTGCATTGCTACATTCTAGCTACAACATGTTATCATTTATGTAACTTACACGAGAGAATCCTAGGGCATCATTTTTACACACACATTCACAAGAACAACATGGAGTATGAGATGTAGTGCAGCGCTCGGCCGTAAGTTCACTCTTAGGGTGATTGTGGGGGGGGTCATCTGAATCCCCATTTTGCATTTTCCTTTTAGGTTTGATATGGCTTGCTTAGAATGTGTAGATGAACTTATCTTTTGTAGGTTATAGGTACCTTAGGTGATCAAGGAGTGAATATCAAGTGACCAATAGGAATTAACATCAAAGACCTTATGACATAGAAGAAAGCATATCTCGATCCTCTACACAGTCACCAACACCCAGGATCAGTCACCAGCACCCAGGCACCTCTTCCCTACACTAGGCACCCATGTCTGGCTCTGTTTATAGGTTCCATAATTTACATCGAGTAGCTCGACAACCTTGGCTATAGTTTATTCATCATTTTTCCTACCCATATCACTTCATGTCTATTCATAAATCAACTAAATCATCTTATCTCCCTCCTTTGCTTAGGGTTTCATACTTTACATGTTATTTTTCTTGTGTCATTTATGTATTTTTTATACATTATTTATTACAATAGTTACTTATGCAATATTAGATTTAATTAAAATTAAATTAAATCATTTGGTGAACCCCACTCGTGATCATACACTTGGATCCTTATTTTTCTTCTTTCATGGCTCCTAAAATTCCTCAAATCTCTTTACATGAATTACTTCAAATGAACCCATCTTGCAAAGATATTCTCCAAAACTCCTTAAACAATATGTACCTACCTCACAATACACCACCTGCTCAAGTTAATGCCATCTTCAATTATCTATCTAATGACCCTAGTGATCTTGATATCACACCCAATCAATCCATTTGCAAGTCAATTCAAGCTTTACATGGGTTATTTCAAGAAAAATTTCAAGCTATGGAAACCACAATTACATCTCTTAAAGCTAAAATCCAACATCTCAAGGATGCTTCTAAGGCCCATGCTATTTGTTCTTCTACATCTCATCCTAATCCTATGTCCTCTACATGTGCTCATGTCAGTGAACCCAAGTCTTACCACTACCCACACCTCTCAAGTTTGATCTCAATGCTAAGCAACATGATATTCTTCCTCATCTCCTCACTCACCAATTGATAAAATTTCAAAATACTCATTGCTACCCTCCTTATCGGCTTGCCAAATATCAAGGTCTCCCATTTTGAAATTATCATAGACTTAATAGTTATAATGAGAAATGATTGTTATGCTTTAAAAAAGAATGAAGCACCTTGAGCATCATGGTTTTATCTCATTTGTCGTACAACATTTTTCTTCATGCGCATCTTCAATTGATAAATCCCAATGGGATCCCAAATCCAATCCCTCTATGTCTAATGCACATCATGTCATAGTTACTAATTTTCCTTCTCTGGTAAGTCAAGAGCCACCTATTTAACCCATTCCAACCAAGAAACCACCTCTCAAAATTTGTCCTCTGTCATCTCCTCCTATTAAGTCTTCTATGGAATTACCAATTCCAAATAAGTAACCACTCACTAAGTAAGACCAAAAACTCTAGATGACCTCTTTAGACTTTCTCCTTTCAACCCAAAATCCAACCTTGGTTCTACTCTTTCTCCTACCTACCATTGTGATGACAATATGATTTCTTATGATACATTTCAAGCCTTGTCACCATCGCAATGTCTTTCTTTCATTATCACATAGCTCTCCATCATCGACATAATTGGGAGGCATTGCACTCCCCCTTTTAGCACTACCAGTTGTTTCTAACATCTACTATCATACTTCAGGCTTTGCACTTCATGTCTAATTTTCCTAAGCACTCTGCACCCTTTGCTACATACATTGTATCGTCATTACCCTATGAAACACTCTAGTTCCAAGGTTCATACTCCATTGTTGAGGGTCTACTTCTTAAATGAACCTCACATCATCTTCGTACATTTCACACTTTGTACTTCATGATACATATTTCTAGCATCTATTCGCATAATGTGTACATTACCCGATGACGCACTCTTGTTATATGGTTCATTCTTGACTATTGAGGGGGAATTTATAAATGAACATCATCTCATACACATCCTTTGGGGGCATGTTGCTCATAACATCTTCACACTTTGCATTCCATACCATCACACTCATACATTACATTTGTATATCTTGGTTACATCTATTATTGCTAGCTTATTCTATTTACATGTTACACTTTGTTTTCCATGCTAGACAAATTCTTAGTATGTCATTATCTTTCTATATATACACATGTGTGTTCACTTGGTATTTTGTGGTGAATGCAAATATCTTACAAGATCTTATACACTACTGCAATGGTGCTTAACATTATACCTTTTCCAATTCCATTGAGGATCCTAGGGGCATCTACTTTCACTATTATCACATACTACACATGTTCTATTGTTACATCTCATTACAGTTACTTACTTTTCACTTCTATATGTATGCTCTTGACACACTATTTATCTTTCTAAAATGCTAAAGGGTGCTTCATGTGGAGCATTTTATTTACATGACTATATGTCACCATGGTTTTCTAACACATTTTGCATGATCTTGTTTTCCATTGTATGCTTTATTGTTTGTGGGCTATGCCCTATGTCTTGTGTGATCATTGTATGATTTTGGTTGCTTCGGCCCTAATTGTCTTGTGACATTGTGAGCAATGTCCCATGTTTGAAACCCACTTTTCACGGTCCATCTTGTCTTACTACTTATTTTTTTATATTGTCTTATCTTGCATTTATCTTTTACTACTAACACATTACTAGCCTCTTTTGTTTTTATGTTCCTTGGTTTCTACCATGCACATCCTCTACCCCCTACATGTATGCACTTCAGCAAAACATCAGGTCCTCTCCTTTAGGCTGCATTCTCCTACTATCGTCACATGCACCCCAAACAATGGGGGCATACATTGGGTAAAAAAATCACCCCTACAACAACTCAGAGCTACAGTTCGTAAAAACGTAGGAACATAGTCACGAGAATTGCCTAGAACTTGACTTGGGTCTAGAAAACAAGTAAGTAGACACCAACACCCAACATCAAACACTAGTGCCAGGCACTAATTTCCTAGGGGAAGATACAATTGATTTCTCAATATAACACGGTCTACAGTAGTTTAAAGAGAGTTCTATAGTAACAACATTGACCTCAGTTATAGAATGTAAGTTATCTCCTTCAATCAAGACAATCAAAACTAATTTAGAATAATTAGAACAAAAGGAACAAGAAAAAAATTAGACGCACCATCTTCAAAGTGGTGTTTATCAGGAAGATTCATGGAAGGAGAGTAACACTAGACATCTCTCTCCAATAATTCCTCTTTAGTGTGAGATTGCCCAATAAACTCACACTTGACATGAGATCACCCAAAAACTCTCTAACAGCATGAGATCACCCAAAAACTCTCTATCAACATGAGATCACTCAAAAACTCACTCTTCATAGCATTTAAGGACACATTTATATTCATTACAATCTTTTGCATCATGTGCACACTCCTTTACTACTACTTTTACAAACTTTTACATACTTTGCCCATATTTTTCATATACAGGACTTTGACTACTCTTTTGCTCTTCTTTTGCAGGCCCATCCTTAATATGCAATAAGAATCAGCGTATGACAGAAAATACAAGCACAACAAAGAGGTACAAGCAACACATACACTTCACCCGAGGGTCTCTTTCTTTTCCTCGTCTCCACGCCTCACTTTGAAATCATTCCATGCTTCACTTGTCCACTTAGCACGCTATTTTCCACACACTCTATAGGATCATAAGGTACGCATCTCTTGTCTACTTTATATTATCGAGTATTCACTCAACAACATAAAGTGGGGGAAAATGTAGACACAAAATCATGCACTTGGGTACATTTCTAGTTCCTAAAAGCATGCTAGCATTTACATTACTCCCAAGCAAGAAAACTATCTTTGGATTCTTTTATGTGTCTCTTGTTTTCTATTTTTCTCACACATCCTACATCCCAGTCAAAACTTACCTTATTTATCATTTATGACTTCATACACCAGCTCCTAGCTAGGATAACACCGCTCGATGCTATTATCCCTCATGGGGGCCTAACCCTTCTTTACCTTACTCGCTCTTTTTGTCTCTTTTATCTTTTAGGAATTGTTGTCACCTCCCCAAATATGTGTTTATTTTTGGGGACCTTTCAAAAAAATTGGGTAAGTTGTCTATTTCGATTCTTTGTTTGCTTTTTTGAATTACGAAAGGAAATAAATTTTCTTCAATGATTAGTCATTTCTTAAATTTTCATGTTTGGGACTTTCTCTTTATATGTGGGTATTTCAGTTTTTATGTCCCACGTGTCTCGTGTTCCTTCAAAATCCCTATTCTTCGATATTCCACCTACCCCAAAATGAACTGGTCCTCCTTGTTGTGTGGATGTTTCATATTTTTGGGTAACTTGTGTCCCAGTTGTCCCAAGGGTCGTCTATGTGCACTTTGTCCAATTTTTTCAACTTGTAATGTGTTGCGGATACGTTGTATTTTACGTCCCAATCATCCCAAGTGCATCACAGTAATTGTTCTCCGTGAACCCGCATTTACCACATTGCGCTAGTCTTCTTTGTATTGTGGATGTTTTGGCTCTAATGCCCTAAATGTTCCATGGGCCTTTTATGCTCATTTTCTCTGCCATATCCGCATTCTAAGGGCTGAAATAGGCTTGTTTTGTCTCAAGCTTTTCCATTCCCCACAATGCATTAAACTCTTCATTTAATTCACTTCTCTGAATATTTCAAAGTTGGATGTCCATAAATACAAAGGAGACTTGTGTTTCACCACAAAATTTATAGTTTGGATCATGTTTCCCATACCCCCACCTTCTCCACTATTTTTAGCCGTAGCAAAGCATTTCTCAACCATTTTTCAAAATTCTAGGTCTTTCCTATTACTCAAAAGGTTTTCATTCCTCTCGCTAGTAAACATTTGAATTACGGGAATCCCTTCATGGAGATTTAAAGTGGAATTCATTTGTGCCCTTTTGTCTAGTTATTTTAAAGAAGCTTCATTTCCTCATGTTTGAGTGTTGGTTCTCCATCCCACTTGTCATCATGAAGATTCATTTCAAGAGTGTTGTCTTCCAAAACTACTCTACGTTTTCATAGCCAAATTCAAATTTTTTGAGCTCATGCCCTTTGTTGGTTTCTAAGCCAAATTAGAGATTTAAGAAATTAGTAGAATTCATGCCCTAGAGCTGTTTAAACCTCTGTGTCACTCATTTTTAGAAATCCTCCTCTTCCTAGTCTGTGCACGTAATATCCTTTTTCCCCTCCCATTTTTGATCGAAATAGTTAACTTGTTCCATGGCACTGGGTCATCGAATCATTTTTTTCCTTCATGCCTTTGGCTCGTGAAGAAAATTTGAAAATTGGAGTCAAAATGACGAATTTTTCTTCCTCTCGTGTATTTTTCAATGATGGGAATGATGGGTGTTTCTTTCCCGCCAAATTTTTCCTCAACATTCCTTAATGATACGTGGGTCTCCCGATTGGTGCATCCAGCTTATACTTTAAAGACTCAATGGACGGTTCCACATGTTGCAATGGTGTAATTCCAATTGTAATTCTAAAGGGAGTCGATCTTCAATTGAGTGTGGGCTCTCCACGTGTCCCGGAGTCCAAAACAAAGGTAAAATTAGCTAAGTATGGAAGGCTCAACGGATGCCTCCATGTGTCACAATAGGTGCAACTCTAAGGGTAGGAAAGGTCAATTACCAATCATTCACCACGTGGTGGAATACATTCAAAAGTTAAGGCACGAGTGGGCCATTGGGGGAATTCAAGACTTTGAGCCTTTTTGTAAAACGATGAAAAATTAAAACCTGCAACATTGATCAAGCTACCAGGAAAATTCAGAGCTTGAGCCCGCAAGAAAAAATTCAAAGCTTGAGCCCGCAAGGAAATAGTTAAAGGAAAGGCCCACCGTTGAAAAGTCAAATTGGAGTGGTGGGCCGAAGGGGAATTTGAGTTTTGAGCCTTTTTCCAAAAAGGTTAAAATTTTGAGAAGAGAACTGTGACCCTGCCTACAAACAAAATTTGCCACGTGTCCTATTCAAATCAGAGAAGCGAGGCGGCGGAGGAAATTGATTTTTTGAACCTTTTTGTAAAAAAGTTAAAATGTCGAGAAAAAGACCACGATCCCTTTTCCAATAAGAATGTGCCACGTGTCCTAGTTGAAAAGTCAAGGTGGGGTTGTGGGCCAATTTGTTCCAAATTTCCAAATCTCTAAAAATCACAAAATGCAAAGGGCTTCCCCCCATAACCGCTCCAATCCCTTCTTTCCACGTGGATGGCCCAAATTCAAAGCTAGGGGAGCAAATCAAACGGTCTAGATTTAAACCTGCAAATCAAATGTAATGGTTTCTTTCAAGGTCTGGTTTTAGCCGCCATGAGAATTTTCTTCATGATAAAGGAATTTGAAGAGGCGTGAATGATTTGTAATGTTGTAACGATTTCTTGCGAAGAATATAATGACTTCTCGACATCATTCCAAGGGTTGGCAATTGATTTCAGAAAAGACCAGAGTGCTCTGTACTGGAAAAGACAAAAATGCCACACTTCTTCTATTCTTCTCTTCTTCCTTGAATTTCTTCCATCCTCAAGCTATGTACAAACTCTGCCCAAGCTTTAATAAGAAAAGAAGGAATTTTTTGCCTTTTTGATTGAGGAATTAATTGGTACTTTGCGATCAATGAGTTTCATTCGGTCTTGTAGCTTCTCCACGGATTTGTTTCTCTTCCAATTATAAATGCATGTAAACGAGACTTCTAATTAATGTGTGTGGGCATCTGATATTCTACTCACAACATAAATTTATCCTACCTCCATTCTCACTCCCTTTCCCCTTCTTAGACGAAGTTCTTCTCTAGTGAGAAATTGCTAGCTTTGTCACAGGGTTAGTGAAGTGTACCTGTTGGATCTCTAGTCGAAAGGCCACCATTGGAATCCACCATTTTTGCATGCACATACAAAAGCTACACCGTTCAAGTAGAGGGACTTAGATTCCCATAGCGTTGGCTTGAAACCCACCAATTTGTCCATAAGACAAATTTTCTCGCCAACAGTTTTTGGTGCCCACCATGGGGTAGATCTTGCAGCATCTACACCTAAAAATGACCTTAGGGTCATATAAAAAAAGATTCTAAGTGAAAAATTTATGGAGATTGAATAATCGCACGAACTACATGGATGTAAATCATGACTATTCGGGAAATTCTCCTATTGAGAGACTGGTTTACTCTTTCACATCCAAGAAGACATTGCTTTTGATCCGAGAGAAGCCATTTGGAATAGTAGACAAAGTGTAAATCAAGACTTCATTGCCATAATAATTCTAAACCCGAAAGAGGAATGTCTTTGTTGAATTGGAGAGCCAGAGAAAATTTCAGCACCCCAAAGGAGAGCTTAAATATTCAAGTTAGTTGAGAGAAGATACACCCGCAACTAAGGCAAGGAGAAAAAATTGATCCCACATTTGAAGAGCTTAAAAGAGAGGTAGTTGCTAAAGAGGAGATAAGAGCTCAACTTGAAGAAATAGAAAGACTCCAACTTGAAGCGGAAGAAATAGCAATAGTAGAAGCAGCCTTTAGTAAGACTAAAGGCTAGAAACAGAATAGAATGGGTGTTCATGAAGATGAAGTATGTATGCCTAATGTGACATGGGGAAGGAATCTTGGTCCACTCGCCCTTCCACAACCACTTCATGAATTCCCAAGAGGATTAAGAAAGAACTTCCCAAAATTCAAAGGGGATGGTTCTCAACTCCAAGAAGAACATGTAGCAGCATTCATCACTACTTGTGGAGTGTTGGGAGTTGAAGATGAAGATGTTTCAGTTAGGCTATTTGTGGAGTCACTCCAAGAAAAGGTTGTTGAATGGTTCTACATGTTGCCCCTAAGATCTGTCACATGTTGGGAAGACATAAGAAGTGCATTTGAACATAGGTTCAAGAGCACAAAATATTTTCAGGATTTATTGGTCCAATTGGTTCAAATGAAGAAAGAGACCTCTAAATCAATGAGATATTTTTCAGCAAGGTATAATAGGTTGACAAGAAGGATCCCAGAAGATGTGGTCCCCCTTGAAAACAACTTGAAAAGGTTCTTCATCAATGCTTTGCCACCAAAAGTTGGTTTCTTCCTCAGAAGAGCCCAACCAAGAACATTGAGGGAAGTTCAAGACTTTGTAGTTGAGACTGATGATGATCTAATTCTTTCTAGAAAAGTGAAAGGACCAAATGGGAAGCAAAAAGTTCAAAGTTCAAATTCAGTCACCATTGATCCAATGTTTCAAAAAATGGAAAATGACCTAGTTTCTTTGAATAAGTAGCTATCACAAATCACAATGAGGAATGCTTCAAGGAGACCAAATCCTCCTGATAGACCAAGAATTGTTCCACCCCCTCCTAGACTTGCTCTTGAAGCACCACTGGTCAATGCCATCTGTGACACTGGGGAATTAGAAGGAGTAGACATTGAGGAAACTAAAGAAGAAAGCATGGATGACCATGAAAACTATCTTGAAATTGAAGAGGTTGGCATGCACAATGGCCTGATTGAGTATGTTGATGATGAGGAGGAAGGTGATGAAGAAGCTCTAATTTTTTCATGTGTTGTTTTCACTCGTGCACAATCCAAGAATGGTGTTTCAGCCTCAAGCAGTTGTAGCAGATGATAGGAAGAGCAAAGAAGATAGCTCTTCAAAGCCTCCACGAAACAATATCATCACCAGAGGATCACCATTACCACCTTCCATGGAATCAGCCAAAGAGAAACCAGATTCATAGGTTGTCAAGGATCATGCTACTCTGCCAAGTAATTTATCTTATTCTTCTTCTAATTCAAAGGTTGTTAAGTGTAATTATCTTCTAAATGTTGGTTCTGTAAGAACATCTAAATTTCAATCAAGGGCTACACCCTCACCTCCTTCCAAGTCAATTGCAACATTTGAAAAGGAGAACCTAGCACCAAATGTAATAAACCCTCTGCCATTTAAGTCCTCATCCACTGCTGGAACCTCTTTCTCATCTACCATAGCTCCATTTGAATTTGTGGAGCATGCAAGTAAAACCAAGGTTCAATCTCTCGAGATTGAACACCTACAAACACATCCAACCCAATTTGTGATTCATCAAAGCATCCGGAGTGGTAACTCTACATCCCCAATATCTAATTCTAAAGGCTTTATTCCCACACCATCTTCTCAAAACATGCTAGCCCTCAATGCCTCCAACACCAACGAGTTGAGCCTTTTTACCTATCACTTCTCATCAAAGGTTTCCAAATTGAACAATTGCATTATAGACTCTAGAGCCTTAGATAATGTGATGTCAGCAAAATTTGAAAATGCTCTTGGTTTTACTTTGACTCGAGCTTAAATGGCACATGTTATTCAATGGAATCCAAAAAGTTCCCTTGGTAGGAAGGATTAAGGATGCTCAAAGTTGCACTAGTTGATTACCCCGACAAGAAGATACTCCCGACCATTCTCGTAGGGAGACATCCCAAGCATCATTTGGTATGTTGTTGTGTAGAAGTTTTTGCAGAGATCTAGGTGGAGAAATAAAAATAAATTGATCATCCGAAACTATCTCGGTGAAAGGAGAAATGAAGAAGTTATTACGATCGGGAAGATGAAATTCACGGTAAGGAAATTTGATGATCCAAAAGCTAACATCCTTTTTAACATGGTGGGCTAGGAAACTACCTCCTTACATCACGAAAGGAAGAGAACTTGCAACTCCTCATGGAAGAAGAAGAAGATCAGATTTGGACAATGGATTTTGATGGTAGTCATTCCAGAGCAGGTTCAAGGGCTGGTGTAGTATTATACTCTCCCTCCAATGAGATATATCCTTTAGCCTACAAGATGCAATTTGATAATAAAAATAATACATAGATTATGAAGCATTACTCTTAGGCATGAATGCAGCAAAGGACATGGGAATTAAAAATTTGAGATGCAAAGGTGATGTAGAGATTGTGGTGAAGCAAGTCTGCTAGTAATATCAGGTAAAAAATCCTAGACTCAGGCATTATAGAAATAGGGTGTGGGACTGCATTGAATCCTTTAATGCATTCTCCATTGAAGCTATCCCTAGGGAGCAGAATGAAAAGGTTGATTCTCTAGCAGTGTCAACTTCCTTAGTAACACCTCATCCCTCTTTTGGCAAGGATAAAGTGACCATTGAGATGGTGTTGGACCAAGTGTACCGAGATAATGCTAATCATGGCGGGTCTTCAATGATGACATTCAGATCTTATCCTTCTTAGAACAAAGGGATAACTTCAATAATATTTTCTTTGAAGGAAGTGAAAACCCACACCCGAATCGGTTCCCAAAGAAAGAGAGGGAGGGATTTGAGGGGATTGATGAAGAGGGAGTAATCAAACTAAAAGGAAAAAAATCCATAAAGGCCTAGTTTCTTTGGAAGATCTCTTTGACAAGCATATGACAGTTCATCTAAGAAAAAGAAAAGTAGTCTTCTTAGTGTCCATCTGATTTTGATCAAGAAAAATTGGCACTTCAAATTATCCAAGGATGGTTAATATTGGTAAATTTTGCTCACCAGAAGAGAAGAGAAATTTTGTTTCTCTGCTAAAAAAATACTCGGATGTGTTGGCTTATTCCTATGATGAACTCAAACCTTTTCAGCCAAAGGAAATGAACCACTCCATTCCTTTGAAGCAAGGAGCCAAGCCCTTCAGAAAAATTAAAGGCCCTACAATCCAAATATTTTGATGTTATCAAAGAAGAGGTGACAAAGATGCTCAATGCTAGAATCATTTTCCACATCCACCATTCAACATGGGTAGCTAACATTGTGCCGTGAAGGAAGAAGAATGGGGAAATAAGAATTTGTGTAGACTTCCAAAATCTTAATCAGGCATCTCTCAAGGACAAAGACCCTCTTCCAATCAAGGATCATATTTTGCAAGTAGTCACTGGATTTGAGATGCTCTCTTTGCTTGATGGATTCTCAGGGTACAACCAAATCAAGGTGGCAGAAGAGGATTGCAACAAAACATCCTTCACAACACCTTAGGGCACTTTTTCCTATAGCAGAATGCCTTTTGGCTTGATCAATGCTGGAGCCACTTTCCAAAGGGCAATGGACTTGGCCTTCAAAGATTTGAAATATTACATTGTCATTTACTTGGATGACCTCACGGTTTTCTCAAAGAGGAGGGGAGATCATATTTGTCACTTAGTGCAAGTCCTTGCAAGATGTAGAAGACATGGCATTTCTCTAAATCCTAAGAAATGCATTGTTGGAGTCACAGAAGGTAAGTTCTTGGGACACATTGTGAACAAACATGGAGCACACATTGATCCTGAGAGGATCAGAGCTATCCAAGCACTATCCTTACCAACTAGCAAGAAGGGATTCCATTCATTCTTTGGAAAGGTAAACTTCCTTCGTCATTTTATGCCTAAGTTTTCTAAACTAACCAAGCATATAAATTCCATGATGAAGTATCAAATGTGTTTCAAGTGGGATAAGGAAGGAAAAGCAACATTTGAGGAGATAAAGAAATCCATTGCCAAAGATCCAACTCTTGTATCTCTAGATTTCAACAAGGAGTTCATCATGTATTGCTATGCATCATAACATACACTCTTTGTTGTCCTTGCTCAGAAAAATGATGAAGGTTTGGAAGTACCTATTGCTTTCATGAGTTGTCCCTTAAAAATCATGAGCTAAAGTAAAATCAATTGGAGAAACATGCCTACATAGTGGTTAAAGTGTTAAAATTTTCAGATTCTACATTCTTAATTCCCATACAGTGGTGATGGTCCCTGGAAGTGCAATCAAGTCCATTTTGACTCAACAATATCTCGGGGCTTAGAGAGGAAGTTGGATGGCAAAGACTAAATAGTTTGACTTGGAGATTATAACCTCTAATCTGGTGAGAGGAAATGGTTTGTGCAAGCTGATTGTGGAAGATGAAGACCTTAAGGCTCAGCAAGGAGAAAAAGATGGTCTTTGCTCAACCTGTTCGATGAGACAGTCCACAAGTGCTCTTTTTCACCACTTGATGAGTGGTATGTTGATATTGCTTACTACCTCACTTATGGAGGATTCCCTCCTCATTTTGACTACAAAAAAAAGGACACTCAAGATAAATTCAACCAAGTTTGTGATCCTGGAATCATGCACTTTACAAGAGAGGCCTAGATGGTTGTTTCCTCGGGTGTGTAGATAAGGAGCAGTAAGAAAAGTTACTTAGGGCCTATCATGATCAAGCTTGTGGTGGACATTTCTCAGCAATGGTCATTGCACATAAGATCCTCGAGAGGAAGATATTATTATCCGTCCATCTTTTCGGACAATCAAGATTGGGTTTCCAAAAGCAAAACATGCCAACAATTTGTTGGAAAGCCACAACTAGTTATAGTGCCACTCAAGCCTGTGGTGATTAAAGAACCATTTCAGCAATGGGGGATAGATTTTATTGGTGTTTTGAATCCTCATTCAAGTGCAGGGCACACTTATGTACTCACTACAACCTGATTACTTCACCAAGTGGGTGGAAGTTATTCCAACCAAGTAGGCCAGCTCTGAAACGGTCTGCAACTTCATCAAAGATAATATCATTGTCCATTTTGGAATACCACATAAGATTGTTGTAGATAATTCCACCTATTTCTCTTCCAAGGAGCTCACCGATTTTTTCTATGGCTTTGGAATCTCTCTATCTCACTCCTCTAACTATTATCCACATGTGGGAAATGGTCAAGTGAGTCAAGCAACAAGAACATTGTTACCGTTGTTCGTAAGTTGGTTGATGAGAAGCAAAGGAATTGGCATAAGAAATTATATGATGCATTGTGGGCTAATAGGATCACTCCTAAGAAGGCAATAGGTATGTCACCTTTCCAAATGTTATATGGAGTTAAGGTAGAGATTCCTCTCACAATTGAGATGTCAGCTCTCAAGCTGCTATAAGAAATAGAATATTATCGTATAAAGCATCCATTGACAAGAGGATCCTCTTCCTGGAGAAGCTAGAGGAAAGCAGATGCCAAGTGGTGGATAGAATTAAAGAACATCAGTTGAAAGTGAAGAATTTTTTTGACAAGAAGACCAAAGAAAGGAACTTCAAAATTGGAGATTTGGTCCTGCTATGGGACAAGAGAAGAGAACCAAAGGGGAGCCATGGAAAGTTTGATTCATTGTGGTTGGGCCCATTCCAAATTCATGGAGCTTGTGGTGAGAATGTTTTCTCCTCTCTTACTTGGATGGAACACCATTGGAATTGCCTCAAAGTGGGCAATACTTGAAATTGTATCATCAGTGAAAGTGGGTTGTCCCCCACCCTGTACCATAGGTGATTTACGTAGGTGTGTTTTTCCCTTTTCTATTGCGTGGTTTTGGTTTTAGTTTTGTTTGGTTTTGGTTATGTGTGGTTTGGCTTGTGTGTTTCCTTCTTCCATTCTTTCTCAGAATTGTACATGACTCTGCAAGGCCCAATGGATAAGGCACTGGTCAACGTAATATGTTTTGAAACTTGAGATTCTAGATCCTCACGTCGTATCCGAGCAATGCCCAATTCACACCATGTCCCCAAGCTATAGCCAATTGTTGTCTCCTGAAAAACTACTATGCATTTTCATAACCAAATTAAATGTTTTGATCTCATGCCCTTCGTTGGTGTCTAATCCAAATTAGAGATTCAAGAAATTAGCGAAGTCATGCCCTAGAGCTATTTAAACCTCTGTGTCACTCGTTTTTTAGAAATCCTCCTCTTCCTGGTCTGTGCACGTAATATCCTTTTGCCCCTCCCATTTTTGATTGAAATGGTTCACTTGTTCCATGGCCCAGGTTGTCGAATCATTGTTTTGCCTTCATGCCTCTGGCTCGTGAAGAAAATTTGAAAATTGGACTCAAAATGACAAATTTCTCTTCCTCTGTGTATTTTTCCACAGTCAAGAATGATGGGCGTTTCTTTCCCCACAAAATTTTTCCTCAGCATTCCTTAATGATACGTGGGTCTCCCTGATTGGTGCAGTCCAGTTATACTTTAAAGACTCAGCAGATGGCTCCACGTGTCACAACGACGTAAATCCAAGCGCAATTTCGGGGGTAGTCTTCAATTGAGTGTGGGCTCTCCACGTGTCGGGTCCAAAATGAAGGTAAAATCAGCTAAGTATGGAAGGCTCAAAGCAGATAGCTCCACGTGTCGCAATGGCCCAACTCCAAGGGCAAGAAAGGTCAATTACCAATTCAGTGCCAAATCGCCACATGGTGGAAGACATTGAAAAGTCAAGGTGGACAAGCGGGCCATCGGGGGAATTCAAGACTTTGAGCCTTTTTGTAAAAAGATGAAAAATTAAAAGTAACCCACAGCCCCGATCAGGCTACCAAGGAAAAATTCAGAGCTTGAGCCCGCATGGAAAAATTTAAAGGAAAGGCCCACCGTTGAAAGTCAAATCGGAGCAGTGGGCCGGTGGGGATTTGAGTTTTTGAGACTTTTTCCATAAAAAGGTTAAAATTTTGAGAAGAGAACCACGACCCTACCTACAAACAAAATGTGCCATGTGTCCTAGTCAAATCAGAGCAGCGGGAGAGCAAAGGAAATTGAGTTTTTGAACCTTTTTGTAAAAAAGTTAAAATGTCAAGAAAAAGACTGTGATCCCATTTCCAATAAGAATGTGCCACGTGTCCTAGTTGAAAATTCAAAGTGGGGTTGCGGGCCAATTTGTTCCAATATTACCAAATCTCTAAAAATTGTAAAATACAAAGGGCTTCCCACCATAACCGCTCCAATTCCTTCCTACCACGTGGACAGCCCAAATTCAAAGCTAGGGAGCAAATCAAACGGTCTAGATTTAAACTGGGAAATCAAATGTAATGGTTACTTTGTAAGGTCTAGTTTTAGCTGCCATGAGCATTTTCTTCATGATAAAGGAATTTGAAGAGGCGTGAATGATTTGTAATGTTGTAACGGTTTCTTTCAAAGAATATAATGACTTCTCGACGTCATTCCAAGGGTTGGCGATTGATTTCAGAAAAGACCAGAGTGCTTTGTACCTAGAAAAGACAGAAAACACCACACTTCTTCTATTCTTCTCTTCTTCCTCAAATTTCTTCCATCCTCAAGCTATGTACAAACTCTACCCAAGCTTCAATAAGAAAAGAAGGAATTTTTTTCCTTTTTGATTGAGGAATTAATTGGTACTTTGTGATCAATGAGTTTCATTCAATCTTGTAGCTTCTCCACGGATTTGTTTCTCTTCCAATTATAAATGCATGTAAATGAGACTTCTAATTAATGTGTGTGGGCATCTGATATTCTACTCACAACATAAATTTCTCCTACCTCCATTCTCACTCCCTTTCCCCTTCTCAAACGAAGTTCTTCTCTAGTGAGAAATTGCTAGCTTTGCCACAGGGTCAGTGGAGTGTCCCTATTGGATCTCTAGTTGAAAGGCCACCATTGGAATCCACCATTTTTACATGCACATACAGAATTTTCACCGTTCAAGTAGAAGGACTTAGACACCCATTAGGTTGGCTTGAAACCCACCAATTTTTCCACAAGACAATTTTTTTCACCAACAAAGGGACTTGAGCACCTTTCTTCTTTAGACACTATTATACGATCTTGGAGATAGTGATGCACAACATCTTGACCTCGATGATTTCGAGGCACAAATCAAGTGTGAAAATCCTACTCCCATTTCCCAGTTGATCAGAGAATGTGAAATAACACATGATGGAGGATTTCATATTTCTGTACATTGTGCTGACACCGTCCTAGCTTGTGGCTCCTACTTCGATCCCAATACAAAAGAAATCAAAGATTCTCAAGCACATGTAATTGCTCAATTGGATGTTAATTGCATTAATAATGCCTTCAAAATCCCTGTGGTAGAGAACTCAAATACTCTCACCAAGGTCCATGCCCAACTTTTGTTTGATCAAGACAATGAGCGTATAAGAGTAGGGTAGCCAAATCTTGGTTTAAAAACCCAAAGAAAGGAGCCTCAAGACTACCTAAAACCATGTACAAAGTTGATTTTAAGGAGGAACTATCAGATATCATTACCCTTCTTTCCAAGATAATGGGTCTTCCCTCAACCAATAAGTTTCAATTCTGGATGTGTCCCTATCTGAACATTATCTTGTGAAGGAAAGCATAACCTAAATTGGGGAGAGATCATTTGTGATAGTCTTAGTGAACAGCTAGCCAATGTACAAAGGACCAAAACCTTCTACATGACTTCTTATTTTATGTACACCATTGCAACATACACAAAATGGTGGGTTCTTTCCCTAATGAAGATAAAAAGGGTGCTCCAATATATGAATACTGCCCATAGTAGACCTTGAAGATTAGCAACCATCATTTTAGAAGCATCAATGATGCCTTCACCATGTATATTGTCAGATTATTAGAAGGCAACACAACTGAGAGATTTTCAGATGAGGCCAAGCAGTTGATTTCCATCTATGGGAGTTATTTCATTCAATTCAGGAAGTTTTCTTACATCAGGTTAGCTAGTTTCGAAGGATCACCCCTTAAACTTCTAATTTATTGCAATGATAAAATGGCCCTAGTTGAGATCTATAGACAACTTGATAAGCTTCATAGAACCTGTAGAGATAAGAAAATAGTAGGCATCAATTCCCAATCACTTTGGGTAATTACACCTGCAGGACTGCTTTAGATGCTCAAAATGTTGATAGAACTATTTCTCCCCTCACTCTCCATTACTTCAAGCAGAGAACTTGTTTTGACCTTAAGGGTTTTATTGCTAATAATTTTAGAATGGGCTTCCATCATCTTGTTGACCTTGAAGACTATTGGGTTGATTGTTCAAATGACTATGAAGCTAGAAGAAGATATTATGGTAGGTTGTCCCTTCAACAGATCAAGGATTTTGAAGTTTATAAAGTACCAAATGAACTACAAGATGTTGACCAAGATCTACAAATCCCTTGAATTTGAAAGGTCTATCGACATACTCCTATTGAAACCATTGATTGGTTCAGTAAGGAAAGAGATGATTTGAAATAACTCATAAATCTTGTCTTGATCAGAACCAAGGTTTGGTTCGATGAGAAAAATGAAGATATTTAGAGCAAATAGGTCAAGATATTCTTCTCAAGAAACTTCCACTCTTCGTAAAGAGGTTCTGTAGCATCCTCGAGGCACATCTATAATCTATCCCCTCTCCTCTTGAATCTTCAACTTTGGTGTACATAAAGAAGGGGAAAGCTAAGAAAGATGAAAAGGTAGAAGAAGTGATTGAGGAAGAAAGTAGAAAATTTCCCTCTCTAAAGCAATTGGAAATGGTGTTTGAGATTGAGCAGATTGTAGATCTCTGTGGTGATGATGATGATGAAAAGAAATAGGGGAGCATGAAGAAAGTAATCTTGAAGGAGGTAGCGAAAAGAAGAAGAAGATGGTGATAAGCAAAAAGATCACACTTTAGAAGCTAAAATAGTGGTTGAATCATTTGTCAAGGAAACGCATGTTTCTAATATTGGAACATTTTCTTTGGAAGTGTCAGCTATGTAGACCTTGAGTGCAATGGGCACACTTGCACTAGGACCCGTTATTCCCTCTTCTTCTAGTTCCTCTTTTTATTTGGTTTCACCATTTGTAGACAACAAGAAAAGAAAATCTTCATCTCAAATTATTGCTCCAAAGTTTGATGTTGTGGCTGCTCTCCGGGCACAACTCTTTCCCCACATGCTAAGAAAGCCAAAATCACTTCCAAGTTGATATCTGATTCTAAAGGCCAGCAGTTTGTGGAAATTGCTAAACCTAAGGTTGAAAAGGATGAGAAATATTTGGTTTTGAATGATTTAGAGTTAACAAGGATCCATTTGGGAGAATCTACCCCTAAAAGTGAAGTACACAAATTGAAAGAGATAATATCAAAAGTAATTGAAAGGGTTGAGAAAGGTAAGAAAACACATGAGCAACTAGAGGAGCAAAATCAAATCCTTTCAAATTTCATTCGGTCTCTATTGTCAAAAGATAAAGTACTTGATCCAACCCCACTGGCTTCAATTCCACCACCTACTACTTTGACTAGTGATGAATTCCAAACTATCAAGGATATCCACAGTCATGCTACCTATGGGAAAGCAATGGAAGCCATGGTGGATGAAATGATAATCAATGGATTGAACTTCATCAAGAGGGATACAAGTCATATGATTGAATCACTATGATATAGCTGAAGTTCACCACCACACTTGGTAGTTTGGAAAGAGAATTGAAATTGTGGATTGGATAAATCCAATACCTTTGGCTCATGAGCGAGACAGATGTGTAAGTTCTCTTGGCTAAAAAGTGTTTGATGATGCAAAATTTAATCTATCTAAGAAGTAGGTGTTCAACATTTATTAGAAGGTAAATGTCCTTGAAGAATCCATTAGTGAACTCTGGAACATGTTTCATAAGGGAGAATATTTCAAGGGCTGCATCATTTCTATTTTTCAAGATCTCCACTTCCATATCCTCAAAGAGAACTCAGAGGATAAGTTCACGCTCAAAAATCAAGTCCAAGTTCAAAAAAAATTTCAAGGAGGATTTTTTTAGACTAGACACCATGTCTAACGATAAAATGGGAGAAATATGTGCTCTCCAAACCGTAATCACAGAAGCAAGCAAACAAGGAATTCCTAGAAAATGCATAATTTTGGAAAAGCATGGAGAAGTTTCTAGATAGTTGGACTCATGCGATCGCCAACACCAACATTCCCGAGGTATGGAGATAGCAGGAGATTTTGTAAGATTCATAAATTAAGTATGTAAGGCAAAGGTCGGAACAACTACTCCTTTGAATGTTTCAGCACCTAGTTCTTAGACTTTTCTTTTAATCAATGTATTTTGTAAAGTTTGCCACTTTTATTGTAATCATGTAATATTCAACTAAGCTAATTTGATATTATAAGGACTTGATTAAATATTAAACTTTTGTTTAAAAGAAGGAAACGAAAAGACTCATTTGTAACCGCCCTTGGGGTTATTTAAAGTGCTTGCTTTTCCATTCAAGGGGGTTGGATTTTGTATATTTTGATGAAGAAGCACTAAATTGGCAATCAATATAGAAGAATTTATATTCTCATCTTTTCTTGTGTTCTATCTATCTCAACTTTCTATCTAATTCATGTGGGTTATGTATATATTTGAATAGGAAACTTTGTGTTCTCTCAGTTGATGTTATGCTTAGAAATTTGTGTCTATTGCATATATGTCATGTATTCAAATATGTATGATTCAAGATTTTTTTTTATGCATGCATAAGTAAGATATCATTCGAAATCTGTATCTCGAAAGTGTTTCCTTATTCACTATCTAAAACTTTAATTCTTATGCATCTTGTTTCTTCTGTATTGAGAATCTTATGAAATGGAAACATTTAAAGCATCAAAATCCACATTAAAAGATTGATAGTTTGTACATTTTTAAATAAGTAGATTTTCTTATTTTTTTGTGTGTTCAATAAGGAAACCTATCCCATAAAGAGGAGGTATTCTTGTCCCCTGATTGTTGCTTGTTTTCCAATCAAATTTTGCTACCAACAGATTTTGGTGTCCGCCAGTGGGGCACGTTTTTTTGTATCCCATTGAAAAATCTTTAAAATATACTAGCAACAATAGCACACTGTCTTATAGAATATATACACAAGGAAAAAGGGCCCAGGGCATTGATGATCCTGACTTCCAATTTTTGGAACAACAAGGATTTTTGCTAACTCCCGAGATAAGGGCTAAAGGAAAAATATCTACAAGTATCCCTTTACAAAGGATATGACTTCTTCATTTTCAGTAGACATTGATATTCAAAAGTAATTAAGTTCTAGTGCTCAGGCTTTGGTACTAGCTGGAGTTGTAGTTCCTTTACAAACAGTTTTTCCTAGAATGGTCACGCCTTTGCCCTAGGGCCAACAAGTAGGGACTTTGACTCTTCCTCAACCATTACATGATTTTCCCAAAGGAAATAGGAATTTTTTTCCAAATTTCAAAGGCGATGGGAAAGTACATCTTGATGAACACATTGTTGCATTCATTATTGCATGTGGAGTGCTTGGAGTAGACCATGAAGATGTCTCTTTCATGCTCTTTGTAGAAACACTACAGGACAATGTCACATATTGGTTCTATCATCTCCCACCGATGTTATCACTAATTGGGATACTATGAGGACTCAATTTGAAAATCGGTTCAAACCTATCAAGGATGTGCATGCTCTTCTTTCTCAAATTTCTCAGATAAAGAAAGAACCATATGAGCCCATGTGAGAGTTTGTGGCAAGATTTAACAAACTGGTGAATAAAATCCCAGCAGCCACTCATCATGTGGACCAGATTCAAAAATGTTTCTTCTTGAATGCATAATTGTCAGAGGTGAGCTACGCATTGAGAAGGGCTAATCTTACTACTCTAGACGATGATCAACATTTGGCCATAAGTGTTGAAGATAATCTGATAATGTCTAGAAAACTAAAGAAGGAGCCTCCCAAGACCAAGGCCTCAACTTCAGGCACTAACTCGATCAATTGGTTCAGAAGTTAGCAAATGATCTTATAGCTATTAAGAAACAACTTCCCCAAAATGTGCCTTATAAAGATATACCAAGGAGGAAATTTCAGCCTCGAAATTGTTTTCCTCCTACTCAACCTCCTCTCAAGGTTCCATTCAATGCAACCTGCGAGGTACAAGATCCTGAAGATGAAGTTGAAGCGGAAGAGTTGGAGGAACCTGAAGAAGTGATAGACTAGGTAGATGATTCTTAGGTTAATTTCCTTACTACATAAGGGGTTGATGATGATGACGATGATTATGATGAAGTAGTGGCAGATATGAACAGCGAATCATATGTTGTCATGACTAGACAACAAATGAGTGAGAAGAAAGAAGTGGTTCAGCCTGGAAAAAGATCTAAGGAGGTTCCATTCACTATTCTAGTTGTTGCTAAAAGAGGAGCCTCTATCCCTACCAATGTCACTCAAAAGGTAAGTAATACTAACGCTGCTCATCTACTTCATCTCCCTCACCTAAAGCCAATATTCCTTCAACTCATGTATCTAAGACTTCTTCATCTACAAAAACTAATAAGCCTAAGGCCTCCACGTCTTCAAGTCTAGATTCTCCCTCCACCTCAAGGTCTTTTGATATAATAGATCATATTAAAAGACCAAAATCCAAATATCTAAATCCAAATTCTACCAAACTCATCCAAGGGTCTCTTTGCCCGGTGGTCAAATTTGTTAAATCCAAATCTATCCCATCTACTACTTCTAAATGACTGTTACCCACTCCTACTTCTCCACTCCCAAAAAAATTAATGGCCTTTGCACCTTCTATAATTGAAAATATTGACCCCTTTTATGTCACACCGCTCATAACCGGCCATAAGCTTCGTAATTGTGTTATTGACTCGGGAGCATCAAACAATGTGATCCCCTGCTAAAGTAGCTCATGCCCTTGGTCTCACATTGACCCACACCTTCAACTCGTGCTATTCTATGGAAATTAAGGAAGTACCACTTGTTGGAAGGATCAAAGATTCCCAAGTAGCCTTTTTTGCATTCCCAGAGAAGAGATTCAAAGCTACAATTGTGGTGGAAGATATTCCACCATCCCATGGTATATTGCTAAGTAGGAACATTTGTAAAGAAGTGGGAGGATAAATTCAAATGGATTGTTCACATTCTTTGATCCTAGTTAATGGAAAAATGAAGAAGTTGTTACCTGAGAGACAAATAGAATATATTGTGCAAAATATTAACGATCCCAAAGCACAAATTCTCTATGAAGACATTAGTCATGGTAACTACATGATCATATCAAAGGATGAGATGAAGGCCCCTAGGGGTGTGATAGATGACCCCAATGGTGTTTGGATTCTTGAATTTGATGGCAAATGCTCTTTAGCTAGTTTTGGAATAGGTGTGGTTTTGTTTTCTCCTAAAAGGAAATCTTATCCTTTCTCTTATAAGCTTTAGTTTGAAAATACAAATAATACAGTGGAATATGAAGCTCTTCTTTTGGGTCTAGAAATGGAAAGAGAAATTGGAATAAAAAATCTATGTGCACGAGGAGATACATAACTCATTGTCAAACAAGTCAAAGGGGTTTTTCAGGTAAAAATAAAAGGCTAAAGCATTACAAAAATCTGGTATGGGATTCAATTAAATTATTGGATGTCTTCTCCATTGAAGTTGTACAAAAAGAAAAGAATACTAGAGCTGATGCTTTAGTTGTATCAGGGTCCTTTTTGATCCCTCATCCTGACTTTTCCAAAGATAATTTTATAATTGAGATGATGTGCACAGACCAAGTATGCCGCATAATGTGAATAATTGGTAGGTATTCAATGATGATCAACACTTTCTCTCTTTTCTTGAGCTTAATGAGAACTTCAGTCAACTATATTTTAAAGGAGGCGAGGTTACCCCCCCGTGAATCTGTATCATATTTTGTACCTAAGGAAGGAGTTGAAGAAGAATCTGATAAGAATTGTTTTATAAGGCTAAAAGGTAATAAGATAACTAAAGGATTGGTAAGCCTGGAAGATCTGTTTGACAAACATGATAGGTATATCAAGTCAAAAGAATCACATGAAGCTCATCAATTAGTAGAGCATGAGAAGATCAACATTGGGAGTAAGAAAGAGCCCAAGCTTGTTAATATTGGTAAATCTTGCACTCGAAAAGAGAGGAATAGAATGGTTGAGTTGTTAAAAAGGTATGTTGACGTCTTTGGTTTATTCATATGATAATTTGAAATCTTTTAAACCAAGATAAATGCGATCTTAAATTCTTCTAAAGCCAAGGATCGAGCCTTTCTGACAAAATCACAGACAGTACAATCCCAAGATTGCAGATACAATTGACCAAGAGATTCAGAAGTTGTTAAGCGCAAGGATAATTTTTCCTATTCATCATTCGGCCTAGATAGCCAACATTGTGCCTATAAGGAAGAAGAGCGGAGAAATATGAATTTGTGTGGATTTTCAAAACTTAAACCAAGCTTCCCTCAAGGATAACTATCCACTCCCCATGATGGATCAAATATTGCAAGTTGTCACTGGTTTGGAGATGTTGTCTATGTTAGATGGTTTCTCAGGGTATAATCAAATTGAAGTGAATGTCCCGGATTAGCACAAGACAACTTTCACAAATCCCTAGGGTACTTTTGCATATAGAAGGATGTCATTTGGTCTCATCAATACTAGTGCCACCTTTCTAGAGGGAAATGGACTTAGATTTTGGTGATTTAAAGGGAAAGTGCATTGTAATATATCTTGATGACTTGACTATTTTCTCCAAGAAGAGGGAGGATCATTTCCAACATCTTTAGGTTGTTCTCCGAAATGTAGAAAGCATGGAATATACATAAATCCAAATAAGTCTACTTTTGTGTTACAGAGGGAAATTTTCTTAGACACGTCATTTCAAAAGAAGGGACCAAGATAGACCTAGAGAGAGTTCAAGCTATTCAGAAGATTCCTCTTCCTACAAGCAAAAAAGGTGTGCAGTCTTTCTTTGGCAAGATAAATTTTTTTAGAAGATTTATCCCTGATTTTGCAGAATTGACTATGAGCATAGCTCAAATGATGAAATAAATACAATCACTTTGTTGGACATTTGAAGGGAAGGATGTTTTTGAAAATATCAAGGAATTTATTGTCGAACACATGTTCTTTCATGTCCTAACTTTGAGAAAAATTTCATAATCTATTGCTATGCCACTAAGAATACTTTGACAACCATTTTGGTACAGAAGAATCCTGAAGGGTGTGAACTTCTCATTGCCTTTATGAGTTATGTTTTGAAATCTCATAAATTGAAATATACACAAATGGAGAAGCATTATTTCATTGACTAAAGGTAGTTAAGAAATTTCGTTTCTATATCCTCAATTCACACTCAATTGTTTTTGTACCTGATACAATTATCAAATCAATCCTCACACAACAAGAATTTGTGACTAAAAAAGGAAATTGGGTGGCAATGGTGCAAGAGTATGATTTGGTTATCAAGCCAACCAAGCTAGTCTAGGGTAAGGGTCTCGGTGAATTGATTGCTAAACGTGTCAAAGGTGAATCATCTAAAAAGAAGAGGATGATATTCCCACTGTCTTTTTTCTGTTCAACTAATGAGTGGTATGCAGATATTGCTCACTTTTTGACATATGGGGAGTGTCCAACCCATTTGAATGCTAAAGAGAAGAGAATTGTTAAACTAAGATTTGCACAATATGTGATCTGGGAAAATTCCTTGTTCAAGAGAGGGATTGATGGAAGATTTATCATGTGTATGGATAAATAACAACAAAGAAGGATGCTCAAAGTATTTCATGACCAAGCTTGTGGAGGACATTTTTCGTCTTTTGTGACAACTCAAAAAATCCTTCAGGCATGGTACTATTGGCCAAAATTATTCCAAGATGCAACTAAGTGGGTGAGTAAGTGTGAAGCTTGCCAAACTTTTGTGGGAAAACCCAAGCTAGCCACCTTACCACTTAATCCAATAGTGATTGAAGATCCTTTTCAACAATGGGGGTTATATTTTGTAGGTACTCTCAATCACAACTCAAATTTTGGGCATACACATGTTCTAACTATTATTGACTACTTCACAAAGTGGGTAGAAGTTATTCTATCAAAAGTACAACTTCTAAAGTAGTATATAATTTTATCAAGGAAAACATCATGATTAGGTTTGGAGTGACAAAAAAAATGTTAAAGCAACAATGCCCCCAATTTCTCTTCATATGAATTGATTGATTTCTACTATGGGTACGGAATCTCCCTTGCACATTATTTTGACTACTATGCTCAAGGAAATGCACAGGTTGAATCAACAAATAAAAATTTGGTGACTATCATTCGAAAGCTTGTAAATGAATCTCAAAGAAATTGACACAAAAGGATCTATGATTCTCTTTGGGCAGATAGAATCACACCCAAAAGAGCAATTGGGATGTCTCCATTTCATATGGTGTATGGGACAAAAGCTCGGCTACCTATAACAGTGGAATTTCCAGCCTTGCAATTAATGAAAGCTATTGAGGATTCAAATTTCACCAATGTCATGGAAAAATGATTATGTACCTATAGAAGTTGGATGAAGACAAGTTGCAGGTGGTGGACAAAATTGTTGCACATCAGCAAAAGGTGAAACAACTATTTGATAAGAAATCCAGATCCAGGGACTTTCAAGTGGGATACATTGTCCTACTCACGGGAATGTATGTACCCAAAATTGTAAGGGTACTACGCTACGGAACGATGTCACACGTGCCCCAATGATGATACAGTCTCCTCCCAAGGTGTTCGGGATCGGAAAAGCTCCAAGTACGCGTTAACATCCCCAATGTCTCGCTTAGCCCCTGTGTGCTTTGTTTTTCTCTTTACCCCTCTTTTTCTTTGCGTTTTGGTCTTGCCATTCAAACCGCCGCTCTGCCCGGGTGGCGAGTCTCGTGACCCGCCTGTAGGGTGGTGATCCTGTAACCGCCTCCCATGCGGGATGATGACGGTCCTTCACGTGTTTTCCAGAATGTTCTTTTTAACACAACTCGTGTAAAATTTCAACGTTTACTATCTTTTTTCACCGCCTTTGCTCGTATTTATGATTCTGGTTCCCTGGAATAGTGTTTTTGCATTGCTTATGGTTAAAGAGTTCAAATTGGTTTTCACCTTTGGGTAAATAGGGATTCTATAAATAGCTGGTTGATCTTCAAGTAAATGTCCCCTCAGAATTTGCCTCTCATCTTCTCATTTCATAGTTTTAGTCTTTTAGTTCTTAGGAGTTCATAGTTTTCAGTTGTTACATGCATAGTTAGTGTTGTTTTGCTATTTAGAAGCCACATAATCTTCTTGTGCAAGTGTTGTTATTGTTTCACACAAGCAATTGAGATAGGATAGTTTTATTTTCAGTCCGAAGCCATTAGAGTTACGGTGTTACGTTAGTCAAAAAAGAATAGCTTCGAGTTACGGATGTTTTGTGTCATATGACTCATAATTAATCCCGCTTAGGAATCGTATAATCCAAGCTCGTTCTCTTGCGTTATCCCTCTCCTACTCACATTGTATTCGGATCTGCACCCAAAGCCGCCATTAATCCAATACCTACTTCTTCTTATGCTAGCATTACACACTTTTACGGATTCACGTGAGCACAAAGGAACGAGGAGATCACACTGAGGGGAAAAAGCCACACACCATCGGATTCGCCACTGTTCTACAAAATCCAGGTTCAAGCTTTCAAAGTTCTAGTTAAAGTATATCAAATAGAATAGTAAAAGCATTTCATTTCAGTTAATCTCACTTTCGATATTGTTGGGGAAGATGTGGGGATTGATAGTTTCTAAGAAACTATGATTCACTTCTCACTTCTGAGGTAGGATCGAGAGTCTTTCAAATAGATTAGATCAATTATTCAGTTATTTAGAATAGATTTACAACTGCACAGGCAAGTAGCTATACTCTGTTGCTTTTTCTGTTTTAAATTTTGTTATTAATTTGGTTGTCATTTGCTAGATATTTTAAATAATTTATCTTTCAATTTCATTCAAATAATTCATCAAAACACAAAATAGAGAAGTTATATATGTTGTAGATATACTTTACATAGTTATTTTTACTTTGCTTCAGTTAGATTTACATTATTTCTTTTGTATGACAATCATGGGACCTAGAGAGCCCAGAGAATACGTATTCGAGCCAATAGTGCCTCAGCCCAATCTTGTTGCAGCAATAATTGATATAGACCAGAATCTCAAAATTTAGGTCTTCCAAGTAACAACAGACCTACAAGAAATCAGCTCACAGCTAAGAGGACTAAACATAGAAGACAACAAAGCGCATACGTTTTGGTCAAATGAGCCAAGCTACAGATTACTCTAGATAAATATCTGCATGACTGTAGAAGGACTTGAAAGAGAGAAAACATTCAGTTGTGATCCTTTGGTCCCATAGCCAGATGTAGGAGACATTCTCACTGACATAGACACTGACTTAAGAATTCTAGTTGCAAGAACGCATGTAAGATACTTTGAGAAGATTGCACAACTGTTAATTCTAAACATAGAGGCCGAAAAGGCATAGGACTACTAGATACTAGGGATTAGAGATTGATTCCGCACATGACCATAAGAGGTCCACAACAACCATGAATCTACGGTTGTGATACACAGTCCCACAACCCAACGGGCCTACGAGACAATCCGACGTTGATGCTGGTTTATGCACATTAGTATTTAGATCCACTCCACTTCCACTAGATATTATCACACAATTATCCTTGTTAGATATAGTAGCTAACGAAGCTAAAGATTTCTAGACTAGACCAGAGAATTGCCCATAGAATCCACTATATATCCATCATCCATCTTATGACCCTATCCGGAGACATACACGAAACAATCCTGTGTCATTTTCCTCATATCCCACAACCTATAGATCGGATCACCCGAGCTCGATCTTGATTGGAGCCTTCGAGCGGTCATCCTCGCCAACCGATCTATCACTTTCGGTTCGAGTTAGGAGGGCCTTCTTTTCCTTAGATTCACTGATTCCATTAGTGTGTGTCAAAGATATAAGATTACATAACTAGTTTTCCTTTACCCCATGTATATTCCATCCCCACCCATTGTTGTCTTGCACGACCTCGGGAGAGGTCGGGTGCGAGCAAGGGTTACTTGTAGATTCCCATGCTCGCTTGTCACTTTTCCATCGTACAAAATTTGTGAACTCGACGTGAACTTCCTACTTTCTGGTTCGGAGTCATATTTCTACTTATTCTTCCTCTTTTAGTATACTTTTCATCTTTTCTACCTCATTAGCCTTCACATCAACTTCACCAACAAAATTGGTGAACCCAACATGAACGAAACAGTTCTTCCTCTTTTATTTTTATTTCTTCCATCCACCTTCGCTCTTTCCCATTATTCTGTGGGTATTCATATACCCCCCGAATATGTCAGGATTCGATGCATATGGCAGACCTCTCCTAGGTCTTGAAGCATACTACGATCAACTGAATAGACAGCCATCACCCTCGCTCTCGGCAAAGATGGGGTGACAACTATTCACTAACCGATTTTCAACACAAACTCTACCTCCAAGGACTAGATATAGTTCTTCTTTCCAAATAGAGGAGTTGGACCAGCTCGCTCAAATGCAACAACCAGAGCCTTCAGGCTCGAACAACATGACGTTTACGGGAGAATCTGGTTTGTCTCCTCAGGTGTTTCTTAGACCGCAAATTAGTAGACAATCAGATCCATATCTATTTTTAGATTATGAACATTCAGTGCGTTATGCCAGGAGTGAACAACATTCTCGAAGTATGTACCCACCTATAGGAAGTTTACAAACATGACCCGAGGTCTCATTTTGAGAAAACACCTCCATGCCGCTACCTATGGGAAATTCCCTCGGTGAAACTTGGCAGGGAAACGATCGGTTCATTGCGGGGTACCACATGCCTATACAACCTCAGGATATATAACAAATGCCACTAAGGAAAAATACTGTGATATCACCAAATGAAGTCATCTCAACTTTAGTAGAAAAAGTTATAGGGTTAGAACTTGCTCAAGCAAGTCAAAATTCTCAATTCATGCAGGTAGGAAATTCCAATCCTCCACATCATCCCGGCCAAGTAGACCTCCTTACAAGAATAGGCACGTTGGGCATGCCTCCTCAGTATTCACAACAAACGCCAACTAGAACCGCATTTTCTAACACCGTTCCGGTGGAAAATATGATACCTCCCAGCTTAGTACAAACTAATCCATTCCTAAGCAATGCTCCCTCATACTTAAACATGTATTCCTAATCACCGCAGGGAGATATGTTCTCTTCTCCTGCCATGTTCACTCAACCACAGGGATTTCCTTATGTCCCTGCAAATGCATACACCGCTCCATATCAACAACCCATTCCACCTCCACCCCCTCAGCAGTGCCATCGATGGTCGAAACCTATGCGATAGGAACTTATTCAGAATATTTGAAAGAGCCCTTAGACTTCACTATATGAAGCGTCATGCTTCCAAGACCTCTTCCTGATTTACCCAAATACAAAGGGGAGGGAGACCCGAATGCACACATTAAGGCCTATGCCATAGCCATTCGAGAGCTGCTCCCTTGGGATGGGGTTGTTGCTAAAATATTTCCCAAAACTTTAGAGGGCATCGCCCTCGATTGGTATTAGAGAATACCTGAGGCTTTCATCCATTCATTTAAACAACTCATTTCAGAGTTCATCAAGGCATTTGACATGAACAAACTGTTGAGAATAGGGATCAAGGAATTCTTGCACATTAAGCAAGAACACAACGAATATGTTGCTCATTTCATCCAAAGATGGCGTACAGTCCTATATTCTTTAGCAAGCACTCCAAACATGGACCAGATGGAACTATGTGATTTATTCCTTCATTCTCTCAGCAGAGAGGTAAAGGAAGAAGTCCAGAAGTTCCCACTAAGGACTTACGATGAAGTACTTGAGAGCACCCTCCGAATAGATCAAGCGGCAATAGATAGTGGTCATGTTGGTCGTCGAGATAGGACTTTTTAGAAGAGCAATGTCGAGGGGACAAGAAGTCCCTCCTCTTTAATGGGAGAGGTTCCCTTATTCGAAACAAACTTATTTACACATGTACTGAACATTGTTTTATGGTCGAACTTGGATTTTATGAAAGTGTTTTCCACAAGGATCATCAATCACGCAAGGACCGAGGAAAGGGAAAAAGGAGATGAGCGAGAATAGCAACATTCTGAATTATAGAAAGTAGAATAATTCCTCCTATATGCGAAGCTTCAAAGAATTTAAGACAAGATCATTTGCGTTGGTGAATGAGATTAAATTTAAAGACACAAAGTTCCATAAATAACCTTCTTGATTTATTAATCAAGGACACAAAGTTCCTTCTTGGTTGTACAAGATCTTGTATTTGCAAAAGGCCAAAGATGCAATCAGAGAGACTAACGAGTTAGGAACAAAATGATCTTCACGATATTAAAGGAAAACACAGAGATAACAAGAATTAGATAGACAAAGAATGAAAAGCCCTTTTGTATTGATTTCTTTAAGATCTATTTACACTTTCAGCAAATATTCCAAGTTCTTCCTCTCCTTCAAAATGGCGTGGAAAGGCCATTATATAGCTTACAAGTCAGTTACTCTTCGTAACCGTTTCTTTTAACTAAAGAATAGTTAAGGACCGCCGGTTACAATACCTTAACTGATTACAAAGAATACGAAAAGAAAGGGAAGAAGAGGAAAGAAAGGAGAAGGAGACAGGTGGCCGGTTACTGGGAGGGACCCACTGTCTTCAGAATCCGCTGCCTAAACTTCTTCAATGACTCAGCTATATCTCTGCCACGAGGGACTGACGTGTTGGCTGCAGACTGAGTCCAAAATCCCAGACATTTCTCCATCTCTTTATCAAACTCGACGTGAGTATGATAATCTTTGTTTGCTTCTTCAATGGCGATCAAGAGAACAAATTTCCTTCATCTTTTCCTTAGAGATGGAGCTTTCCTTAAATAGATGATCTTTGACAAAAGCTCAACCGAGCTTTGATTTCTTGCAAGGACAAGGAAGCACCGTGAGTTTTCATCTTGAAGATGACAATGCATATCTTTGAAAGCAGCAGCTGCCAGTGTCTTGAAAGCTTCTCCCTTCTACCAATTGTTCTTCATTTCTCCCACAGCTTCCTCCAGGACTTTGGTTTTCCACTCTACGCTGTAGACCCAGGATTTTGATAGATTATCTTTGGCATCATCGAAAATCTTGTTCGCCAAGAAGATGTTCTCATCTGTCCCGTCCCATGAGGCGAAGGTCTACAATGCAACTTCTCCAGAGTTTAAGCTCTTTATCCATAACCCCAATAGTAGAGGATAGCTTCTATTGCAAATTGTCTACCTTTCCATGTAGTTTAAAAGCTTCATCGATGAAGTTTAGCCCAGCAACAAGCATGTCATCCACCATGGCTTCAATAGCTCTGCCATAGACAGAATACTTGTGCATATCTTTGATACTTTGCACTTCATCTTGGCTTAGAATTACAGGAGGCGGTAGAGCAGTCAAGGGGGTGGGGTCCAAAACTTTGTCCTTAGACAAGAGTGACTTGATAAAACTTGTGAGAACTTGGGCTTGTTCTTCCAGCTGTTCAATAGTCTGTTGCCCTTTCTCTACCCTTCCAATGACTCTTGTGACTGTTTCCTGGAGGTTGTGAATTTCACCTTCAGGAGTAGACTCTCCCATAGGGATCCTTGAAAGCTCTAAGTCAGATGTCAGCAAGTCTGATTCTGATTTGTCTACTGTAGGCTTAGCAATCTCCAAGAATTGCTGACCTTGGGCATCAGACACAATTCTGGAGGTGGTTCTGGCTTTCTTGGCATGAGAAGGAGTGGTGCCCAACAAGGCTGCTACAGCATCAAAATTTGGTCCCAAGCTTTGAGAGGAGGATTTCCTCTTCCTTTTGTCAACTAGAGGTTGCACCCAAGCAAAAGAGGAAGAAGAATCTGCAGGAGGAGCAAGGGGACCAAGAGACAGGGAGCTCATGACACTCAGGGTCTGCGCAGCTGTTGACTCAAGCTGAGACGTGAGTAGAGCACTGGAGGCAATGGCAGTAGAAGAATCAGTAGTACCTGGAAGTTCAGTGCTCTGGACCTCCTTGTCCTTATCTGCTGGATCTTCAGGAACATTTGCAGGAGTTGGCATCTCACTTTCTTCACTTTCACTGAGAACAACGATGTTCTCTGGCCCTATAGGCAACTCTACCTGTTTTCTTGGAGGATCTGCAGCTCCTTCTTTACCTCTTTGAGTTTCTTCTTGTATACCTGGGTAGATGGAGAAGGAGTAGATTCTACAGGTCCCCGAGCTGTTGAGGCAGGAGGGGTTTTCACTGGTGTTCCAGACTCTGGAACTGATGCCTCTCTTATGGGTGTCGAATCATCCTTGGAGCTAGATTCTCCTGAGTGCCTCTTGAATTCTCGGATCTTCTTACTGAACCAGACCCTAGTCCTGATTAAGACTGGAGCAAGAATCTCAGCCAGATCATCTCTCTCTTTCTTGTTCCAATCCAGGTCCTCCAGAGGGGTGTGCTTAATCACATTTTCATACTCATAAGAGTATAGCTCAGAATTGTCATCCTGGAGACCTTCAGGAACTTGGTACAGACTGAGTTCTTGGATCAATTGCAGGGAGAACCTGCCACAATGCCTTCTTCTGGCTTCAAAATCATCTGCACAGTCAGCCCAGTAGTCTTCTGTATCTGCCCTATGATGATAGACTATTTTGATGTTCTGTTCAATGAACTTCTTCAAGTCAAAACAGGTTCTTGGCTTGAAGAAATGAACAGTGATAGGGACCAGGGCTCTTTCTATGTTCTGAGCATCCAGAGCTGTTTTGCATGTGTAGTTTCCCAGAGAGATGGGAAAGTGCAAGCCAGAAATCTTCTTGTCTCTGCAAGTTCTGTGCAACTTGTCTAGTTGCCTGCATATTTCAATCAAAGCCATTTTATCATTACAGAACATGGGAGCCGTAGAGGAGTGTTTTCATAGCCAGCAAGCCTGATATAGGAAAATTTCCTGAATTGAATGAAATAGGCTCCATACTGCGATATCAGGTTCATGGCTTCATCTGAAAACCTTCTTGCAGTATCACCTTCGAGCAATCTGACCACGTACATGGTGAAAGCATCATTGACCCTTCTGAAATTGCGGTTGCTGGTCTCCAAGGTGAACTGCGGGCAATAGGCATACACTGGATCATCTTTGTGTGCATCTATATAGGAGAAACCAAACCACTGCCTGGATGCTGCTAGGGTATACATCAGATATGAAGTCATATAGAACTTCTTTGTTTGCTGGACGTTGGATAGCTGCTCAGCCAAATTCATACTGATGATCTCTGCCCAGTTGATATTTTGTGTTCCCTGGCACACCATGCTGATGAGCGGGCACATCCAGAAATGAAACTCATTGGTGGAGGGCAAACCCATAACCCGAGCCAGCAGGATTATGAAGTCTGACAGTTCTTCGTTGAAATCTGCTCGGAAGAGGGTTTTGGTTAGGCGAGAAGCACCTTTCTTAGGGTTCTTCAACCAAGACTTCGCCACTCGCGCCTTGTATTTGTCACTGTCTTGGTCGAACATAGCCTGTGCTTGATCCCGGGAGACGACTATAGCATTGTCCATCTCCGGAATTCTCGGTAAGCAGCCAATGCCTTGATAGCGGCCTGTCCACTGGCAATGAGTTCCCCATGTACATTTGTCAATTCGCTAGAATCGGGGTCGAAGTGAGCTCCACATGAAAGCAATTATGTACGCTGACACCGCATCGAGATTGGGAATCCTTTCGCAAAAGCTAAACCACTATCATTAATCATCTGTGCCATTGGTGTAGGGTTTGCATCTGTCATTCTTGCCCAAAAATCACCGAAGTCGAGATGACGAGCTTCGCTGTCCCCTATATTGCTAACGGCAGATTCAAGCGGAGAAATTTGCTCCTGTCCCTGGAACTTGATCTTCATAGTGATAGTCTCGGAGCTGCAACCTAGACTTCTGGAAGGAATTTGCAAATGGAGGGGGGATCGCGCAGGTTTTCAAATGACAAGGGTTTGAGCAAAAGATAGCATGGAAGCAATGCGAAAATGCAAAGGGGAATGCTCGTTATATAGCCGTTTGGAGAGAGAAATGACTTTAATGCGCATTGAATACACAACCACCAATTTGAAAAGCATCATACTTGGAGCGAGCGGGAAAAACTAAGTGTAAATGACACTAGGTACGCTTGGGACATGTGAGACGCGAATGCGCGAAACACGCGGCTCGGCCGGTTCGGGCGAAACAGGGAGAGGACGCACAAATGCATTTGGGACAAATGGGACGAAAATGTGCGAAGTACGCGATTCGGGTGTTTCGGCCGAAATGGAACAGCGGGCTCGTTTGGACTTGGGACATTCGGGACAAAAAGTTCCGAAGTACGCGACTCGACCGGCTCGGCCGAAATTGGGAAAGCTCGCACTTTTTCAAATGGGGCAGTTGGGACAAAATTGCGCGAAGGACGCGGTTCGGGAAAATCGGCCGAAAATGGGAAAGCTCGCACTTTTTAACTTTGGGACATTTGGGACAGGAAAGTGCGAAGTACGCGGGAAGGATGATTCGGCCGAAATTGGAACAACACGCAAAATAAGTTTTGGGACACTTGGGACAAAATTTTCCGACGGGCCCGAAAATGGGACAGCTTCGGGGATTTCGGCCGATCGGGGAACAGAGTGCATTTTCGTACTTGGGACAGATGGGACAAAAAGTTCCGACAGGCCCGAAAATCACACAAAATGACCCAAAACACAGATTTTTTCAATTTCACGACTTAGGCATTTCAGAGAGAAACACTTAAACTCAAAATTTTGAAATTTTACTCTTATCAGAGCGGGAAATTTTGAGTAGACAACAGTCGCAAGGCATATGGAACAAATGGGAGGTTAATCACCCCACCCGAATACTACGACTTATCCTACTACAAAAATGTCAATCAAGGACCTAGAATCCTTAACAAAAATTACACAGAACAATAGATGGAGTAATGTGACCAAACAAAAGAATAAATGTTGTAAATGCTCCACCGCCGATTAACAATCAAAGAAACAACAACTTTACCCTGACAATCAACTCGGTTGATTTTAATCATCCACAACAACAACAACAATAAAGCGAGACCTGACACGTGGTCCATGTCAAAATTCAATGGATATCAAAACCAAAACCAAAACCAAAGATAACAAATGCAAAACTTTAATAGTTAATGGTTTAATCGAGTTTTGGACCACAATACGTGCCAAACCAACAACCTAGGAATTACAAACCCAACTCGTATTGTGGTTTCCACAAAATTCGAGGCCATGACACTAGGACTTGTCATGATTACAATAAGTTCATACAACGTCTACCAAAAGAACAAAGACAATTTTTTGTAGATATGTTCTTAGCAGATCCTACATCACCTGCGCTAAATACTTTCATGGGAGCAGTCTCCCTTAAAATACACCCCTCAAGATCTTCAACGATCTCGCTCCCAAATCACAATAACAAAAATTAAATCCAAATGAGATGAACAAGGGTGCAATGACAAGAAACAATGATCATGAAGCCTCGACTTCGTTAAATCCACCTGTCGCACCGCAATTAGGAAATCAGCTACAACCCAAGATAGTCAGTTTAGTGGAGTTAGACACTGAAATACATGTGGAAGCCATAATAAGGACACGAGAGTGTTCCTCTCAGCCAAGTCCAAGTTACCCGCTAGAGGCAGATAACATTCAACAGCCATTAGTAAAACCCATAGGTGCCTATGATTTAATTAATGACCTAATAAAGACCTTCTCTCATATCTCCTTTTTGGACTTATTGAAGAACTCTCCTACCAATAGGGCCACTCTTTTAGAAGCATTAGGTTTAGGTCATTTAATTAACATCACTCCACCTCCCGAAACACAAGTAAACCATATAGACTTCGATATTCACCCTCTAGGGCAGCCAGATAGGGATACCGAGTTTATATTTGACATAAACAAAATGCCAATAGACGTCAAGATTGCACGAAGAGGTGATCCGGCCTTACATTTACAAGTATGGGTTTATAACAATTACGTTAAACGTGTAATGGTTGACGATGGGGCAGCAATTAACATAGTTCCCTTCTCTTTCCTTCAAAAGCTAGGGTATGGAGAAACAAATTGTTCCACGACTCGGAATACGCTAAGAGGCTATGATAGCCTTAAAGCCACTTCGATTGGAACTATAATACTACCAGTCACCTTAGGACCCAAAACAATCCTCACTAAGTTTTATATTATAGATTGGGAAACCAACTATAATATGATCCTCTACGACCATGGATACACCGTATGAAGGCAATCCCTTCTACATTATTTCAGGAAATAAGATTCCTACACTTGGGAAGGGTATTCGTAGCAAAAGGTGATCCGAAACCATTCGATATACACCTAGCAGACCTGAAGAAAAGACCAGGCATTCACTCTGAGTTTGAACTCCCAACAAACCAACTTAACAAACCAACCAACGCAAAACCAAAAGAAAAGTTGGTACCTACAACGGAGTTAGAAGTTATGAACCTAATCAAGAATATCCCAGCCCTCAAGGAAGAGGCTAACGTTGTAGAAACAATATCATTAGGAACTACGGAAAAAATAGTCGAGTTGCTAGAACAAGATCTACCAATTTTCCTGCCATTTGATTATGTAGGCATGGGATATACCCTAGGAGTTGGTTCTCTCCCAATGAAGAACTCTGCATGGTAGAAGTAACCAAAGTAGAAGAAGTGGATGTAGCAAATGTCCCAACATCCATCTTCCCAATTAAATATTGGACTCTCCATTTCGATGGAGCTAGATGTCGTTATGGGGTTGGGGCAGGTGTCATCTTTACTTCACCCGAAGGAAAGATCCTACCATTCACCTTTAAATTAGATTTCAAATGTACAAATAATGGCGCTGAGTACGAAGCCCTCATCCTTGGTCTCATCATAGCTAAGAGGCTCGGTGTTAATGACATCAGTATTACGAGACTCACAATTAATAGCAAACCAAGTCTCTAAGGTGTATGAGACTAGAGCTGAACATCTACAGCTCTACAAAACAAGTAGTACTAGATTTGAGTAAAGGATTTAACTTCATATCAATTGAAGCAATCCCGTGAGAACAAAATCTTCTCACAAATTTGATAGCAACCTCAGCTTCACGTTTCAATCTAAGCAGTGAGTTGGAAGACACCTGTTTCATGGTATCCCTTCACACTAAACCGTTAGTGAAGAAAATGACAAACCCTCTTTTAACGAACATAGCTGAGAATAAATATGCTATCTTAGATCATGTTGATAGTGATAAAGCCACTCTTGATTACTTAAACGTCTATGCAGTGTTACATCTCACCCATCACGTGGTAGATTTTCCTTTAATTCCACATTCGTCTTCTTACTTTGAAAATCCCATGATAGAGCTTCCCCCACAAAAGGAACTCGACATACATGCGGTAGAGAATGGAGAAGATCTAGAACTACCTCCAGCCCCCTGCCTGAGTTTGAAGAAGGTAACACTTCTTTAATCGAAGAAACGATTGATATTAACATCGGAACGGAGGATGAACCGAAGATCTTAAAACTAGGATCTTCGTTAACTCCAGAAGAGATAGAAATACACACTCGAATCCTCGAGAACATCAAAAGGCTTTTGCATTTAATTATAAAGAAATGACGGGAATTACGCCGCACATTGCGGTACATAATCTCATCACCAAATCAGATGCAAAGCCAGTTAAACAAAAATTGAGGCCAATGAAACCCAAGGTAGCTCTCATGGTGAAGGAAGAAGTAATGAAACTCCTCCAAGTAGGATTCATCAAGCCAGTTGATTATTCTCAGTGGGTATCTAATATCGTTCCCATTCTCAAAAAGAATGGGAAGATACACATTTGCATAGATTTCTAAGACATTAACAAAGTGTGCCCCAAGGACGACTTCCCATTACCATCCATTGACATCATCATTGACGCAACGGCTGGGTTTGAGCTTTTGTCTCTCATGGATGGATTCTCGGGATACAATCAAATCAGAATATCCGAACAAGACCAAGCCAAAACCACGTTTATAACTCCTTGGGGAACCTATTGCTACGTTGTTATGCCATTCGGTCTCAAGAATGTTGCGCTACATACCAGTGGCAATGACATATATATTTCATGATCTTATTCATAAAATCATGGAATCCTATGTAGATGACTTGTTAGCTAAAGCCAAGAAGTGTTGTGATCACCCGGAAGTGCTCCGCGTCATTCTTTCACGTTTGATAGAATACGAAGTCACACTAAACCCAGAAAAATGCGTATTTGGTGTGACAGGAGGGAAACTCTTGGGTTACATCATATCATCACGAGGGATTGACATAAACCCGCCCAAAATCGGGTGTTCTTGAAATGATCCCACCTTCGATGAATCGGAATCGTGTCGTTTCTTGGGAAACTTGATGCAATCAAGATTCATCCCAAATTTAAGCTTTTCCATCCATCCAATCAACAATCTACTCAAGAAAGATTATAGTATCGATTAGACCGAAGACAGAATGAGGCTTTTGAAGCAGTTAAGCATTTCTTGTTGTCACCACCTACGCTAATGCCCCTAAGCCAAACCGCCCTTTAATCTTATATTCGCGAGCTACCAATGTCTTCTAGCAAGATGCATGCCGGCTCAAGAAGACGATGAAAATGAGCATGTGTGATCTATTTTACTAGCCGAACATTACTCGATTATGAGACACGTTATACACAAAGGTAACGAGAATGCCTTGCCATAGTCTTCACAATCAAATGCTTAAGACATTACATGCTAAATCAAGAAACAAGGGTCATTGTAAAAACAGACCATTTACGAACTTTCCTCACGCAAGGGTCCTTGTCTAAAAAGGCCGGACACTTTATAACCTTAATGGGTGAATTCGAATTAAATTTTGTAAACCAGAAGTCCGTTAAGGGACAAATCATTACGGATTGGTTAGCCGACAACCCGTTAGACGGAGGCGATCTAGTAGATCTAGATTTTCCCGATGAATGCATATACTACATCGAAGCCAGACCTCCTATCTCTAAATGTCCTTGGTATACTGATATTGTTAATTATATCATGGGCCATGCATATCTAGAAGGTGCTACACCGCAACAAAGAAGATGGTTACGCATTATCGTAGCTAAATACGTTATTATAGAAAAAGTGCTCTATCATAAGGCTTTCGATGGAATGCTCCTAAGGTGTGTTGACACAGAAGAATCCAAGAATATTCTCTACGAATCTCACAACAGAATATGTGGCGGTCATTTTGGAGGTCATGCCACTGCCCACAAAATACATCAAATGGGCTATTTTTGGCCCACTCTAACAAAACGCAGTGGAGTTTGTACGCAAGTGTCATAAATTCCAAGAATTTTCTCACGAGATTCGCATGTCGGCACAAGCTCTACAAGCAATTGCTACTCCATGACCCTTTTCTACATGGGGCCTAGATTTGATAGGGAAATTCTCTCCCTCGTCAACAAATGGCCATAACTTCATAATCACGGCCACCAAGTATTTTACCAAATGGGTAGAGGCTATGCCTCTCACCACTATACCAAGTTTCGTGATCGCCAAGTTCATTTTGAACAAAATCATTTGTAGGTACAGTGTCCCACAAATCATCATCTCAGATAATGGTACTTCCTTTAAGAATGACAAAGTATGTGAGCTATGCGGTAAATTTAAAATAAACCATCATACTGACTTCCTCAGATTACCCTCAAGCCAACGGACGGAGTTGAAGCAACAAACAAAACATTCAAAGCTATTCTCCTTAAAACAGTAAAAGAAAACAAACGGGATTGGCATTTAAAGTTATATCCGGCCTTGTGGGCCCACCGAACCTCAATAAGAGCACCAACAGGAGCAACTCCTTTCTCACTGGTATTCGGAGTAGAAGCAGTTCTCCCACTTGAGGTTGAAATACCCAGTCTCCGTATCTCACTACAAGGGATTATGGATGAAGAAGCTTATAGAGAAGCACGTATCTCCCAACTAGAAATCCTATATGAGGCCAGGCTAGATGCTAAACAACGGCATAGAGTCTATGTTGACCGGATGTGTCGGCAGTATAAAAAGGTCTATGAATGAGATATATATGAAGGAGATCTAGTTCTAAGACTAGACAGCTGGATTGATAAAAAGACCGACGAAGCAAGGAAATTCCAGCCCAAATGGTTGGGGCCATACCAAGTCACGAAAGACTATGGAAATGGTGTATATCTCTTATGTACATTGGAAGGTGAGGAATTCAATGAAACAGTCAATTCCTTGCATCTTAAACGATTCTATGCATAAGTAACCAGCACTACTTGTATAATTATATCTACATTGCATCTTCATGTAGTTAGGTTCATTTTTTCCACTCGTTTCATAAAATTTTGTGATCAAGGAACTTATTCTCAAAGAAATGCATTACAAACTTCTGATGGTATTGGCATAATCCTTCCAATCATACTTCTTCATTTTCATAACATCATCACTTATTCCTAAATCATTTCATCCATATAAAGCTAGATATGACAAAGTCTTAACAGTAACCATACCAAGGTCTGCATGCTTGTTCTCACTTTTGGTTTCTTCCTAGGATAGGTGTCTTGCCTATGGTCTATTCTAGAAGCTTCATAGTGTCACATCTATCTCGTATGCACATCTCTTTGGAAATAAGAACATACTGACATTTTGCTCAAATAAATAAGTCAAATGTAGATCAAACAAAAAAAAATTTACACATTTCCTTGCCCTACCAACCTTCGGTGATGAACTTGCGTCTCTTACTAGTGACATAGGGTTGGGAAAGGATGGGAATGCCCTTACTCGCCTATGCCTTGTCCATGGTGATAAGCCCGTGCTTCTTACTAGTAGCATGTGGCAAGGTGTGGGGGGTCCTCTTGACAATAAACATTGAAGGTCATAAGCAAACAATTCAAATAAACCTTTGAAATCTTGAGTCAAAAATAAATGAATCAGATGTCCAAAATTCTAAGAGAGCTCAAAACCCCGAAAACCATATTTTTTCTACCATGTGGCCATCTACGGATCTAAGTCTAGATAAACCGCAAAGCAAGTCACATTCTAAACTATGGAGTCACTTGAGTAGAGTAGGTTTATAGCGTCCTAATTTGGTTTCACCAAATCTTTGTCTATCTCTCATTACTACCATTTAACAAGTTTCATAGCTTGTGCCCTTTCTAGCCCTCGGTGGTGAGCCCTCGCATCTTACTAGTTGCGTGGAGTTAGGAGTGGGGCAAGTTCATCTGCTCATCATACCAGCTTGTCATCATGTTCTGTCAAAACTATACGAAGTACCGGAAAATTACTTATAGAAGCTCAAGTTCAAAATCACATTGTGTCTATGTTATCATATATCAGCATCACGAAATACAAAAAGAAAGAAAGCATTCGTATCATTTGTTCTCCATTGCATACATTCTGAAAAGCATATAAAAGCAACATTATAATATACATGTGGAAATGAATCACAAAAACCTAGATACCAAGGGTCTGATCCAAAAAGAATATATATATATATATATAATCAAGTTTCCTGTACAATGCCATCATGCGCTAGGCATGGTCAAAATGCTCAATGAGCCCGGAAATACAAAATAAATCGTATAAACAATCTACGAGAGCCAAGTGGCCTCTCAACCCCTATGAGACCCCTCTGAAGGTGCACGACCACGTCTAGGACTCCGGCTACGCCGGCGCTCTGAATGCACTAAGGGCTCATGGTCCCGAAGGAGCAGCTGTGGCCTCGCTATAAGAATGACTCCTCATCAGGCGCTCTGTTGTCCTATACCCAGCCAACTCAGTACGGAGGGTAGTCACCATCTTGGCCACATGCCAGACAGGGGAAAAAACGTCGGTATGCCTACCGGCTGTTGAAGGCTCCCTTGCATCCACGGATAGCTCGGTGCGAGTCCTCTCCATGGGGATCATCAGGGTATCAGTGCATACCCGAATGAATCAGGTCTCGCCACTCATCAGCAGTCTCTGCAAGCAAAGGAGAAAACAAGTTAGAAATAGTCAAAAGATAAAAACAAAACGAACAAGAGTAGAGATAGCAACTAAGGCAATCCTAACTAGAAACAAACATTAAAGGAAGGATGATAACTCACTCGGATCTCTGGGCCTCCAAGAGGGATCCCTAGGGTCAAGACTCGCCACGATGATGTCGCCGATCGATGTGCTCCTCCCATGTCCGTAATGACATAAAGCATACTGCTACGGACTCATCCTCCCCACCTAGGTCCTGAGAGGCGGCTCCTCTGACACTAGAGTCACCCTCTCCGCACTCTACCCCGCCCTCTTCGCCTCGTAGGATATCTTGAGTGTCATGCAACTCGAGATCGATGTCCTCCTCTCCACCCGACTTGCTGACCTCAGCCTCGGTCTCCTCCTCTGTCTCTCCCCCTGTTAACTCCTCAGACTCAAAGTCTATATCAATGGGGTCGTCGCTGTTGTGGGCGGGACCGGCGCAATCTGAAGTAAGGGTTCCTGAGGAGCACCGGCTCTCCCTCGAGTGCGTACTACCCACCTAGCTGCAATAGGGACACCAGGAGTAACAATGGTCCAACCCCGGCCTCTAGGACCTCCCCTAGCCTCCCGAACTGATCTGAATACACTGGCACCACTGGGGGGAGCATACCGACGTAAGGAAGGCCAAACTGTTGAGGCACTCGATCAAAGGGGTGTGTCTCCACCTTCCCCGTCCTATCCACAAGCTGCCCTGTGGTAGAGTAAGAGATCAAAGTGAGGGTCTCCTCACCCCACAACCCTGCCATGGCCTGATAAGGTGTGGCCTCCATATCATCAGTGGTCAGGGAGGCAACTAGCTGGTGGGGTGCTCTAAGCACCGACATATCTGTCCATTTGGCTGCCCTCACGGCTCAGGATCCGCCACCTCTACACCTCTCCCATAAGGGATGAAACGCTCATAGACCCAGCTCATAACCGGTCGATGGCTCAAAGATTGTCCCTGTAAATGAACCACCCGGTACAAATCATGATAGGTGGTCCCAAGTATATCAGCTCCCCAGGCATAAATCCGGCCATGTCCCTCAATCTGTGCAATAATGGGGGACCAGCAATAAAGTAAAGTGTCTCCTCCCTTGTCCCCGATCAATCTCGAGGCAAGGATCCCCATAATGGCCTGACGAATCAAGGGAATAGGCAGGATAGGAATAGAACGGACCCTCACCCCCTTCTTCGAACCAGTGGAGATAACTGTGTCTCCCATGTATGTAGCCCACTATGCTATCTGAGCCCGTGACCCTGTTGTCTCAAGCGTAAGCCGTCTCTCGATGATCGGGACCCCCAAGATACGGTAGACATCCTCCAGGGTGATAGTCCACTCACCCCTGACTCCTGGAAATCAGAAAGTGTTCCGATCAGCATCCCAATATGAAAACAAGTCACAAAGTATGTGACTAGAAGGTGCAACATGCGAGACCCGTGATATACGCAATATGTCGGCCCTCTGAAGCGTATCCTGCTCAGCCTAAGAAAGTGCATCCAACACTACTTTGGAAGCCAATCACACTCTCTCTCTCGGCTCCATCTGATATATTCCTCCTTCGCCTACATACACCCAAAAACATGCAAAAAGGAGTAAGTTAGTATTCAAATGACATTGGAAAAATCATGAAAGTAGGTAAGAATGCTAGAAATGCAAAAATGATTTCAAACAAGTATGATTTTGGAATTCTCAGAAGGAATGCCGCCCGAGAGGGCGGTGGTTCCGTAATCGTCACCTTTAACAGCGGCGGTTGTGTAACCGCCGCCCGCTCAGGTGGTGGCAGTCGTGTCTCGAATTTCTAAACGGGTCATGTGCCCTAAAAAATGGCTAAAAACACGAAAAATGACTATTTTGACCAAAATAAAACCTACCCAGTAGGTGCCCCCCCTAAGTGACCCTATTAACACTGACATTTTCAAAAATAATCCCCCATGACAAAGATTTCATCTTTTTAACATTTTGGGGATAAAAATGTTAAATCAAGAAAAACTAACCTGTGATCTCGCGGGTCGATGTTCCGCTCGCGGAGGCATGATCACAATCTCGCCACAAACATTTTGACTATACTCTCGCCAAAAACCGTCACGTGGGTCCTAGAGCTCAAAATCAATCAAATCAACACGCGCAAATGAATAGGAAAATGGGCCCATTTTTACATATATAGCATCTTGACTCGTTTTGAATGCCACCTTTTGTAGGTTTGGAGCGTCGACGAAGGTAAGTTCTTAACCCCGCACAAATGGTAAGTCCTCACTTCATATTATTTTAGTATTTATTTTTCAATTTATCTATCTGCACTTGAGTCCTCTTTTCATTTTACAGGTAGCGGGAATTTTGGATGGCGTCATTTCGACACACGGACGTGTCAGGTATAATTTCTAACCTCCCATTTCGGGACCGCCATACTCGGACCCACCATTTTACGCCTCTTCATGGCTAAAACGCTTCTCCGAGGGGGCAATATGTACGTACCCAAAATTGTAAGGGTACTACGCTGCGAACGATGTCACACGTGCCCCAATGATGATACAGGTCTCCTCGCAAGGTGTTCGGGATCTCGAAAAAGATCCCCAAGTATGCGTTAACATCCCTGCATGTCCCACTTAGCCCCTGCGTGCTTTGTTTTTCTCTTCTCCCCTCTTTTTCTTTGCGTTTTGGTCTTCAGTTATGAAACCGCCGCCCTGCCTAGGCGGCGGTCTCGTGACCGCCACCCAGGTAGGGTGGTGGTCTTGTAACCGCCGCCCTGCTCAGGGCGGCGGTCCTTCACGCATTTTCCAGAATGTTCTTTTAACACGACTCATGTAAAATTTCAACGTTTACCAGCCTTTTTTCACCACCTTTGCTCGTATTTATGATTTTGGTTCCCTGGAATAGTGTTTTTGCATTGTTTATGGTTAAAGAGTTCAAATTGGTTTTCACCTTTGGGTAAATGGGGATTCTATAAATAGTTGGTTAATCTTTAAGCAAATGGCCCCTCAAAATTTGTCTCTCATCTTCTCATTTCATAGTTTTAGTCTTTCAGTTCTTAGGAGTTCATAGTTTTCAGTTGTTACATGCATAGTTAGTGTTGTTTTGTTGTTTAGAAGCCACATAATCTTCTTGTGCAAGTGTTGTTACTATTTCACACAATCAATTGAGATAGGATAGTTTTATTTTCAGTCTGAAGCCATTAGAGTTGCAGGTTTTGTTCACAAAAAGAATAGCTTCAAGTTCTAGACGTTTTGTGTCGTATGACTCGCAATAAATCCCGCTAGGAATTACATAATCCAAGCTCATTTTTCTTGCGCTATCCCTCTCCTACTCGCATTGTATTCAAGTATGCACCCAAAGATGCCATTGATCCAATACCTACTTCTACTGATGCTAGCATTACACACTTTTTCTGGATTCACGTGAGCACGAAGGAACGAGGAGATCACACTAAGGGGACAAAGCCATACACCATCGGATTCGCCACTATTCTACAAAATCCAGGTTCAAGCTTTCAAAGTTCTAAGTTAAAACATATCAACTAGAATAGTAAAAGCATTTCATTTCAGTTAATCTCACTTTCGATATTGCCAGGGAAGCTGTGGGGATTGATAGTTTCTAAGAAACTATGATTCACTTCTCACTTCTGAGGTAGGATCAAGAGTCTTTCAAATAGATTAGATCAATTATTCGGTTATTTAGAATAGATTTACAACTGCACAGGAAAGTAGTTCAGTACTCGGCTGCTTTGTTTGTTTTAAATTTCATTATTAATTTGGTTGTCATTTGCTAGATATTTTAAATAATTTTTCTTTCAATTTCATTCAAATAATTCGTCAAAAACACAAAAATAGAGAAGTTATATATGTTGTAGATATACTTTACATAGTTAGTTTTACTTTGCTTCATTAGATTTACATTGTTTCTTTTGTATGACAATCACGGGACCTAGAGAGCCCAGAGAATACGTATTCGAGCCAATAGTGCCTCAGCCCAATCTTGTTGCAGCAATAACTGATATAGACCAGAATCTCAGAATTTAGGTCTTCCAAGTAACAACAGACCTACAAGAAATCAGCTCACAACTAAGAGGACTAAACATAGAAGACGACAAAGCACATACGTTTTGGTCAAACTAGCCAAACTACATATTACCCTAGATAAATATCCGCATGATTGTAGGACTTGAAGAGAGCAAACGTTCGGTTGTGATCCTTTGGTCCCACAACTAGACGTAGGAGACATTCTCACTGACATAGACACTAGCTTAAGAATTCAAGTTGCAAGAACGCCTATAAGATACTCTGAGAAGATTGCACAACTATTAATTCTAAACATAGAGGCCGAAAAGGCATACGACTACTGGATACTAGGGATTAGAGATTGATTCCGCACATGACCATAGGAGGTCCACAACAACCACAAATCTACGGTTGTGATCCACAAGTCCCACAACCCAATGGGCCTATGGGACAATCCGACATTGATGTTAGTTTACGCACATTAGTATTTAGATCCACTCCACTTCCACTGGATATTATCACACAGTTATCCTTGTTAGATATAAGCAACTAACAAAGCTAAAGATTTCTGGACTAGACTAGAGAATCACCCATAGAATCCACTATATATCCATCATCCATCTTATGACCCTGTTTGGAGACATACACGAAACAATCCCAGGTCATTTTCCTCGTATCCCACAACCTATAGATCGGATCATGCCAGAGCTCGATATTGATTGGAGCCTTTGAGCAGTCATCCTCGCCAACCGATCTATCACACTGGTTCAGGTTAGGAGGGCCTTCTTTGCCTTAGATTCGCAGATTCCATTAGTGTGTGTCGAAGATATAAGATTACCTAACTAGTTTGCCTATACCCCACATATATTCCATCCCACCCCATTTGTCTCGGCATGACCTCGGGAGGTCGGGTGCGAGGAAGGGTTACTTGTAGATTCCCATGCTCGCTTGTCAATTTTCCATCGTACAAGGACAAAAGGCGAGAACCTCGAGGAAGCCATGGTAAGTTTGATTCTCTTTTTGAGTCCTTTCAAGATTAGACACTTTGTTGGTGAAAATTCATTTTATTTAAGCTATATGGATGGAACCTCTCTTCCATTGCCATATAGTGGGCACTATTTGAAGTTGTTTTGTTCCTAAGTAAAGCAAGTAGTCCTTTTGTACATAGCTATAAATATGTCATGTATAGTCTCTATTTTTGGTCTTTGCTTTGTGGTTTCCCATTATGTGTGTGTGTGTGTGTGTGTGTGTGTGTGTGTGTGTGTGTGTGTGTGTGTGTGTGTGTCTTCTATATTGCCTCATGCTTGACTCTATTGCCTAATGGTCTTACACTTTCCATAAACCGAGATATTCTTGGGTCCTTTGTTCTATCTTGTTCTTTTGTGTGTGCCGATTCAATCCCCAAAAAGAGCCGATTGTTGTCACCTCCCAAAAATGTGTGTATTTTTGGAGACGTCTCGAAAATTTTGGGTAAGTTTTCTGTTTCTAAGTCTTTGTTTGCTTTTGTGAAGCCCGAAAGGAAATAAATTCTCTTCAACAGCTTAGTCATTTCTCAAATTTTCATGTTTGGGACTTTCTCTTTGTACTACGGGTATTTCGGGTTTTTATGTCCCACATGTCCCATGTTCCTTCGGATTCCCTATTCTCGATCTTCCACCTTCCTTGAAATGAATTGCTCCTCCTTGTTGTGTGGATGTTTCGGCTTCACGGGGAACTCATGTCCCAATGTCCTGAGGGCCGTCCATGCGCACTTTGTTTGATTTTCCCGACTAGCAAGATGTTGCACAGATACGTCGCCTTTTTCCATCTCGAGTGTCCTAAGTGCGTCATGGCCAGTGTTCTCCGCGAACCCACATTTACCGCATTGCGCTAGTCTTATTTGTATTGCGAATGTTTCGGCTCCTGATGTCCCAAATGTTCCATGGGCCTTTTGTGCTCATTTTCTCCACCACATCCGCATTCTAAGGGCTAAATAAGGCGTCTTATGTCTCAAGCTTTCTCATTCCCCGCAATGCATTAAACTCTTCATTCAATGCACTTCACTGACTATTTCAAAATGATATGTCTATAAATACGAAAAGGGCAGACTTGTGTTTCACCACAAAATTTATAGTTTGGCTCTCGTTTCACGTTCCCACACCTTCTCCATTGTTTTTAGCCGTAGAAAATCATTTCTCAACCATTTTTCAAAATTCCAAGATCCGTCCTATTACTAAGAAGGTTGTTGTTCCTCTGCTATTAAAAATTTGAATTGCAGGAAGCCCTTCGTGGAGATTTAAAGTGGAATTCATTTGTGCCCTTTTGTCTGCCTGTTTTCATGAAGCTCCATTTTCTCATGTTTAAGTGTTGGTTCTCCATCCCACTTGTCATCATGAAGATTCATTTCAAGGGAAACGAGCACCTTTCTTCTTTAGAGAATGATATACCTAACATTGGAGATAGTGACGCACAACATCTTGACCTCGATGATTTTTGGGCACGACTCAACTGTGAAAATCCTACTCCCATTGCCCAACTGATCAAAGAATGTGGAATAACACATGCAAGAGGATTTCCTATTTCTGGACAGTATGTTGACACCGTCCTAGCTTGTGGCTTCTGCTTCGATCCCAACACAAAAGAAATCATAGATTCTGAAGGAAAGGTAATTGCTCGATTGGATGCTAGTTGTATTAATATTGCCTTCAAAACCCTTATGGTAAAGAACTCAAATACTCTCGCCAAGGTCCAAGCCCAATTTTTGTTTGATCAAGACAAGAAGTAGTACAAGAGCAAGGTAGCCAAATCTTGGTTTAAAAACCCAAAGAAAGGAGCCTTTAGATTGCCTAAAACCATGTACATAGTTGATTTTAAGGAGGAACTATCAGATATCATTACCCTTCTTGCCAGGATAATGGGTCTTCCCTCAACCAATGAGTTTCAATTTTGGATGTGTCCCTATCTAAACATCATCTGTGAAGGGAAGTAGAACCTAAATTGGGGAGATATCATTTGTGATAGTCTTAGTGAACAGCTAGCCAATGTACAAAGGACCAAAACTTTCTACATGACTTCTTATTTGATGTACACCATGGTAGCATACAAAGAATGGTTGGATTTTTTCCCTAATGAAGATAAAAATGATGCTCCAATATATGAACACTTCCCACAGTTGACCTTGAAGATTAGCAACCATCATTTTAGAAGGGTCAATGATGCCTTCACCATGTATATTGTCATATTATTAGAAGGCAACACACGGCTAAGATATTTTTCGATGAGGCCAAACAGCGGTTGATTACCATCTACATGAGCTATTTCATTCAATTCAAGAAGTTTTCATACATCAGGTTAGTTGGTTTCAAGGGAGCAGCTCTTGTAGATGCTCAAAATGTTGATAGAACTATTGCTTACCTCACTCTCCATTTCTTCAAGCATAGAACATGTTTTGACATTAAGGGTTTTATTGCTAATAATTTCATAATGGGCTTTCATCATCTTGTTGATCTTGAAGACTATTGGGTTGATTGTTCAAATGACTATGAAGCTAGAAGAAGATATTATGGTAGGTTGTCCCTTCAACAAATCAAGGATTTTGAAGTTTATAAAGTACCAGATGAACTACAAGATGATGACCAAGATCTACAATCTCTTGAATTTGAAAGGTCTATCAGGCATACTCCTATTGAAACCATTGATTGGTTCAGTAAGGAAAGAGATGATTTGAAAGAACTCATAAATCCTATCTTGATCAAAACCAAGGTTTGGTTCGATAGAAAAATGAAGATATTTAGAGCAAATAGGTCAAGATCTTCTTCTCAAGAAACTTCCACTCTTCAAAAAGAGGTTCATGTAGCAGCCCTTGAGGCACATGCACAATTTGTCCCCTCTCCTCTTAAATCTTCAACTTTGGTGTACATAAAAAAAGGGAAAGCTAAGAAAGATGAAAAGGTAGAAGAAGTGATTGAGGAAGAAAGTAAACAATTGCCCTCTCCAAAGCAATTGGAAATGGTGTCTGAGATTGAATAGATTGTAGATCTCTGTGGTGATGATGATGATGAAAAAGAAACATGGGAGCATGAAGAAAGTAATCTCGAAGGAGGTAGCACAGAAAAAGAAGAAGAAGATGGTGATAAGAAAAATATCACACGTCGGAAGTTGAAACAGTGTTTGAATCATTTTTCAAAGAAAATCTTGTCAAGGAAATGCCTGTTTCTAATATTGGAACATCTGCTTTGGAAGTGTCAGTTATGCAGACCTTGAGTGCAATGGGCACACTTGCACTAGGACCCCTTATTCCCTCTTCTTCTAGTACCTCTTTTGCTTGGGTTCAACCATTTGTAGATAACAAGAAAATAAAATCTTCATCTCAGATTGTTGCTCCAAAGTTTGATGTTGTGGTTGCTCTCCTAGGCACAACTCCTGCCCCACCTGCTAAGAAAGCCAAAATCACTTCCAGGTTGATATTTGATTCTAAAGGCCAAGAGTTTGTGGAAATTGCTAAACCTAAGGTTGACAAGGATGAGAAAGATCTGGTTTTGAATGATTTGGAGTTAACAAGGATCCCTTTGGGAGAATCTACCCCTGAAAGTGAAGTACACAACTTGAAAGAGACAATATCAAAAGTAATTGAAAGGGTTGAGAAAGGCAAACAAACACATGAGCAATTAGAGGAGCAAAATCAAATCCTTTCAAATTTCATTCGGTCTCTATTAGCAGAAGACAAAGTACTTGATCCAACCCCACTGGCTTCAATTCCACCACCTACTGCTTTGACTAGTAATGAAGTCCAAACTATCAAGGATATCCACAGTCATGTTACCTATGGGAAAGCAATGGAAGCTATGGTGGATGAAATGTTAATCACTAGATTGAACTTCATCGAAGAGGGATACAAGTCATATGATTGAATCACTGTGATATAGCTGAAGTTCACCACCACACTCGGTAGTTTGGAAAGAGAATTGAAACCGTGGATTGAATAAATCCAAGACCTCCACTCATGAGTGAGACAGATGTGTAAGTTCTTTTAGCTAAAAAGTGTTTGATGATGCAAAATTTAATCTATCTAAGCAAAGAGGTGTTCAACATTGATTGGAAGGTAAAGGTCCTCGAAGAAGCCATTGGTGAACTCAGAACATGCTTCAGAAGGGAGAAGCTTTCAAGACTTGCATCATTTCTACTTTTCAAGATCTCCACTGCCAGCTCCTCAAAGAGAACTCAGAGGATAAGTTCACAGTTCAAGAAATCAAGTCCAAGTTCAAAACATTTGTCAAGGAGGATTTGTTTAGACTAGATACCATGTCTAAAGAGAAAATGGGAGAAATATGTGCGCTCCAAACCACAATCACATAAGCAAACAAGGAATTCTTAGAAAATGCAGAATTTGGGAAAAGCATGGAGAAGTTTCTGGATAGTTGGACTCATGTGACTGCCAACACCACCATTCTTCGAGGCATGGAGATAGCAGGAGCATTAGGAAGATTCAGAAATCAAGTACTCAAGCAAAGGCCAGAACAACTACTCCTTCGAATGTTTCTGCCCCCAATTCTTAAGCTTTTTCTTTTAATCAATGTATTTTGTAAAGTTTGCCACTTTTATTGTAATCACGTAATATTCAAGTAGGGCCAATTTGATATTATTAGCACTTGATTAGATATTAAACTTTAGATTAAATGAAGGAAACTGAAAAGACCCATTTGTAACCGCCCTTGGGGCTATTTAAAGGGTTGGCTTTGCCATTCGAGGGGTTGGATTTTGGATGTTTTGATGAAGAAACACTAAATTGGCAATCAATACAAAAGTTGTTCTATTCTCATCTTTTCTTGTGTTCTATCTATCTCGGCTTTCTATCTAATTCATGTGGGTTATATATATATATATGAGTAGGAAAGTTTGACTTCTCTCGATTGATGTTATGCTTAGAACTTTGTGTCTATTGCATATATGTCATGTATTCAAATATGTATGATTCAGAATTTATTTTTCATGTATGCATAAGTAAGATATCATTCTGAAATCTGTGTATCTGAAAGTGTTGCCTTCTTCACTTTCTAAAACTTTAATTCTTCGCATCATGTTTCTTCGTATTGAGAATCTTATAAATTGAAACATTTAAAGCATCAAAATCCACATTAAAAGATTGATAGTTTGTACATTTGTAAAAAAGTACATTTGCTTGTTTGTTTGTGTGTTCAATAAGGGAACCTCTCCCATAAGGAGAAGGGATTCATGTTGTCCCCCGATCGTTGTTTGTTTTCCAATCAAATTTTACTACCAATGAGACATATTTTTCACTTATGGGTTGGTCTTCCAGTTGTCAATTACGAAATTCAAACAAGGGAATCATATAAATACATAGTTATGCTTTCAAAATGAAGGACCAAGCACTAAGCATTACTATCATCACCTAAACTTGCATTCCAAAGGCATTAAAGCACTCAAAAGGCATCCATTCAAAGGACATGGGCTACATCAACTCTTCATCCACACATACTATTACATTGTTATATTCTAGCTACAACCCACTATCATTTGTGCAACTTGCACAAGGGCATCCTAGGGCATCATTTGTACACACACACACACAAGAACTACATGGAGCTTGAGATGTAGTGTAGCACACGGTCGTAAGTTCACTCTTCAAGTAACCGTCGAGTCGGATCAACTCCCCGTTTTGCATTTTCCTTTTCGGGTTTGATGTGGTTTGTGGGTATGTGCAAATGAACTTCTCTTTGCAGTTACACGGTACCTTTAGCGATCAAGGAGCAAATATCAAGCAACCAATAGGAATCAACAATGAAGACCTTGCGACACAAAAGAAAGCAAATCCCAAGCCTCTACACAATCCCCATCGCCTAGGATCAATCACCATCGCCTAGGTGCCTCTCGCGCCTACACTAGGTGCCCTGTTCGGCTTTATTTCCGTGTTCCTAAATTTACATTGAACGGTGATAACCCTGTCTATAGTCCATTCAAAGCACTTCCTCCCGCCCGAGATCACTTCTTGTCTAATCGAAAATCAGCTAAGTCATCTTATCTGTCTCCTTTGCTTAGGATTTCATACTTTACATGCTAGTTTGCTTGTGTCATTTCGTATTTTAGCATTTATACATTATTTGTTACAATAGTTACTCTGCAATATTAGATTTAATTCAAATGAAATTAAATCAATATTATACACGACGTCACCAAGCACCCTTTTACACTTGTGCAATGCCAATATGCATTCCACACAACACTACCATTTTTCACAAGACATTCGACACTTTGTGGCATTCGTGGAGACCCTTTACACAAATGTACACTTCACAACACCAAGATGCATATCACACATTGACCAAACTCTACGCATGACCCAATAGCCACATGAAGACTCCACGCCATATCAGCCAAAACCAAGTGTACAATTATAAGGGTGTGTCGTGCAGATCCTTTTGATCCTCCTTTAGGTCCCCCAAATTTTTGGGTCCCTAGTTTGGTCTAGATTTCAATTCAAGATATTTATGAATACATAGATGCATTAATGCAATTTAGAGTGCATTTACAATTTGGGGAGACAATTGGAACCCATAGGATACAACGATAATAGGGTAAGATACTAGAATACAAAAAAACTAGAATGCAAAAAAAAGGGACAACAAGATATTAATTTGGATCAATGTTCGGCAAACACTCAAGTACTACGAGAATAATGTTTTTTACTCTTTTTGCTAAATGCAGCCGTGACAAAATTAAGTGTCTATAATAATTAACTAATCAAATAAAATCGCCACTTACATAATTATATAGAAACAATTTGTCAATTATTTACCATACAATTAATTTAAAAATCATTTTACAAATACAAACATATTCAAATCTCATGATACTTATGAACAAAATCCACATAGCATTATGACTACCCCGCCTTGTGAACTTCAATGTGATATTTGGGAATTTGCTTAGTTTGATGTGGGGATTGGTAACAAGAAAGTGTAATGTTCAAAGATTTCTATTGGGACAGGGTAAGGAGGATCAAAGGAATTAAATATACACTTAGATGATAAAATATAAATATTCGAGGTGGCTTAAAAGAAGTGCTTCTTTACCATGATGTATCATAAATGCATGATGGAACATTCTCATGCGTGAAAGAGCTACTATCACATTTATTACAAACCCTAACAAACTCTTTTTTTTGTAGGGATTATGTGTTTACTAACTCCTATATACATCATATTTATGTAGTTCATGTCTAGCATCAAAATCTATATTCCTTCAAACTTTGAAGATGAGGCTCAAAATTCCTTCCACCTTTGAAACTACACATCAATTTTGAGAATGTTATGATGGGAATCATTAGTACAACGTGAACGTAATATAATGGTGGGTTATATTTATGGATCCTACCCCTACTAACAAATACTTAAAAAGGTGATCCTTGTACCCTGTGATTATTAACAAAATAGTTTAAACGAAACCATGTTTTTAGTAAAATATAGTATCAAACACTTGTGTAAGAAGGTCCACGTTGGGTAAGGTTCACATTCTTTCCTAAGTAGAACTAAATTTTATTTTTTTAAATTGCATAATACAAGATGGAAAATCTTTTGAAATGGACCCCAAGACTAAGAACAGCATTCGGCTTCATCTAGTGTAAGATGGGTCGCTCGCCATTTAAAAGACTCAGATTCAAAACCCAACCTAGCTTAACAGGCCCATACCATAAAAATAAATCAATGTTCAATCCAACATTAATATTCATATGCACTAAGTTGGTTGCTTGCTTTGAATCTATTCTAATATTTTGGATGAACTGATATTCTTGAATTCATTTGGTTGCTGGTCAAAAGTAAATTCATCTCTGATATTATGAACACATGATTAGGCTTTTACTCATGCTGTTTAGAAAACACGAGCATGCTAAATTCAATTGGAATTCAATTGGAAGTGCTGTAGCCTCTAACATGATTGATGAGCAAGCATGCTATGGCTGCATTTAACATTCATCCTTCAAGTTGACTGTAACAAAACAGCATTTTTTGGTGCAAGGCAGAGCCCATTACAAGTCATTCGTCTTCTGTGGATTATAAAGTTCTACGCTCTCTTTGCGCAAGATCTAAATATAGTTTCTTTGTCCGCAAGAAGAGTTACTTGGTGATATCCTTCCTTCAGTCAATATGCAGGGTCATGACCATTATACGTGGCCATTTGATATTTTAAGTAGTGTGCTCGGAAAAATATTTTATTTGAACATCATATTTATGGGACATTTAAATCTATACGCAGCTGTGGAGGGGACTCCTGAGACGGGAGTTTGAGAAGAGAAGAGGTTCTGCCATAGGCAAGTTACTGTGTTTATTGTCTATAATATCTTTTGGGGTACCTTTCCTATTCTAATTTGATTTTGAATTGTTGAGGCTCAGGCTCAGGCTCAGGCTCAATGCTCAGGGCCCAAGGCCCAAGTTCAACGCTTGGCCGTGAAGGAATTCTTCAACCAGGGCTATGCATGCATGGCCAGGTTTTCAAGGTGGCTCAAGGATACAACTAATTCTGGGAGAAATCAAGCCTAACATTAACCAGCAGTTATTGGGATTCCCACATTCAAAGCTTGGCCGTGTTGAAATTCTTCAACAAGGGATATGTGTCAGTCACTAGAGGCCAGGTGATCAAGGTGGCTTCGGGATTACAAATAATCCTAGGGTAAATCACCCCAGCTTTGCAACTGGTAAAAACCAATAGTCTCGCCCTGCATACCTTACTGCTTGGATCCAATTAGCCATCTCCCTGTCAGTCAAAGCTGCTTGTATCCAATAAAGCTAAAAAGTATTTGCAATATCATGTTGCTGAAGTTGCATCCCAATCTATTCCATATACCAATGGGTGCAACTTTAATACGTGATTACAGAGTATTTTTATAGAGATTGATCTTGATGTGAACTTGCAGCCAAGGTTTACTTGGTAGATCATCCCTTGCTTGTTTCACAAAGTAATAAATATTGATTGCCATTGCATGCATGGAATGCTGAATCATTCACATCTTTGACAATGTTCACCTCCTCCTTTTCTTGTTTCAACAATTAATGAATACAGATTGTCATCGCATGCATATGCTGAATCATCCACAACTTCAAAAAATGAAAGGGCCCAGGTCAATCCACCATTTCTAGCATAAAGAAAATGATTTAAATTTGTATGACTAAGGTCTTATATAAGATTCTTCCCAAGATACAAGTTCATCTTAGCAGAGTGTCACTTCAATTTGCGTTCTTGAGCCTTTGCAATGGATTGGTCATTGTCTGCTTATGAATTCTGTTTTCCAGTTTTCTTACCAGGCTGTGCTTTGTGTTTATATTTAACAGGGCCTAATTCCCCTCTCAGTTATCATTGTTCAGCTTATGGTGGTTTTACCAATTGACTTGCTGTTCTATTGGGTCAATAAAACAAGAACATTATATGGTGTTTAAATATATGGTTTGCTGCTCAGAACTTACTAAATACTCGAGCATTCTTGTCCACAAAGCTAGAAAATATTCTAGATTTTCAATATTCTTTCTTTTAAATTCTCTGCTGCAACTCCTTGCCACTGCTATATGATTACTGTGAATCTGAAAAGGAAATTATTAGTGAACACATTATTACAACCTCTAAAACCTCAAACTAGTTAAAGCTCCATTCATTCGACAGACCTGCCAGTTCAGAGAAGGGCCAAAAACAAATCCTTAATAAGGAGCTGGTCACAACAAATCCTACAGATACTAATCAACATAAACCTGTAAAATGTGCGGTAGACATGAATATGTTTGTACCAGTAAGCTTCTTCACTTATTCTAGTGACCATCTTAAAATTCGGCAACAACTCAATGTATTTGTGATGTAGAAAGACCATAAACCTGAAATATATATCTTAGAAATGAATGTGTGTCAATGGGCATCTCCACTTATTCTAGATGGAGATCTTGAAAAAATCTGCCAATTTGCAATGCCTTTGTAAATGACAAAGAGAACTGCGTGTCCCAGTGCATAAAAGTGATTTACAAAATTTAGAATAAGATGCAAAAGAGAAATTTATATATGGACCTCAAACAAAACTGCAACATTATTCCATTTTCTTATTGTAGCCAGAGCTCTAGCAAGAAAGAGCTGTTGATTTTACTCCCGAAAAATGAAAAGGTTTTGAAAGCATGATAAGCCAAGTATTATAGTATATTGCACCTGGCTCATAACAAATGCTGCCGCCATGCTCTTGAATTTTCACAAGCATCTTTGTACAACGCAACACAATGTCCTATTTCCATGAGCTAAAACAGTAAAAAGCTTAACCCCTGCTGAAACTTTGGGAATGGATCTGTGAATTTCCAATGAGCCCTCTACAGAAAAGTTGATTGTAAATTCTTTTGATGCCCAAGTAATCCCCTATCGAGCAGTTTCCACCCGGAAGCAAATGAATTGTTTCCTAATGAAGCTTACAAATCTGTATTTATGATCAATCACTGCACAAGGCATTTCTTAAGGTGCCTCTATTGCAAGCATACATGCTGAAAGAAACCCGCATAGATTTTAGCGTCCATGTTTAAATTACAATGAGTGGTAATTTTGTATTTTGAGGGAAAAGCGAACCAGCCAAAATCTATGAAGAATGCATTTCTTGTCATCTCAGAAGTGCATACGAATTCAAGTTGTATTCAACAGCAAACCAACTTCACTTATTCAACTTAGTGACAAGGATTGAATAAGTAATGTCCAAGTTGCCGTGTGCAGGAATCACAAAAATGCAGTCCGAGGATCAGATTCATATATACTTACCAGAGGACTTCCATATCCTTCCTTCAAGTGATATTACCATAACAGAAACATCATCATGATACTTTAGCGATCTCCTTGAGGAATGTCTAACAATTCATGGAAGTCCATACCTACATATAAAGAAAATATTTGTTTAGTTCATGTTAATTAATGCAGAACAAAAGTTCCGACCATTACTCTCGTTTGAATTTTCATAGGAAAAAACTTGAACTGTTCCAGCTGTTGCTGAAGGCATTTTTTCCAAATTAGCATGACAGTGTTTAAAAGAAGCCAGAAAGGTATTTTCTTTACTAAACAATTCACTTTTGCCTCCAATGAAAAGAGAGATAAAATCCATGCCTACAATTGATAGGCATGGACAAAACAAAGTCGTTATGAAGAGTTTTACTAAGATTCATATCCCTTTTCACCATAGTTTCACACTGCTTAAATAGCCATGACATAAGATTTCCATGCAATAACAAAGGGAGATTAACTAACATCAAAATCAGATATGAACCTATAATTCGACCCTACAAGAAGGGAGCAAGATGCTCGGCAGCTGCATAAAAGTATTAACACCATACCAAATTGACAAATACGATAGTGGGAAAACAGCTGGCATTAAAGCAAAGGCATGTCCCAAATTTGAGAGACAATTGTTCGATGGCAATTTGCTAAATTGAAACAGAAAAAAACTCACCAGCTTTCTTCGCTGCCCGAAAGAGAAGTTCCTCTATGAGATGTTGCGCAGGGTCACCATCAGGATTTTTCTCCATAAACAACTCCACATGAGAAACAACTTCCTGATTGCTTAAATATTGATACAACCCATCTGACGAAAGTACTAAGAACTGATCATTTGGACCTAGTCTGTGATGACGTAGAGAAGGCATGCAAGTGATGTACGGAGCCGTGCCAATATAATCATTCCGAAACATTTCCAGCAACGCATTATTCCACTTCGGCTGCAGAAATCAACCCATGCAAATCCTTAGGACAATGCAAAAGAAGAATCTTCTGAAAAGCATTCATCCTAAAAGCAGTAACATAACAAACCACTGTTGTGCATGTATGATCAAAGTTTGGATTCTTCCTAGAAAACATGACAAACAGAAAATATGAAACTACTTATGCACCTGCACTTTGTTATCCAGAATGTGCCTTGTTCATAAGTCAGGTTAAGAACTACACAATCTTATGCTATTTGACTTTTTATTTTACAACTATCACAAGATACTTGAAACCCAACCACATAAGGCAGGGATCTACAGTCAAAGATGCAGTGAGATAAAAACTGAGAAAAATAAGAACCACATGCGAAAGAAAAGAAAAATTTATTCTGAAGATAAACTAGTATAATACAAACACACCTGTTTGAGAAATCCTGCACCAAATGCACGAGTGACTTTGAGGCGGCCTTTGACTCGGTCATTTAGAATAGACTGGCTGTCATCAGGATGTTCTGCTTTGATTCTTAAAACTTCCTGCAAATTTTGAATGCAAGTAATTATGAGCCAGGAGATGAATGACTAAGTTGTTGGCCAAAACATTAAAAGTGGCGTTGAAGTACAAACACTTATCATTGCCAAGATTAAGTATTAATTTAGCCACAGAAGTCATGCTGTGAGTCATGTGGCAGTTGTACATATTATCCAAAAGAGCATCTGCACTACCAATAGCAGAGTCTAGAAAGTGATTTAGTATTTGCTGGGAGGATGTTGTTGTACATTACAACTATAAAACAGTTCCATATGATGAATAAAAAGTGGGTTACAGATAAATTTACATCCTAAAATAATAGATGAATGCCTCATCAATGCATGAATATTATTTGTTTATTCACAGCAGTAATCCAGAGCAAAAACAAATACTAGGGGCTAATGGTTGGAAGGAACAACAATACAGCTTCAAAGTCGAAGGGTGCACCCAATGTGGCAGAGAGTTCCTTCAAGAAATATGTAAAATCCAAATGTGATTCATGCAGTGAAGGTTAAACATTTCAGGAAGACTCCGCTGTCACAATCATGATGTTAAACTTTTACTATTTCTGATCCAAGTGCTCTGCATATTAAAAAAATGATGTTAAACAGGGAATGATGGGGTAAGGGTACGTACTAAGTACCCTCCAAATGTTTTCAAGAACCATAAAACTCATGTAACATCTACCACTCTTTTGGAATGAAGTTGGACAGCAGTTATACAACACATATGTTTAGGACAACTCTGAGAACACGTGATAGAATTGACTTCAGGATAATAGTGACATAAAAAATTGGACATCAAACCATTTAGAAGCAGACAAGGCATATCTACAAATGACTGAGGAGTTGAGTTGATGATGAACATATTACATATGTTTGGCTATTTGTAAGATGAGGGTGTGCAAGCACTGGATACACTAAGCAACTTTTTGAAAATTTGACTTTTAACTAGGTCATCAATTTTAGCAGTAATAAATGGTCAAAACACTATGATCATGTTACTTCGCTCAGGGCTATTTTCTGGCACTGTTCATGCTTAGGAATAGCATAACTTTGCAAACCATAATTGGAACTTCAGCTTACAAATTTCAAAAATTGCAGCACTTTCTAAAGATTTAAGAAGATATGTTTAAGACCTTTAAGTATATCAAACATGAGACGCAACATATTCCTCCTGAAATCGAAGACAATATAAACATGCTGTTATTAAATGATCATTATTCCATGCATGATTTTCAAGGCCCACTGCAGCCACAGTGGACAGTCCTAAAGACCAGGAGCATTCTCCAAATATTGCTGAAGCAGCCCAATGCTAGTGCTTAATGAGCATGGTAATACCAAACTTCATCCATTCAATTCCTACATAAATTAAATTGGCTCTACAAGTATATGCTCTGGCTGGCAATAGAAACACATATCTTTTTGCATTTTGTAGTCAGCAATAAAAATTACTTCTACCAAAAATAGGTCAATGAAGTCAGTATGAATGTGATCAGTCTAAAATCATTGACATAGCAGAGACTTGAAAGACGAGTGTGCTTGAGTAAAACAAAACTCATAATGTAAAATGATTTGAAAGACGAGTGTGCTTGAGTCTCAACCTTGCCTAGAAGAGTCCTCATTGGGCTTCGATATAAAATGCTCACTATGTAAAACAAAACTGATTAACAATCCCAGTGTGCTTGAGTGCTTTGTGGATCCCCTTGCCTTGTAATAATTACCAGTGCACATGAGAGAAAGGTCGCAGAAGAAATGACTACTTATGGATAACTGTCATCATGGATAACTTGTGCTCCACACCGTTAAATCCCACAAAAATAAAAATATCCAAAGACTAATGTGGTGTTATAAGTTGGCATTTCAGATTCAAGACCCGTAAAACACAAAAATATACTGCATAAACTGGTTTATGGAACTCAATTCAATTAGGGAGCACTAGCCAGGACATTTTGCGTAAATTGTCTTTTTTTTTTTTTTAATTCTCAAGAAAAATTAGATGGAGATTTTCTATTGTGGACTGAGATCCTTCAATATTTCAGTTCTTTCCATACTCAAACATTAATCAGCCCCTTCAAAACTCCAACATTTTCAGGTGTACTGCCCCAGAATTATTAACCGTTCCCTTATAATAAATGGTTTTGGTGATGATAGCTGTCAACTGGCAACATGCTCGAGCACATAAAAAACAAGCATCCAAGGAGGACTAATTTTGGAAAGTAACCAAGAGAAAAACTAAGAATTGAATGCAGAATGTCAACGTGCATAGAAGTCATTGTCTATATAACCATAACTTAATTGAAACTAATGACTCTGGTACACTCAAATCCTTTATCTAAATCATAAGAAGCAAATGTACTTACACAGTGAAACCAAACATTCTAATCAATCAAATTCCTCAGAACGTAGGCAATTGGTTAGTTACTAATTTGCTAATCTGAAGATAGATTTCTTACTTCTTCAATGCTGGTACTGTGATCTGTTGATAACTGCAATGCAATCAAATTTGAGCCAGGAACTGGCATCTCCACTTCTGGACCATTTATTTTTTTATTTGCTTCAGCAGATGAAGGATCTGTGGAAGGTTCTTCTGTGATTCCCTCTAATTCCGACCTGATAAGTGAATCTCTCAAACAAATTTTGTCCTGCCTGTCACCTTTTTGATAACTACAAGGCTGCGTTGCACTGGAATTTGTGTCTGGCTGTTGTTGTGCCACAATAGCACGGCTGTCACCAACATTCATCACATATACATCTTGATCCTTCATCAACATTACCAGTAAACAAGACCCCATCAATGCAAGTTCTGGATTCTCATCAAGGACCTTATCTGTCATTTCAAGATAAGCTTCCTCTGTAACTTCTAAGGCGCGTGAAAGAGCCTTTAAAACAGATACATGATTAACCAAACCTGCCTTACACCGTTGTGCATCCTGTTTTAATCTTTCATCCTTTTTCTCTACTTCTATCCGTTCTTTCTCCCAATCATATCTCCAAGGGAACAATTTTCTATGGCTTTCTTTCCGTCGACTGTAGGCTTGTCTTATCTTAGAACTCAGTAATGACCTTCCTCTGCCCTGCTTCTGTTCCGAATCAGAGCAACTAACCCTTCTTGAGCGTGCATCTGAAATCTGATCAGATGCCCCATTACCTTCCCTGGTTTCCACTGAGCCCTCTGTAGGTGCAATGCTTCCAGAACTTGAGTTCTCTGTTTTTGTATTATATTCTGACGACTTTTAACTACACTATTTGCAGTGCTATTCCAAACAAAAAAATCCAAAGGATCATCCTCCTCTTCAGCAAGCAATTCGCGCAAAGACCTACCCTTCCTGTTTTCTCCAACTCCCTTCTCACACTCAAAAGTAACACGCTTAATAAACTCTGTCAAAGGACGAGGATTCTCTTGCCTGCCAATCGCCCTTGCATTGCTTTCACTCAATTCAATACCTATTTCACAGTTTTTGCTCTGTGGATTTTCATCGTCAATTTGACTAGCCATGTGGTGTCTATCATTTGCTTCTAGCTTTTCTTTCTCTGACTTACTCAAAATCCTATAGTCGACTTTTAGTTTTGCTTGTTTAACTTCAGTGTCTTGTAGGTCATTGGAATTCGATTGTCCACACTGGGCAGGAGGGTGACATTCTTCTGCCGGAGCTTGAATCTCTCGATCAACAGGATTCTGTTGCACTGCAGACAGGGCATGTGGGGGATCTTCTGCTGTAGCTTCTGGGCAATGTGGATGATTGGCATCTAATCGTGATGCTATTTGGCCTTGTGGGCTGTGTTCTCGTGCAGCTTCTGGGCTTTGCAGATGATTGGGATTAAGTTGCTGTAGAGATTGGGCATTTGAGCAATCTTCCTGTGTGGTTGGGAGACTTTGTGGATGATTTGGATTTATTTCGGGTGTCATTTGGGAATACTGGTAGTCTGCTTGTGTGGCCTCGGGGTCTTGTGGGTGATTTACTTGCGGCACAGATTGGGAATGTGAGCAATCTTCTTGTGTGGCCCCAGGGTTTTGTGGATGATTTGGATTAGCTTATGGCTTCAATAGGAAATGTGGGCAGTCTTATTTTGTAGCTTCTGGGTTTTGTGGATGATTGGGAATTAGTTGTGATGTTGATTGGGAATGTGGGCAATGCCAATCTCCTTGCGGGATGCCAGCATTTTGTTGCCCAGATTGGGCATAAGAGCAAACACACTTTTCTTGTGGGTTGTGAGGATTTTGCTGCTCAGATTGGACAGGTTGGCAGTCTTCTGCTTCAGTGGCATTTGTGCAGTCATGTTTTCTATCCCACAGTAAACCTTCGAGCTCATTGAAGATGGCCTTATAAAGATTACACATGAGAAACTCAGGGGCATCAGGGCCATTGAAGCCATCATAAATCCCAACAAAGAGCCACCCATGTTCCTCCGACAAGACCACATGAACTCTATCCTCGCCAGCCTTGCCTTGCGCCCATTGCAGATTATTACCATTGCTAATATCATCAGACGGGTAGCCAAAGAACATACCTGAGTCATATGTGCCACTGTTGGAGCCCCCTTGGCCTGCTGCTGCCACCCAACCAGCTGCATAACGGCGGGCAAAACCGCGGTCTTTGACAAGGTCCTCGAAAACGCCTTTCTAACAGGCCTGCTGACAGTCCTTATCACCCTCGAAAATAGCGCCTCCGCCTACGGAAGTAGGTCACATGGTGAGCTGCCAGAGGGGCTGAGAAATGAGTGCGATCTACTCCATCTAGCGGACCGGACAAGAAGGCTCGTTCAAGGGGCCTGACATGAAGCCCCCTCCGCGCTCCAAGGGGCTGACATGAAGCTCCTATCAGCGGGCGCCTGCTGAGTAGAAGCGCCCTGTAGGGGACCTGACATTGGGCCTGAATAAGTGTTAGAGTTTAAGCCCCTGGGCACAGGCTGCAGAGGGAGGGCGCTGAAGGAAGCGGTGCCCTCAAAGGCAGAGGCCCTGTCAGGGTTGTTGAACTGGTTTGTGATGTTGGTGTTGTTATACTGGTGGTCATGTGGGGCGACCACGGTTCTTGGCGTCGAGGTGTTTGCGCTCACAGAGGCCCCGGAAATGGCCTTGAATGTGGTAGTCTCTGTGGGGGCAATTTTAGGATTGGGATTGTCTTCCTGAGAGAAGCGGAATGATCTGCTGAGATCAGAGCCATCGAGGGCGTCCGCATCTGCATCGACAATTCCAAAGCGTTCGGATTGGGAAGGCGAATAGCGGGCGGATTCGATCACGGGTCTCACGTAGCAAAAGGAATGGCCCAAACCCTCATCCAGTGGCTCAGAAAACACCAATCCCACGCGCTCCTGCTCATTCCCGACGGGCATAAAACAGCCCACCACGCGGGACACGCTATTACCCATCACCTCCTTTTCACTTCTCTTACTCCTCCCGCCATATGCATATACTCATCGAGTATACACCTCCGCCGGACATATACTCATTGTGTATACTCTCCTGGTTATGTTTTCTGCTTCTGCTCTGGTTTTTCGATATGTTTCTCATGTTTCCTCTGTCGAGTTTTCGGGCTTCATTACAGTTTTTTTGCACGTAGTCAAAACACTCGCCGCCACGTCATCGCCAGAGTGAAACGGTAAAACCGCCTCGTAAAATTTGTTTTCGTGTGAAGTGGGTAGGTTTTTTTTAAAAAAACATTTTTTCCTTCGGCTCGGCTTTGTGAGTGCCTTCCGGTAGCTTGCAGGGATGAAGACCATCAACAAAAACAATTATAATATTAAGGTTGAAATTGACATATGGAATTGGAATTATACAATATTGTTGAGTTTATTAACAAATTTAACTGAGAATAAATTTAACTATGAGGAAACAAATCACATCCTCTAAATAGTGTACAGTAGAAATCGAGATTGTGAATCACGAAAATAATGCAAATACCACCTAGTTGGGATCCCATATTAAAGGTGACGACTCCTCAATTCTTTATTTTTGTTGTTTAGTATGTGTTTCTTTGATTAAGAATTTTGGAGATTATTGGAGGTATATTTGAGTAATTGTACTAATACGTGTATTTATTGAGAGTTGAGAAGAGATTGGTGAGGAAAAATAGAAGGAAATGAAATTTATGAGGATTATAAACCCGAAAAAAAACGGAGGAGGGAATAAGCAAATATATTTGTGTCCAATCAATCAACCATAATGTTAGTAGACAAAACGTATATCTTTTTTTTGGGATTTTAAAGTCACAATGAAAGAGAGAGGAAGGTAGAACAAGCAAACATACTTGTGTTTAGCTAATTAGCCATTATGTTAGTAGACGAAACGTAGGGAGGACCAAAGAAGTAAACTTGTGCCCATCCTATCAACAATTATGTTAGTAGATGGAACGTAAAACTTTTTTAGATTTTGAAGCCACGAAGAAAGAGAGTGGGAAGGTCAAACAAGCAAAACATGCATGCATCCGCCACTTAAGAACTATGTTAGTCAACGAAATGTAAAATTTCGTTTTGAATTCTAAAGCCATAAATGAAGATAATGGAAGGTCGAGTGGAATGAATTTTTTGGGGATTATGAACTGCAAAGGAAGAGGGGAATGTCAAGCAAGCAAACATACTTGTGTCCAACCAATCAACCTTTATGTTAGAAAGAACGTAGAACAATTTTTGGGATTATGAAGCCACAAAGGAGAAGAATGGAAAGTCAAGTGAAACGGGTTTTTGGGGATTATGAAGTCGGTGACAAAGAGAGCAAAAGCCAAACAAGAAAACATATTTATGCTACAACCAACCAATAAAACATTATGTTAGTAAGAAGGCCACTTCCATTGTGACATCACTCTCCCATTAACCTCAGAGATGATCCAACATAGAGATAGTCTCCTTAAGATCAACCATTTACTTCATGGTTCCACTTCAAGCATCTTTCTACAACAATTTTAGAGCAACAAACAGAGTCGAGTGTTCTACGTAGGGGTTGTGATTAATGAAGAGTTATTAGGAGAAAGATATCAAAGCAAACTTACCTTTGGTGTTTGGTTGGTAGTTCGAACCCTCCATCTTCTCGGATCTCCTTCCCCGACCTAACTTTGTTTTTTAGAAAAAAAAACACCGATACCTCAATAGAATCAAACCCTAACCCTAATTATGTAAATTTCCATTATTCAAAAAAAAACCATGGTAAAAACAATCCACGAGTTGTCAATACCAAACCCTACCAAGAAACCAAAAACCAATATAGAATTAAATTTGAACTGAATCTAAGACCGTTTTGACTCTCCTAAATTAATTTCGAAATTAATAAACTCTCGTATTTATATTTTAAAAATAATAACAACAATATCTCATATTTAAAATTTAAATTTTAAAAAGAAAACATTTTTATATTATTTATATACTCCTATAAGTCAACAGACGAAACCCAACCCGTTTCTTTATCGAAATTGACGTGTGATTAAAATAGTACTGGTGACGTCGAGAGTGGCTGCGAGTGGGATGCTGACATGGCACCTGTCGGGGCTGATTAATTATTAATAAAATATTGGGTGCGAGAAATCCAGCCATTGGTGTGCCCATCGTACTGTTTTTAATTTATGACCCCGGACCCTATTTAATGTGGTCAATCCTTGTCATACAAGTCTACTGTGGGAAAAAAATAAAAAGGAATCCGCAGAATTTAATCAGGTTTTTAAATCCGTGGACGGTAAAGTCAGCGAGACACCTCCAATTTCGGCTTTTACGGAACCTAGGGAAAAAAATTTAAAAATAAGTGGGGGCTAATTTGGCGACACTTTTCAACGCTAAACGACAATTAGTTGTCAATATTTTATTCTCCGCCCTTGCTGGAAATTGCGTCTCTAGACTTTAGAAACAATTTATTTTGGAGAAACATTTAAAAAATCTTTGATTTTTATTTTGTTTAAAGTTGGGTTAATGTTTTTTTATTCATTTGTTTGGCATGGTGCTCCGGGTAAAGAGTTGGTAAGGTCAAAGTGGTTTTCATGAGGGCATTGTCCTTTTGTTGGGGGTGGGGAGAATGTTTGTTTGCGTGGTTTGGGTGTGTCTAATCACTCTTATTGACTTAAGCAAAGACTACGTACCCACTTTGCCCCCACTCTTCCCTAGTGTTTTCATCACTTGCGTTGGTGGTGTGGACTTTGTCCATTTAGTGCCTAGTGTGTCTAGTCTTGGATAGGCTTGGCTTAGGTTTATGTGGGTATCCTTGCACACCCCATCTTTGGTGTATAATTTCCCCCTCCTTGATTTAAATCTAGTTTAAATTTTTTTATTGTTAATTCGGAAGAAATCGAAGTTTATTCAATGATATGGAAGTAAGGAGTTTTAATAGAGGGTGAGCCACTTATAGTTTATGGATGGAATAAATTGGTCCACTCACCATCCCTACGAGTAAATTGGAATTTGAATCTATGATTTGAATTGCCTAAAACGATGGTCAAGGTTAAGTGAGTCAATCCGATAATAAATATACTTTAAATGTCTCTCATCATTTTTTTATGGATATCCCTCTCTACCCTGACATCAATTGGATATCCCTCCTTCTCTTCTTAGATTTTGATAGTCAAATAACTTCTTTTTAGGTTTTCATGGTCAATTGTCTATTTAGGTATTCATTGTCACCCACTTACTTTTTAAGTTTTAATGTTTTGGTGGCTAATTATTTAAAATTTAAGGCTATGAACTTTTATTTATAATGGTCAATTAACTACTCTTTTAAGTTAAAGTTTTGATAGTTAAGTATTTGAGATTTTAGTTTTTAAGCTTTTAAGTCAAGTAATCACACATTAGGTTTTGAAGTTTTGAACAAGTTTTGGAGGTCAAAAAAATACATTGGAAATATCCATGATTCATTACTTAAAATTTAAATTAACTATTTTTAAATTAAAACAAATCATTTAATCTAAAGTTTTCAATCTTCATTTATTATAGTCAACTATGTGCTCCTTAAGTTTTGAAGGTTAATTATATGTATAATTCCTCCCTCCTTAATTTAAGTTTAGTTTAAGCATTTTTATCGTTAATTTGGAAGAAATCGAATTTTACCCAATGATCCGAGTTATGGAGCTAGGATTTGAACTTACGACGATGGTCGAGATTAAGTGAGCCAACCCCAATAATAACCACCAAATTTTTATCGATATCCCTCTTTTATCCAACATCATTTTCTATGGGTATTCATTGTCACCCACTTACCCTTTAGGTTTTAATGTTTTGGTGACTAACTATTTAAAATTTAAAGTTATGAATTTTCATTTATGATGGTCAATTAACTACTCCTTTAAGTTAAAGTTTTGATAGTTTAGTATTTGAGATTTTAGTTGTTTAAGTTTTATAGTCAATTTGTAGGTTTTATATTTAATTTTTAGGTGTTTAAGTCAACCAATCAAGCATTAGGTTTTGAAGGTCAAATAATTACTAGTGAAATATTGATAACTAACTACTTAAGACTTTTTCAAATTAAAATAAAGCATTTAATCCAAAGTTTTCAATCTTCATTTATGATGGTCAACTACATACTAGCTAAGTTTTGATCGTTAACTACTTGAAATCTTGATCAACTATTTTCAAATGAAGATAAATTATCAAATTTAAATTTCTAAATCTTCATTTACATTCATTTAAATGTTCACATAACTAATTTTACTTAATTATCTTGAAAGCCAATCTCCCGTAAAGTCTTATAAAATTTATAATTTTCTTCGCTATTTTAACATTCAAAATATTTGTTTTTATTGTAAATTTTATTAAGTAACATATGGTTAGTGGAAGAAAACTAATCATGACCGCAATTTGATAATAGTAAATTACTTTATATTATTATATTACTTTATAGCCTATGAATCCTCTTTTTGATGGTCCATATTTTGGTAATGATTTCATGTCATAAAATTTGTTGTTAGAGGGCGTTTTATAAAGTTTGTGTGGGTTTAAACTTCGAATAGTTTGTATGAAGAATTCTTGAGAATATTTTATATTTCTCTTTAATTTACGAAAGCGTTGTATTTCTTGTTATTTTCAAAGTGAAATAACTTATAATTTAAACTTGCCTCCACATTAATTGTGTATATATATTTAGTTTTTTTAAAAGAGACCATAGCATAAAAGATAACCTTCACGAAAAATGATGTGAATTTTTTTATCGTTTCTTACAAAATAGTTAAAAATATATATGCTTCAAAAATTGTTTCGAAAATAAGAATTATTGTTAAAAAAAAAAAAAATTATATTAAAATAATCAAGAGCATTTTCACATATAAATTAAGGGGGATTAAGTTCTAGGTAAACTACGCAGATGCCTAGAGCGCCAATATTCAAGGGGCCCCTGAATTCAAAGATTTTTGTTATCATCGGTTATTTTTAAAATATAGAATTAAAACAATTTACGTGAAGATTCAATATTAATTGACACATTTATAGATATTATTATATAGTAACATAAATTTCACACATACACATAAAAAGGTACGACATAATTTTGAGATTACATGATTTTGTCGGTATTGTTACCCATTCTCCGATATAACTCCAAACTATGCGGGTATATAATTTTTCTTAGGAAAAGGTTCATGCATTTTTATAATGTCACTTTGGTGTAACTAGTAGAGACGAGTTTAATTGAAGGAAATAAGTATTTAATTCTCTATTCATAATTTTTAGGTTACATGTCCATTATTTTTTGGAGAAATTGGTAGAACTCGGTCTAAATACCAATCTTCACAAATCCGTGGGAGCTACATAATCATTTTTATTGCTTTGTAAAAAATAGTATATTGTTTAGGTTTGAGTCTCGTCACATAGTTCATCTTTGTAATTCGAACTTGTAAGCAACCCCGTAAAAAAAAAAAAATTGTTGCATTTTGAGAACCTTTTGTGATTAATTTTCTCAATCCATAGAATATTTCTCATCATTTTGTGATACTTTTAGAGAATATTTTTACTCTTTTTATATGGCAGTTTCTCCAAATTTGTGATTTATTATGAACCCGATACAAATTTTAAAATACGAGAATGCAAACAACTTTTATTTATTTACTTTATGGGAAAAAGTGATTAACTAAAATTATGAGAAGGGTGTCAACTACAATTATTGTCTAGGGCACTCCTAACTGTAATTCGGTTCTTATTTAAATAACGAAATTTATTATTAAAAACACATACCAAAAAATCTTTATAAAAAACCATAATATGCTATTCTTACGTTAAAAACATTCTTAATAGTTTGAAATGTTAAATGAGTTAATTTTATGTGTTTCTTCAAAAAAAAAAAAAAGTTTTAAATATTATGAATTGTGGGTATGTGGGGTGAACCCCTTATAACCTCTAAGTGGTATGATCCTCCCTGTAAAGCTCTAACACAAGGCAATCCCCCAATAACCTCTAACCGACAAATAGAAGACCCTCCCCACACATCGTTAATAAATTATAACTAGACCGCCTACAGAGAGAGAACAAACCGCCCAAATATATAAATTTACCATTGAAATTTGGTGGAGTGTCTAAAATAAAATAAAATAAAATAAGCCATGTGATCAAATAACATTGTCCACATTCCCCCACATGAAATTTAAATTTCCAATCGCCCACCCTAGCATAAATGTCCCTGTTGAACCTTTAAGGGTACCGTGCCTATACACCCCCACTCCCTACTACCTAGACTGTCCTAGACTTTTCTTGTCGTCTAGCTAGCTACCCTAATGACTCCACATATTCCAGTTGACAATTTTGCATTAACTGAAATGGGGAAAGGAATCCCACGTGACCCAACTCTTAGGAAATTCAAAATTTACCATCCTACATTTGAATGCTAACCATGGACTTTTTGACAATACGGTGGCCTCTTGTCAACTTTAGGGCACCAATTTCAACAACAAATAAGTGAGAAATAAGCATGGGGTCTTATCACACACGCATCCCAAACAGTTGAAAATGTGTCTTAACTCAAGACCAACCTTGGTAAACTCCAAAGGAATTTGACCCCAACTCTGTAATGAGTGAATGGTAATTCCATATTTATTTCGTTATTTTTAATATATAAATATAATTTATGTAAAAAGGACCCAAAAAAAAAAATTATATATTAATTTTGTAAATTATATAATATTATTTTAACTATTTTACAATTGAAATTATTAATACCGTCGTCAATTTGAACCCTACTTGAAGGGACAACTTGATTGTTGAAAGTTCAAGCCATTATACTTTCTAGGAAATCTTGAAAAGAGACATCCAAATTATGGAGAGTTAATGAATGCCTACACGGGTTTGAATGTTTTATAACTTGTTTTGCCTCCCTAATGAATACATAGAGATTCCCAATTATTGACCTTGTTTCCTAATTATGTTCACAGCCGGAAAGAACTATGAAATTATGGCTCTCCATTTGGTAGCTTATTAAAATTTATGGAGACCTTACAAGTGTCTAGCATAAGGGGATTGAGGTCAACTTCACCTTTTGTTATCTTCCACATGAGCACGGTGATGTTGAGTGAATATCATGATTACAATGAAATTTACCTTTTTAAGTGATAATGCATAATTCACTATTTAAATTTTAGACTAGGTTGGATTTTTTTCCAAAATAACATAGAAATAGTTATACACTCGGCCTTGGACAATGTCGAGTTGAATAGAGAAAACCCTCTTGTTAGAATATACATATGGGTAACAAAATTTGGGTTTTTGAGCACATATTAATATGTATAATTGTATGTTGTGGAACTCCTCTTGTTTTGCGTTATAGAATTACGTGTCTCACAAGATCTTATATAGATCGAGAGATAACAAAAGTTCTTATACACATTAAAGACAATGAATACTAGTGTGAGCACAGGGAACTCCTCGGTGGTCAAGGTTACAACTTGGTAGATATTAAGACTTGCATATTTGGTGTGCACAAGGCGTCACAAGCTCGATAAAATAAAAGAGATTCTAAAAATTTGATAAAATATAAGATGTGCATAGTATTGTATCAATGATTTCACAACCCAAAATAACCATCCAAATGCCCTCTAAAAAATGTTTTTTTTAAGTTAATTAAATATTAAATGCTTAATTCGTTACTAAGCCAACTTGTCAATCCAAAACATGAAAACGCATTTTGTCAATTCTTATTGACTCTCCTATATGTAGAGGAACCAATGAAATTGATGGAACTCATTTTTGACAACCAAAGTTCAATTTATGACTACCTTCTCGGAGCTTATTATTGTAATTGTGTCGGTGCATTCTTGTTGCGAACGATAAGTGGGCCTTAAAACATCTTGTAAAAGTTCGAAATTTTGTTTGAAAACAACGTGCAAAATGCCTTCCTAACTCCCGTAGTAGAGATACTAGTGTTTGATCGTGTTTCCTGGTGGCATGGAGTGTCACATCAACCCTTAAACCAAATTTAGATTATCATTTTATCATTTAATGACATGCATTTATGAGCCCATTTGGTTGTTTTGCAATTAAAGATAGTTGTGAAAAGTTGTAAATTCCTTTTGGTTTTGACCCGTGGTTTAGGGATTCGTGTTGTGAAATGGAAATCTACCACCGCATACCTCTAGAATTTCACCATTACAATTGCAATCAACCTTTAGTTTTTCTCAAAATGAATCTATGGTTATCTAGATACATTCTTAATTAATTTTAATGAATCGTGATAAAAATTAAATTATAACCTTCACCTTGTTTCGTCGAGAACCCTCGGTGGGAAAAGCATGATTTAAAACTCAAGTGACAATAATGGAAAAACCAATGATATGTTATCTTGTGCATCCTTAATTATCCTAATTAGCACACACGATAGTATGGACTATCTTATACCTCATTATTGTGCAATTGGTTGATAATATTGATGATTAATCAATCTTGGAAACCTTATTTGTGCAATACGTCTGATATGACCGTGTGTTTTGTATACCCTATTAGTGGCAAGGGGTCGTAATAAACATAACTAGCCTTAATCACGTGAACAATGGTAATTAGGACGAAGTATTATTGTAGTTGGTTCAAGTATATTCGTAGTAAAGTGAATTGGTTTGGAATAATAATGGTAATTAGGACGCAAGTATTATTGCTAAACCACCTCTTTCTAGCCCTTTCATCACCCCCTCCGCACCGAATCACACTGTGCCACTTGTGACAACCAGGTGAGGGTGAATTTTCTTTCCCTCATGTCCTTGTACCTTGGGCATAGAGTGGAAAATAAAATTCACCCCTCTTTCCCATTGTGTGGTTTCTCATATGAGCCGTCTCAACCCCCGGGTGTTAGAATGTTGATTGCCCTCATTTCCCCATCCTCAAATCAAGCGTTGCCCCTTGTCAAGACCATATGAGGGCTCATTTTTTCCCCCTCTTGTCCCTATCCCATGGGGATAGAGGAGACAAGAAAATTTCCCCACACCTTGAATCAAAAACACAAAAGAATTCACTAACTCGCCACCACTTATACGTGCACTCAAAAACACTACCGACAAGCTAGAAAAACATGAAACAACTTCTCCTTACCTATGTTTCTATAGACACCTATAGTTTGGTCAAAGCACTATTATTCTTAATATTGCTCTAACTATCCTCCTCGTAAATTGACAACACCTCATCAATTAAGCCTATGTGACTCTCCTTTTATGGCATCCTTTTGGTCATATTCCTCTTGTAATCAACTAGCTAGGCTAATATAGTCTCTTATTAGTTGAATCCCCTTCTAATCTCCTTCTAAACCGCTTCTACTAGCTTCCTAGGTTATCAATCCATTTCATTGGATTGAGTAGTCCTCTCACAACTCTCTTAGACTCCTAATTCCTCACTAATCAGGATTAATTAGCCTAAACCTAGATTAACTAGCCTAAGGCATGTTTAACCTCTTCTAAGCCTAGTCAAATCTTACTTTGACTCACTAAAAGTGTTTTTGGCTTATTCATTTGTCCCACATACACCCAAATCATTTCATTTCGAAATAGAAACCTATAAATACCCCACTACCCCTAGACCATTTCTAAGAACACTTCCTCCTTTCTAGCATAAACTATAGTATTTTGTTTAGGATTAAGAACATCTTTTCATTTGTTTATTGAGCTATTTGCTTTGTTATTGCACTATACACTCAAGCTTTGAGTAAATGGGAAGAACCATGTGGATTTGTAGCCATTAATGGTGAGCTCTCATTCTCATAATCATAAACTGATTGCTTAGGATCTTTATTAGGTTCATTTATAAAGATTTCAAGAATAGAGGATAACTAGACATGTTAGGTTTGCTTGTTTACTTCAAGATTAATGCATGAAAAGTAATGAATCCTTGTTTATTTCTTATCATGATGGTCCATTTATTTGTTTGTTTAAAGCTTTGGGGTTTCTTAAGTGTTCTTACCCAATTTTCATAGCTTTTACAAAAATAAAAATTAAAAAAATGGCTAAGATATTTCTTCTAAAGCATACGTGCCCCTAAGGATGCTGCGAGCCCACCTTTACACATACGCGCCTAAGGCATGTACGTGCCCTTGCCAACGCCTACGCCCCCATCCCGATGTGAACACCCTCAACATTTTCTTCTATTATTTTAAACCTCTCCCTCGCGTTTACATGCCTAGAGTGACGCATACACGTGTAGTTTGGTGCGCGTGTGCGCGCTCCGTAGTTAACCACGGGATGCATACACGCCCTTCCATCGTGTACGCATGTGTGTACTTTCTTTTTCAGTGTGTACGCGTGTGTGTATGCACTTTCGAGGCATGTACACACACCAAATGCATTAAAAAATACCCTAAAACATGTTAATAAATACCATTAAATGGAAAAATTGACTAGTAAGGATGGTACACTCACGTAGGATCCATCCGCCTCGTCCCATAGGTACTCCCAAACTCGATCTTCGCATCTAATCCTCCTTTGAACTCTCATCATCTCTCTTACTACTCCAAAGTCACTCACGATGAAAATTTGCAAGAGCTCCATAACAAATTAATTGAATGTGATGATTTACCCCCCCTGGGCGGGGTATATCGGGTTATTTTAACTCGTCACGATGACCTCTTATTCATCGTGATGGCCAAAATGCATATTTCCACCACCGTGATCCTTCTAACCCCTTCTTTTACCCACCATGATAGTTATTTTTATTAAATAATTATTTTTACTAATTGTCCGCTACATTGGGGCATTATTTGCCACCTAGTGCTTGTTTCTTCTCCTTGGGGCATTTTTATTGTTTCCAAGCAAAATTTTCATTCTTTCTTCTTCTATTCACCATCGTGATGATTATTTTTATTAAAATAATCATTTTAAACCCATTTTCTTATCATGGTGCGTGCGTTCTTGCTATCCGACGATCGTTTCTTCACCATGGAGCATTCAGCGTGCTTTTAGGTGATCTTCCATAATCTAAATTATTCTGACCAATCAAAAATGTTAAAAATTACAAAAATCATTCAAAATCCAAAAAAAAATGTAAAATTCAAAAATTGACAAAAAATGGTAAACAACTCATACACAACTGAAATTTGTGTCTCTCACATGGCACTCATCTCATATCTTATCGGCATTTTCACATGTTTTGAAACGACAACTCACGGATCATTTGAATCTACAATCATTTACAAAAGATCGACTTCTTACTTCATTTGTACTCTGGGGCACAACGAGTTGCCTAGTATTGTTTCATAGTGCACAATGCTTTTTCATAGGACCCAAGTGTCCTTTGTTATGCTCTTGCATATACAATTTTCTTGGGGCATCATTTTTAACCCTTGTCGTTTATCACAAAATTTGGGACTAAAGCTCGATAACAAAATATTTGTGCAACTATCTTAAACATTGTTGGTTTGAGTGTGTGTGTTTGTACTTATTTCCATGTTAGATCAACTTGTTTACTTCTCGTATTGCATTACATTTTGTATGTTGCATGGAGTTAGCAGTTTTAGTAATGGAAATTTGTTTGTATCTTGGCTTTTCATGTCATTTTACGCCTCTGTCGTATGCTTATATTTTTAATAAGGACCGATGATGAAGATTCTTAGCAATATGATGTAATAAATATTGTTTTATGCAATGCAACATCGTTGATAGCTCAATATCTCTTCCTTTTTATTTTCTTCTTTCTTCTTTATTCTTCTATTTTCACGTCGAATCATCCTAACCCTTCTCGTTAATCTATCTCTTTCATCTCTTCTTTTCGATCGTTGATCATTCTTTTTCATCACCATATCGACACTCGAGGGCATCCTTTCTTCCAAACTAATTTTTCTCCCACTCCAAAAATTTTGTAGTCACTTGTGTTTGTCTACTTTCTTTTAAGTGGTGAGCTTACGCGTCTCCAAAGAGGGGAAAATGTAGAAACATGTAGTTTGGTCAAAGCACTATTATTATTAATATTGCACTAACTATTCTCCTCCTCGTAAATTGATGACACCTCATCAATTAGGCCTATCTAACTCTCCTTTTACGACATCCTTTCGTCATATTCCTCTTGTAATCAACTAGCTAGGCTAATATAGTCTCCTATTAGTTGAATCCACTTCTAATCTCCTTCTAAACCGCTTCTACTAGCTTCTTATGTTATCAATCCATTTCATTGGATTGAGTAGACCCCTCACAACTCTCTTAGGCTCCTAATTCCTCACTAATCAGGATTAATTAGCCTAAACCTATATTAACTAGCCTAAGGCATGTTTAACCTCTTCTAAGCCTAGTCAAATCTTACTTTGACTCACTAAAAGTGATTTTTGGCTTATTCATTTGTCCCGCATGCACCCAAATCATTTCATTGCTGAAATCGAAACCTATAAATACCCCACTACCCCTAGACCATTTCTAAGAACACTTCCTCCTTTCTAGCATAAACTATAGTATTTTGTTTAGGATTAAGAGATTATTTTCACTTGTTTATTGAGCTATTTGCTTTGCTATTGCACTACACACTCAAGCTTTGAGTAAATGGGAAGAACCATTAGGATTTGTAGCCATTAATGGTGAGCTCCCATTCTCATAATCATAAACTGATTGCTTATGATCTTTATTAGGTTCATTTATAAAGCTTTCAAGAATGAGGATAACTAGGCATGTTAGGTTTGTTTGTTTACTTAAAGATTAATGCATGTAAAACAATGAATCCTTGTTTATTTGTTATCATGATGGCCCATTGATTTGTTTGTTTAAATCTTTGGGATTTCTTAAGTGTTCTTACCCCATTTCATAGCTTTTGCAAAAAAAAAAAAAATAAAAAAATAAAAATTGGCTAAAATCTTTCTTCTAGCGCATACGTGCCCCTATGGACGTTTGTGCACCCATCTTGACACATACGCACCTAAGGCATGTATGCGCCTTCTTGACACACCTATGCCTCCATCCCGACACATATGCCCTCAAATTTTTCTTTTATTATTTTAAACCTCTCCCCCACACATACGCTTTTGAGTGACGCATAAACGTCGGTTTGGCATGCGCGCTCGAGCTTCTGTAGTTAACCACATGATGCATACATGCGCCTTCCATCGCCTACACGTGCACGTACTCACTTTTTTCGAGCGTACACATACGCATACCCTCTTTCAGTGTACACACACGCCAAATACGTTAAAAACTACCCTAAATATACCTAAAACATGCTAATAAATAAAATTAAATGTAAAAATTGACCAGTAAGGATGGTGCACTCACATAGGGTCCATCCACCTCATCCCTTAGGTACTCCCAAACTCAATCTTTGCATCGAATCCTCCTCTAAACTCTCGCCATATCTCTCGCTACTCCAAAGTCACTCATGGTGAAAATTTCCAAGAGCTCCATAACAAATGAGCTAAATGTGATGATTTACACCCCCAAGCGAGGTATATAGGGTTATTTTAACTCGTTGCGATGACCTCTTACTCGCCATGATGGTTGAAATGTGTATTTAGACCACCGTGATCCTTCTAACCCTTTCTTCTACCCGCCATGATAGTTACTTTTATTAAATAATTTTTTTACTAATTTTCCACTCCTTTTCAGGGCATTATTTGCCACTTAGTGCTTGTTTCTTCTCCTTGGGGAATTTTTATTGTTTCTAGGTGATATTTTGATTCTTTCTTCTTCTATTTTCACATCATGATGGTTATTTTTATTAAAATAATCATTTTAAACCCATTTTCTTCTCATCGGGGCATGTTCTTGTTATCCGACGATCATTTCTTTTCCATGGAGCATTCAACGTGCTTTTAGGTGATCTTCCATAATCTAAATTATTCGAGTGATCAAATTTTTTTAAAATTACAAAAATTATTAAAAATCAAAAAAATTGTAAAATTTCAAAAAATTGACTAAAAATGGTGAACAACTCATACGCAACTGAAATTTGTGTCTCTCACATGGCACTCATCTCATATCTTGTTAGCGTTTTCACATGTTTTGAAACAACGACTTGTGGATCATCTTGAATCTATAATCATTTACAAAAGCTCGCTTACTTTATCGTCTGTACTCTAGGGCACTGAGTTGCCTAGTACTATTTTGTAGTGCACAATACTTTTTCATAGGACCCAAGTGTCCTCCGTTCTGCTTCTTGCATATACAATTTTCTTAGGGCATCATTTTTAACCCTTTTCATTTATCAAAAATATTTGGGAATAAAGCTCGATAAAAAATATTTGTGCAATTGTCTTAAATGTTGTTGGTTTTTGTGTGTGTGTGTGTGTGTGTTTGTACTTATTTCCATGTTAGATAGCTTGTTTATTTCTCGTATTGCATTACATTTTGTATGTTGCATGGAGTTGGCAATTTTAGCAATGGAAATTTGTTTTTATCTTGGATTTTCATGTCATTTTACTCCTCTATCATATGCTTATATTTTTAATAAGGACCGATGATGAAGATTCTTAACAATATGATGTAATAAATATTATCTTATGCAAAACAACATCACTAATAGCTCAATATCTCTTCCTTGTTCTTTTCTTCTTTCTTCTTTATTCTTCTATTTTCATGTCAAATCATCCTAACCCTTCCCATTAATCTATCTCTTTCATCTCTTCTTTTTGATCTCGATCGATCTCTTTCATCTCCTATATCGACACTCGAGGGGACATCCTTTCTCCCAAACTAATTTTTCTCTCGCTCCTTCAAACATTTTGTAGTCACTTGCATTTGTATACTTTCTTTGAAGTGTCACATCTTATGTCACCCCAAAGAGGGAAAATGTAGACACCTGTAGTTTGGTCAAAGCACTATTATTCTTAATATTGCACTAACTATCCTCCTTCTCGTAAATTGATGACACCTCATCAATTAAGCCTATGTGACTCTCCTTTTATGACATCCTTTTCGTCATGTTCCTCTTGTAATCAACTAGCTAGGCTAATATAGTCTCCTATTAGTTGAATCCCCTTCTAATCCCCTTCTAAACCACTTCTACTAGCTTATTATGCTATCAATCCATTTCATTGGATTGAGTAGACCCCTCACAACTCTCGTAGGTTCCTAATTCCTCACTAATCGAGATTAATTAGCCTAAACCTAGATTAACTAGCCTAAGGCATGTTTAACCTCTTCTAAGCCTAGTCAAATCTTACTTTGACTCACTAAAAGTGTTTTTTGGCTTATTCATTTGTCCCACATGCACCCAAATCATTTCATTTCTGAAATCAAAAACCTATAAATACCCCACTACCCCTAGACCATTTCTAAGAACACTTCCTCCTTTCTAGCATAAACTATGGTATTTTGTTTAGGATTAAGAACTTATTTTAATTTTTTTATTAAGCTATTTGCTTTACTATTGCACTATACACTCAAGTTTTGAATAAATGGGAAGAGCTATGTGGCTTTGTAGCCATTAGTGGTGAGCTCCCATTCTCATAATTATAAACTTATTGCTTAGGATCTTTATTGGGTTCATTTATAAAGATTTCAAGAATAGAGGATAACTAGGCATGTTAGGTTTGCTTTTTACTTCAAGATTAATGCATGAAAAGCAATTAATCCTTGTTTATTTTTAATCACGATGTTCCATTGATTTGTTTGTTTAAAACTTTGGGGTTTCTTAAGCTTTGTTCTTACCCCATTTCATAGCTTTGCAAACTTTTCCTTGTTCACAGTTTCCTCTTTGGTTTAAGGTGGAAGCCATGAATGAAGATATATAAGCTCTCGAAAACCTACAAATTCTTGAAGCACCCTATCAAAATTATTCAAGAGCATCCTCCATTGTAATAACAAAGATTTTCTCATTGTTTGTGAACAAGGAAATTGATCATACCAAGGGTTTGAGTTGAATTTTATACTCCCGAGCATATCTATGAAAAATTAAGCTCATTTATTCTATTAATGTCTACCATGAATGATTCAAGCCTACAAAACCTACCTCTGAAAAATCCTTTTTCAATTTCTAAGAGTTCTAGCGGGTGAAACACTGCGAAAACTGGAGCACAGGATGATGAGGAGGAGCTGAATCTAAAAAAGATATTTCCGATGAAAACCGATGCAAAATTTTTCACTTACTAAAAATAACATATGTAATGCCCATCGACATTATAAAAATAATATGTAGTTTAAATTGCATTTTGGATCATCTGAACAATCGGAAATGGTGCAAAATGGAAGGAAGGGAAAAATTGGCAATTTCCCCAAAATAACGGGGTCGAGAAAAGGCAACATGCTAAAAATAGAAATTCATCATCAACAAAAGAGAATTATATATGATATAAGTTATAGAGGATCATGTTTGAGAAAAATAGGTTATATGTCCCAAAATAACAGGGCCTTGTCTACCTGTTAAAAATAGAAAGTCTTTGTTTTGAGTATAGAAAGTTGCGAGTTGGCTTCATTTTCACTCATCTTTCCACTTTTGACATATTCAAAGTATTTTGAGGTGGTTTCAGATCTCAAACAAGGAATGTCATCTCTTCACGGAGGTCCCGAAGCATCATTTGGAGATTAGTTATGTTCGAGAGGCAAGGCGAGAACATCTCAAGAAGCAACATGTGAAATCCGGGAACACTATGCAGTTGGAAGATATTAAAAAGATTCAAACCTCAATTAAAATCCAAACTAAGATGTCATCATGGATCATTATCCATAATCATCTCTTATTAACCCGGTTAAAGTGAGATTGACGAGTTAAGCTGGGTGAGTTGAGTGATTTGAAATGAGTTGTTTAAGTTGAAACGATCTAGCCAAGGCAAGAGAGCTCATCTTTCAGGAGATCACATCTCTAAGGTCAATAAAGGAAAATCTTGCAATCTTGCAGCGCAATGTGTAGGAAAAAGGATATAAACATCAAGATGTTTGAGCATCGTGAATGAAAATTGTGTAATTCTAAGGAACAAGAAAGTGTTCCTCACTCTCATTGTGAGATAAAGAATGCATCATCATGAGTGATACCCATGTTATTCTCGAGCTCACATCATAAGGTATCGTAACATTGTTTCTAAAAACTCACCCGACATCTCAAGGTGTTCGTGCATCTTTCAAGAAGAGGATATTGTGACCACCATGCCTCGAATCAACAAGGAGCTTCTTCAACATATCAGTTAATCCCTTTCCATTCTCCTTTTCTATCCCTTTATTCTAATTCTTCGTTTTACACAATCATGGTTTTTGTCCCATTTACTTAAGTGACAATATTTGTAATTTCTAAAAGTATTCTCTCAAAATTATAAGATAGATACTTAATTTTTCCTTTCAGGGGCAATTGAAAGGTCACAAGTAGAATATGAACATGAAGAATCATGAGGAGGGTAGGTGAAAGGTCAATTCTTCTCATTTTTGGTGCAACATTTCAAAGGATCCTAGATTTTTATAATTTATACTTTATAGAAATTGTGAATTGTGTTTTGGATGTTTAACTTTGTATCACAAACATGAGAAATAAAAGCTACATTTCTCTTTTCAAGTGTTCTTCTATTTCTCTCTTTCCTGCACTTTGCAAGCATAGTGATCAAGAAGGAACTTTGCATCCTTGATGAATGAATCTAAGAATTGTGTCTAGGTTTGTTAGTCTCATTAAATGCTTCATTGTTTCTTTCCTTTAATTGAATGGTGAAATATTATGGTTATTTGTTGTGAACTCTGTCATTTCCTACTCACAATGATAACCTTCCTTTTCCTAATTTCTCTCCTTCACCCCATATCATTGTAAATTCTTCCTTGTACCTGTCTGAAGCAATTTTTCACAAGTTCATCAAGTGTTCTTGTGTGATCCCCGACCTATTTGGCCACCCCACAAAATAAGGATAGTTTACATTCAATAATGGGAGCCTCCCCATACACAAGAAGGGGCATAGCCCCGTGAGTGTTGGTGGAAACACATAATTTTCCCTAGGACAAATTATTTCACCAACCCTATGTTGTCTACTCAAAATTCCCCTCCCTAACAAGAGCAAATTTCAAAATTTTGAGTCTAAGTGCTTTTCTCTGAGGTACCTAAGTCATAAAATTGAAGAAATCCAAGTATTGGGCCTTTCTCGCATGTATTTCGGGCCTGTCGGACATTTTTGTCCCGACTGTCCCAAGTTCCAAAGTGCAAGTTGTTCCCGATGTAGAAATCCCGAAATTGTCCTATCTCGGGCCCGTCGGAAGTTTTTGTTCCAAGTGTCCTAAACTTTTGTGCAATCATTTCATTTTCTAGTAGAACACTTCACTTGCGCGCCTTTTTGTCCAAATATCCCAAAGTCAAAAGTACGAGCTTTCTCTTTTTAGTAGAAGCTTCCAATCGAGTACTTCAAAATAAATGAAAAATGCGCCCCGCTTCATTTTCGGCCGAACCGGTCAAACCGCGTACTCGGAACTTTCTGTCCCAAAAGTCCCAAGTCCAAACGGGCCCGCTGTTCCAATTTCGGCCGAAATGTCCGAACCGCGTACCTCGCGCACTTTCGTCCCAATTGTTCCAAAAGGCTTTTGTGCATTTTCTCTCCATTTCACCCGAGCCGCGTGTTTCGCGCATTCGCGTCTCACATGTCCCAAGCGTGCCTAGTGTCATCCATACTTAGACGCTTTTCAAATTGGTGGTTGCGTAATTAAATGCGCATTGAATTCACTCCGCTCCCCAAACGGCTATATAATGAGCATTTCCCCTTTGCATTTTCTCACATCTTCCTTGTTATCCTTTGCTCAAACCCTTGCGCCGCAACTTGCGCACGTTCCTCTGCTTCTGTAATTCCATTCCAAGTCTAGTTTTGACCTTGTTCCCCTGAAACTATCAACATGAAGATCAAATTTCAAGGACAAGAACAGATTTCTCCACTCGAGTCTGCTGTAAGCAACATTGGAGATAGCGAGGCCCGACATCTCGATTTCAGCGATTTTTGGGCAAGGATGGAAGATGCAAATCCCTCACCAATGGCTCAGACAATTCATGACAGTGGTTTGGCGTACGCTGGAGGATTCCCAATTTCGATGACAGTGTCATACGGTCATACGATTGCGCGGAGCTCACTTCGACCCGATTCGAGCGGGTGACAAACGCATACGGGAGCTCATTGCTAAGCCGACGCCAGCGCCGCCATTCGCCGCTCTGAAGATCCCGGAATTGGACAATTCCATAGTTGTTTCCCAAGCCCAAGCGCAAGCCATGTTCGATCAAACTGAAATCAGAGCAAGTGGCGAAGTCTCGCTAAAAACCCTAGGAAGGGAGCTTCCCGCCTCACCAAAACCCTCATCGAAAGCAGACTTCAACGAAGAAGCTGTCATATTTCATAATCTGCTGGCTCGGGTCATGGGTTTGCCTTCCACCAGCGAGTTCCATTTCTGGATGTGCCCGCTCATCAGTATGGTGTGCGAGGGTACACAAAATATCAACTGGGCTGAGATCATCAGCATGAATCTGACGGAGCAGCTATCCAACGTGCTGCAAACAAAGAAGTTTTTCATGACTTCATATCTGATGTATACTCTGGCAGCATCAAGGCAATGGTTTGGATTCTCATATATAGACGCCCACAAAGGCAGGTGTTATGCCTATTGCGATTTACAGCTTGGAGACCAAAGAACCGCATTGAAGGGTTAATGATGCTTTCACTATGTACGTGGTCCGATTGCTCGAGGGTGACACCGCCAGGAGGTTTTCAGATGAAGCCATGAACTTGATATCACGGTATGGGGCCTACTCATCCATTCAGGAAATTCTCATACATCGCCATGCTTCCCATGTTCTAATGACAAGATGGCCTTGATCGAAATATGCGAGCAATTTGGACAAGTTTGCAGAACTGCGAGAGACAAGAAGATTTCGGCTTGCACTTTCCCATCTCTCTCGGGAAATTACACATGTAAAACATTACCTGGATGCCAGAATATAGAAAGAACTTTGGTCCCTATCACGTGCATTTCTTCAAGCCAAGAACCTGCTTTGACTTGAAGAAGTTTATTGAACAGAATATCAAGATAGCCTATCACCATGTGGCAGAGGCAGAAGACTACTGGGCTGACTGTGCAGACGACTTTGAGGCCAGAAGAAGGCATTATGGCAGAGTTCTCCTTACTGATGATTCAAGAACTTGAGTGTGCACTCAAGTTCCGAAGGTCTCGAAGATGATAATTCTGAGCTATACTCATATGAGTATGAAAATGTGATCAAGCACACCCCTCTGGAGGACCTGGATTGGAACAGAAAAGAGAAGGATGATTTGACTGAAATCCTTGCTCCTGTCTTAGTCAGGACTAAGGTTTGGTTCAATAAGAAGGTCCGAGAATTCAGGAGGCACTCGGGAGAATCCTCCTCCAAGGATGAATCGACACCAATAAGAGAAGCACCAGTTCCAAGGTCCGAAACACCAAAGAAAACCCCTCCTGCCTCAGCAGCTCAGGGACCTGTGGAATCTACTCCTTCTCCATCCACTCAGGTATATAAGAAGAAGCTCAAGGAAGTAAAGAAGGAACCGGCGGAAGGAGATCTTCAGGAGAAACAGGCAGAATTGCCTATCGGACCAGAGAACATCATCATCCTCAGTGAAAGTGAAGAAAGTGAGAGGCCAACTCCTACAAATGTTCCTGAGGACCCAACAGATAAAGACAAGGAGGTCCAGAGCACTGAACTTCCAGGTACTATTGATTCTTCTACTGCCATTGTCTCCAGTGCTCCTTCCACATCCCAGCTTGAGTCAACAGCTGCACAGACCCTGAGTGTCATGAGCTCCCTGTCTCTTGGTCCCCTTGCTTCACCTGCAGACCTTTTGCATGGGTGCAACCCTTGGTTGACAAAAGGAAGAGAAAACCATCCTCCCAAAACTTGGGACCAAATTTTGATGCTGTTGCAGCCATGTTGGGCACCACGCCTTCCCGTGCCAAGAAAGCAAGAACCACCTCCAGAATAGTATCTGATACTCGAGGTCAGCAATTCCTGGAGATTGCCAAGCCTGCAATGGACAAATCAGAACAGGACTTGCAAGTATCTGACTTGGAGCTACTGAGAATCCCAATGGGAGAATCTACCCCTGAAGGCGAGATTCATAACCTCCAGGAAACAGACACAAGAGTTATTGGGAGAGTGGAAAAGGACAGCAAACTATCGAACAGCTGGAAGAGCAAGCCCGAGTTCTTACAGGTTTCATCAAGTCTCTTCTATCTAAAGACAAAGTTTTGGATCCTACTCCCTTGACTGCTCTACCTCCTCCTGTAACTCTAAGCCAAGATGAAGTGCAGGGTATTAAAGATATGCACAAGTATCCGTCTATGGTAGAGCTTGAAGCCATGGTAGATGACATGCTTGTTCCAAGGGCTAAACTTCATCGATGAAGCCTTTAAGCTACATGGAAAGGTAGATAATTGTAATGTCCCTACCATTGGGGTTATGGACAAAGAGCTTAAACTCTGGGGCAGTTTTATTGTAGACCTTCGCCTCATGGGACAGACAGATGAGAATATCTTACTGGCAAATAAGATTTTCGATGATGCCAAAGACAATCTATCAAAATCTTGGGTCTACAGCGTAGAGTGGAAAATCAGAGTCCTGGAAGAAGCTGTAGGTGAAATGAAGAATAACTGGCAAAAGGGAGAAGCTTTCAAGACATTGGCATGTCAAGATTCAAAGATATGCATTGTCATCTTCGTGGATGAAAAGCATTCCCTTGTCTCTTTAAGAAATAGCCTTGAGCTTTTGTCAAAGATAATCTTTTCAAGGAGGACTCCATCTCTAAGGACAAGATAAAGGAAATTTGTTCTCTTCAGTCTGCCATTGAAGAAGCAAACAAAGACTATCATACTCACGTCGAGTTTGATAAAGAGATGGAGAAATGCCTGGGATTTTGGACTCGGTCGCAACCAACACATCTCGTCCCCCGTGGAGAGATATGTTGAGTCATCAAGAGGTTGCGGATTCTCAAGCGGTGGGTCCCTCCCGCAGGCCGGCACCCGTCTCCTTCTCCTTCCTTTCCTCTTCTTTCCTTTCTTTTCGTATTCTTTGTAATTAGTTAAGGTATGCATTTGGCGGTACTTAACTATTCTTGGTTAAAAGAAACGGTTACAAAGAGTAACCGACTTGAAGCTATATAATGGCCTTTCCACGCCATTTTCAAGGAGGAAGAACTTGGAATTTTTACTGAAAGTGTAAATAGATCTTAAAGAAATCAATACAAAAGGGCTTTTCATTCTTTGTCTATCTGATTCTTGTCATATCTGTGTTTTCCTTTAATATTGTGAAGATCATTTTTGTTCTTAACTCGTTTTGTCTCTACGATTGCATCGTGACACTGCTTGCCATAAGTACAACGATCTTGCAACAACCAAGAAGGAACTTTGTGTCCTTGATTTATAAATCTGAAGGAGGTTATTTATGGAACTTTGTGTCTTAAATTTAATCTCATGCAAATGATCTTGTCTTAAATCCTTTGAAGCTTCGCATACACGAAGAATTATTCTGCTATCTATAATTCTCATTACGAATGTTATTCGCTCATCTTCTTATTCCTTTTCCTCAGTCCTTGTGTAACTGATAATCCTTGTGGAAAACACTTTCGTAATATCCAAGTTTGACCATACCATGACGTTCTGTATATTTGTAAATAGGTTTGTTTCAGAATAAGGGAACCTCTCCCATTAAAGAGGAGGGACTTTTCCCTCGTCGCATTGCTCTCTAAAAAGTCCTATTTGACGACCAACACCCTAAAAATAATCTTACAAGATAGGCTTGATAGACCTCCAAAGGGCTCAAACATGGTTTGAAATCACCATAGACATGTAGAATAACTTCCATACTCCCTTAAACATCAATTTATTCACTTGGTCCAATGAAAATGAGAGATATACCAACTTCTTCATAAACTTGCAAATTACTTTGGGGTCCACACACTGTCATGACACCTAAATTTCACCCGAGAGAAATCTAGAAGAATCCTCTAAAACATCAAATCATCAAACTTCAACCAATCCATTTTGGTCATAATAATCAATTTTTTCTTCATCGTTTTCAATTAGGTTTTAAGGAGGGTTTAGAACATGTTTACCGTCTTAACGATTAGTCATAAAGCTCTGCCCCTTAAACTCTAAACTAATGCTTGGAAAAAAATTTTAGGACCCTTACTCAACATCTGAAGAGCTCAACCTCCCATGCAGATTTTACACGTGCCAACGAGCACAAGAAATTCCATTTCGATCTTTGTTCCTCACTTCTAGAAAATTAGTAAGGGAAAAAAGCATATTTCTTACTTATACTTACAAAATAAAACTCGAAACTTGGACCACACCTCAAGAAAAACCTATTACACCCTCCATAAGGCTCACATTTCCATCTCCATGCTAAAATATTCTTTGCTCTTCTCATTTGACCACCTAGGGCTTAAGAGCAGTCTAGTGTAGACCTACAAACCATGTATAAACCCTATATATGTACTTTGAGACACTTGTGAGTTTCCTAAAACTTCATCCATATGCTTCTCCTTCTCTCACAATGTTTATCCAACTATTACATACCCGTGATCCATTATGACATACCTCATCTTGTTGATTAGACCTCCTACCAAGGATTCTTAGCCATGCTTGTATCACCACTTCAAGACTTTGACACACTTACACACCTTCGGGCACCATCAACATGCTCATGACATCACACAATATCCATATACCTTTGCAAGTCACTACAAGCCATGCCACCTAATCAAGACACCTCAAAACACCATGCCATCTCATCAAACAACTCAACTCAACACATGACACTACTAAGCAACCTTTGTGTCCTTTTCCTTTTGACATCAATGAAAAAATCACTTCCATCATCTCTTTTTTCATCAATGACAACATAATGCCAAAAATGGAATTATTATACATTTTTCACACCCTTTGCGAAATGGACAACTTATCGTGTCGGAACATTGAAAATTGATGAAAAGAGGGAAATGCTTTTGCATGATATAGGGTAGCTCATGGGGTAGCTCACCATGGAAAATCTTGGAGTTAGCAACTGAGCTTATTGGAGAATTGGCCGAGTTTGAGGAAGAGTTGGCCAGGTTGGTTGGTCAAACAGTCTGATCGGGTTGTACGGAATATGGTTAGATGTCTGGGTTGGATAGGTGAAGGTTGGATGGATAGGTGCGTTGGCTGGGTTGGACATGTAGGTCAGACACTTGTGATGACTAGTCGGGACGAGATGAACAACATCCAACCCCCCTTAGGTTGGATGGTCCTCTAGTTATTCGATGACGTGGTGTATGGAAAGGGATGGATGATATGGGGTTGGTCGCCGTCCAACCCTGGTACCGAAGATGGGTTGGTTAGCGTTCAACCCTGGTACCGAAGATGGGTTGGTTGACGTCCAACCCTGGTACCGAAGATGGGTTGGTCGATGTCCAACCCCGGTATGGAAGATAGGTTGGTTGGATGGGTTAGTCAGACAGGTGTGTCGGCTGATTTTTATGGCGGCTTAGGATGACGAGGTTATGATTGTTCGGATGGATGGCATATGAAGAGGTTGGTCGACATACATAGACATTGTATAACCCTTTGGGGGTTGACGGACAATACAGATGGATGACTCATAGTTGTATGACATGGTTGGTCGAGTCACCAAGTTGGTCAACTCATCGGTTTGTTATTGCAAGAATAGACGGGTAGTATGTCGTATAGGTAGAGATAGACAACCATCCAACCTCCTAGGTAGGATGACCCACAATGTGAAGATGGAAACTCTGGATTGGTCAACAACAAGAAGCATGTATGGTCACGAAGTTAGACGTCGTCAACCCCATGAAGTTGGATGAAAATCAGGTTAGACGACCTACTCACAATTGTATGGATCATGGTTAGACAACCGTCTAACCCAAATATGGAAAGGAACTCATGGGCCAAGAATTTTTCTCAAAGAGGATGGCTAACATCCAACCCAACGCGGTTGGATAATGCATAGGATGGATGATTTACAAGCCTAACGACGGTAGGTGAATGAATGACATCCCAACAACCAGAATTAATGAGGCATGACACCCATGACCGCCCGTGTAGGAAAAGTACCAAAATGAATGGTTTCCCATACCTCTTTAATGCATCTTGCCGGTTGGTGACCTAGATTTCCTATTTATTGTAAGATTCACCTCATTTGAGGGAGTTTTTGGAAAAGTAAAGGAACTCTGTCAAAATTGTTTCAGAGATATTGTGAGCTAAAGGCCTCGAATTTGGGCTTATTGTAAAGGATTTTGTCTTGTGCTTATGATATAATGGATTGTGCATGTTTTTGAGAAATAAAATTCATGTTTTGTGGCCATTTTCTCCTAACTTGTATGAATTGCATCTTTTTCCTTCCATTATATTTATAAGTATATTGTGCATGTATTTATCTCTTTGTAGGGTCTGTAGTTTGTTGTGCTTTATGAATATAGGGAATTGAATATTGTCTTAGACTGTGGCGCTTCTACTAGCCCTCTCCTTCTCAATTTTCTCCCTATCTTTCACTCACTTGGATTGTCTCACCCTTTCTTGGTGCATCACCTTCACTTAGAGTAGTTTTATTTCATGCATATTTCTATCCTTGTCTCCTTGGAAAGCATTAGGATAGGATTGGTTTATCTTGCCATTCTTTGCACTTTGGAGAAGTTGGCACTAGGTTAGAGGAAGAATCCAAATTTCTCTAGAGGATTATCCTACTTGCAAGGTCCCACACTGTAGGATAATCCCATGTTATGCAAGTTGCATTGATTGCCTCGTACACAAAATCACAAGCAATCAGGGGTGCTTGTAATTTTGCATTAATAGTTTTGGCACGCATGGTGGGACAGAAGAGTTTTTTTGCAGCAAGTTTGATGTGCTCTTGTTGTAAAATTCCATCTTGTAAGAGGTTTTGAAATAACACATCTAGCGACTCAAAAGAGTAGAATCCACTTGTTTATTGATTCAAGCTTGGCATATTTATGAGAAGAATTCAAATGAAGTCAAGAACTAGAGAGGAAGGAATTTTTGAATACTTGCAGTTATCTCTAGGAAAAGGAAGAAGGGAAGAAGAGCTCAAAGGTCTCCATCTCCACCAAATAGAACACTATCTACACCCCCACCCGGTAGGCCTTTCATTCAATCAACTAGAGTTCTTAGAATGATTATAATGGCACATATACAATAACAACCACCGTAAGGGCCACCGAATCCTTATGTCAATTTCACAAGCGGTAGTCCACTCGCCCTCAATACACATAATACTATTAGGTGGCAGCGTTGAAGAGCATTCCTTACTTCACTAGGGAGAATCATACGACCCCCATTGATCATATTCAAGACATTACGAATGTCTATGCCATTCATGAGATCAATGAGATGGATGTTGCAGTTAGGCTCCTTGCTTCTTCTCTCAAAGGTAAGGTGTTGCAATGGTTTAGGATCCTAACAAAGAGGGTCAATTAAAAATTGGGATGCGTTGTTTTCAGCCCTGTGCAACCAATTTAGAGAGAAGGTAGATAATATGTCTTTTTGGAACAATTAACCACAATCAAGAGGGCCCTAAATGAGCTAGATGGATGACTTCAACTTTAGGTTCCAATGGATGTGGGACCGGATTTCGATTGCCATAAGGATAGCAGTGGAAGGTGCATTCCTCTATTTTTGAGGATATAAATTCTGACATAGCTATGATGATACAATTGATGGGGAAAAACATTGTCGGGGCATATGATATAGCTATCAAAGTAGAGAACTACTTAATTCAAGCAAGCAAGCTAGTTCCTAGGCCACCTATGCCTCTATATCTCGGAATTGGGAACCCCTCTACTAGTCAAGCACTTGAAATATCCCTCATTCCAGCCCCTAGAAATTAGAGCAATAGTGAGGCCTCCACTTCTTCTAGTACTTCTAAGGAACTCCAGGAAGTCATGAAGCAACTATATAATTTGGGGAATGAGTTGGTGACAATCAAAAGGAAGCAAGCTTAGAGCTCTAGACCTTACCAGCCTCAAGATCAAATGAATAGGCCTCCATATTATCCTAACATGCCTTCCACTAAGGAAATAAAGCAAAATCCAAACCAAGGGCAGTCTCAAACTACCAAGCCATTTTAGCCTTATAACCCAAATGCAATTTCAACATCAATGGCTTCGGTTTCTAATCAGAACAACATTTCTCAAGAGTATGAATGGTGTTACCCTTGTAACATACCTCATAACCAATTAATGTGTTTTAATGATGATTTGAATCAAGCCTTGATGGTGCAGACCATTGGGGTGACCCAAGAGCCAAGTGAGGAAGAAAATCAGCAAGTAACTTAGCAAAAGAATCCTCCAATTGAAACCACGTTGGTCAATTGGAAGATAGAGGAATTTTGTCAAAGTTAATCAATCTCCTTTCCAGGGTGTGGCTACTAATACGAGGTCAAAGAAAAGGAACATATAGGAGGGACAATCATCTAGTCTAGTTATTTCTAAACACACTCTCACTAAACAAGGATTTGGTAGGCCAAATCCAATTCCTAATGTACAAAGCCAACCCAAGGTAGTTGTTATAGCAGCCCCCAATGTGAGAATCAACCTAGGATACCAGTTGCGGAAACTCATGAACCAACCCGGTATCGGAAAAGGCCACACCCATTAAGGGACAACAAAGATAAAAACCCACCCCCTTTCAATATCATTGATCAGATGAAGAAGACCAATGTCAGTATTTCCATGTGGGAATCGTTAGCAATTACATGGTAGCAAGATTTGTTGTTGCGAAACTATGGAAAATTGCCCCCTTCTAATGAGCCATCCAAAAATCAGGAGAGGGTTCTTACTAACACCACACAATAAGGAGAATGTCATTCAGGTAAGAATGTGAAGCCTTCACCATTCTGTGTCATTGATCGTTGGGGATAAATTAGTGCACAATTGCATGATTGACTTAGGGACAAGCAACTCGGTAATGCCAAAGCAAATCACCGATACATTGGGCTTAAAATACGAGTTAGTATTAAAGGGAGTAAGTAATTGAATGGGATGACAATAAGCACACGGTTGGAGTGATCAAAGAACCAAGCCTTACACTCCATGCTTTCCTAAATGTCATAGTTCTACAGGATGTATCGGTGATTGATTTGCCACCACTATTTACGAATCTTACAATAAATATTCCCACACTACAAGATAATTCCATGTTATGCAGTTTGCACTCGATTGCCTCATACACAAAATCACAAGCAATTAGGGGTGTTGTAATTTGGCATTAACGGGAATCAAATGTGCAAGATGAGCGAGGCACCCTAGATGATGGTATTAGCATTGTAGATGTAAAATTACCAATGAAACCGAGGATGACAAGATCTAAAATAGATGACATCAACCCTATTGGTTAAGGATCATTGATGACGTTGATTTAGAAAATTTATTCATATTTTGGGTTTTCTCGAAGATGGCTAGAGGAAATTTTGACCTATAGGGTTGGCCTGGATAGTTTGATGATGATAAGAGAGATATGTGGTGTTAATGGTGGAAATCACACATTCCATGCCCTTCATGTTAGTCACATTTTTAATGGACTCTAAGCTAGGATTATATGTGATTTCAATGGTTTTAGTAGAATATGTTTCATGTTGCTTCTCATTTCTAGGTTAAGGTGCTTCCTTAGCCTTAGAATTATTAGGCAAGGTATCTTGTTAGATATTAAGGCGTTCCTTAGTTTTATGCATGAAATTGTGACATTCATACTTTTGAGCATGGTCACACACCATGAAGACTTATTCATTTTTCTTATAGTTATTCCACCATGATAAAAATTAGATCCAAGCAAGAATGTATAAGAAAAGGGGTGAAGTGATTTCTAGTTCTCATGATAATGGACCTAATTAACATGTTTCCAACATAAGAGGTTATCATTACACCATGGGGGAGGGGGTAAGAGGTATCCATAGGAATTTGATATGGCCGAGGGAGATGCTAGTAACAATCCATATGAGAAAAAGGGGAGGAAAATATCCTCCTTTAAATTGAGGAGGGGTTGAATCAATCTTATGGATGTTTTCATGGAAAAAGTATATACTTAGGATTTTTAGTGACTTCATCATACATAACACTGTGATTTTAGGGTCTCATTAGATATTGTAGATTTTTTAAAGATTGAGATTGTTTGGGTTGAGGTTTCTCAAATGTAAAAATAAGATAATCCTTTCTCTTAACTTGATCAATGGATTCCTCCAAAGTGATTGGAGAAAATGACCTCATATTTTATTCAAGGCGGGGTTTAAAGCATTAAATAAGAGTGGTATAGATTATAGTTGGAAAAGGTACGAAGGGTTATATAATAAAAGGTTTTCCATATCTTGATTAAAGGTTGAGTTGTTTAATTCTCATCATGTTTACAATTAACAAAAATGTTTGGATTAATTTTAGGAAAGTCTGGAGAATTAAATTCTTTGAGTAGTACATTGGCTAATCCTCATTTTCAACATTGAATTTGGATGGAAGAGTACAAACATATTTATAGTGTTGCTTATAAGGGAATTAATTTAGAGCTTGGTAGCGACACAAGAATTATCTTTGATCTAATATTTATAAACATTTACAAAGGCCTTAATTGAATATTATGGTCACTTGACCCATTATAGGCAAGAGAAGGGGTGAAACCTATGATATACGAGACTAACTTATAAATGTTTAAGAGCCTATAAAGTGTAATAAAATTGAATTATTGATGACAATGTAATGATAAATGCACTCAAACCCATCTATAAATAGGGAACATGATTATTCATTCTAATTTACTTTATCCAAAAGCATTGACCATGGTTGATAGAATCGAATGTCATAAATAAAATCCAAATAGTATAAACCATTGTTGATGCCATCAACTCGGGTAATGATGTATTATACAGATCCTAAGAGAAGGCTCAAAAGGGGGAACGAATCTAAAGTTAATGAAAAGTGATTTTATGAAGGTGTATGTGTGTTCTAAGTAGATATAGAGGTGAGTGTAAGATGATAACAACATAATGTCATAAGGATCTCATAAAAGGATGACTAGGAGGTATACAAGATAAGGTGACTCGGGTATCATGGACTACACATTAAATATATCTCATATGTACTACCACTAACTAGACCTGACCATTTTTATCACCTCCACTCCCAATAATATCATTGAGCACATTCTAGGGAATTCAATGCATGAACAATTAGTGGGAAGACAAAAATTCATAAGAGTGAAAAATAAGGTTTATAAAGTAGATAACTTCTTCTAAGATATAGTGAAATCTTATCCAATGTATGTTGAGACCCAAACAAAATCATTTATATAGTATCCTATTGTAATATTCCATAATTTATACTTCACCCCTTTTCTTCTTCTTTTTATCCGAGGGGTACAAAATCTGATTTGGAAATAAAAAAATGTTATCATCTAATTCTTCACTCTAATCACTCATGCAACCCCCATAAAAAATTATCATCCTAAAAATATAAGGATCCAAACACATGTGAGCATCATAGAGGAGAAAATAAAGAGGATCCTTGAGAATCACCCTCAATTAATGAAGGATATCTTAAGGCTCATATCCAACAAATCGAGAACTCACCATTCTTAATTAACTTATCACTTCTAGTCTTATCCTCATTCATATTATGAGGTACCAAACCCTTTAATTGATTTTACATAGCCATTAAACACTTTGGAAGATCTCGTACAAACCGGGCCTCATGTCCTCGTAAATATCCAATCTCAAATATTGGATCCCATGATCTTCCACCACCCGAGGATCCAAATATGCTTCATTATTCCTCCATTCCATTTGTAGACTATAATTAGACTTATAATTTGCAAAAGGGTCCAATTCCTTATTCAAAATCCTATTAGTAGTCTTCACCTTTTGGAACCTCAAATTCCTAGCTGATTTGAGAAGAATCTAAGGTTTTCCATTCAATGACCAAATATAGTTCCTTGCAAATATCGATGAGCCATAGAGGAGAAACATTTATTTTGGGGATCTTCATACTCAATTTTTTAATAATATTCCTTGTTATTCACCATCAAAAATATGGAATTTCACAAGTGGATTTGAATTATCCACATCCTTCAACCTAACATAGGCATCACTACTCCTCCTAGTTATGGGGTCCACAATGCATTTGTACCCAAAGAATGCTCAATCTCTTTGAATCTGTAAAAATTAAAATAATTAAGAGGAATGTCATAAATATTGATCCAAATCTTACCAAGAGACCTTATATGAATATTCCAATGGTCATCTTCATGCCAAACTTGAACCTCAATGATTCTATCATCAACTAACCACGATCTTTTCCAATATAACATCTCAATTGTCTTACCCTTAAAATTCACCACAAAATTCCCCCTTGGTAAGTGATAATGATCCTTACATCCATATATTTCCAATGTGATCCAACCACTCTTTAAATGTCTTTCCTTTGCAAGGTTTTTTGGTTATTTTCCCAATAATTAGAAAAATTGAGAAACTAGATCCTAGGATCAAATCTTCCCTAATGAGAACCTTCTTACAAAATGAGATGAAATGAGACTCGGTGGCCTTTTTATTCTTGACTACTTCATATTTTTTTCACAACAAAAAGTTCTCTGCTCCACCCCTTTGTCCCACATAATCTATTTTTAACTGTATCAACATGAATAACCATCACAAGACACCCCATCCCATTCATTGATGGATTACGATATATTTACTCACTTATTTCCTCATAAAATTAGATTGGAAATCATAAAATTATTGTAAAAATACCTCTTAAAGTAAAGATATATCTCTATCATACCTATCATTAGATCCAAAACTGCTTCAATACCAAGCTATTTCTCCATTTGAAAAAAACGAGAAGCTATATCTCAAAATATGGTCTCAGATTCAATTTCTTCCTTACGCATTTTTACGCGAAATTTATCATTATAATCATAGATTTATTCCTTCCATCACTTCTTTAATCCTCCATACTTTCACATCTCTTTTAGTAACTTCTTTTAAAAATCCTTCCTTCAATCCCACACAACTTATAAATTATCTATCACTTTTAGCAAACAATAATATATAAATTTAATTAATCTAAAATTAAATAAATGAAAGTCTTAATTTTCTCTTTAATAATTTGAAAATGATCATAATCTTTATTGTCAGTGCAAAATGTCAAATGTAATCCTAGCCAAAGTAACAATCCTCTATATGTGCAATATAAAAATGTTGGAGAGGTATGTAAGGGTGGTGAATTGATCCACGTCAACTTGATGACATTACTCACCAATAGTGATAGGTTAATGAAGATTATATCAAAATGCGTACATATTACACCTTTCTCACCAAAAACATGTCACTAATTAAGAGAAATGGGTTGATGAAGGTTATATTGATAATCTTACCCACCCACTCCATCCCTTCCCTCACCCTTTTTCATCCACCCGAATTATAAAAACTCATTAAACACCCTCTCTATATAGAAGATATTAAATCCACTCTTGAAAGAAAAGTCACACATAGTTCTAATATATTTTACACCAAGGCTAGAATTATAAGAAAGTAAATTTGTCTTTTGAATTGAGGGCGATGAATCCAATTCTTTATTTAAGACTAGAACTACCTTTACATGGAACACTAGCATAAAACCCTTATATCATTGGAGAGATTTCAACCCTTGTTATAAATAAAAAAAGTTTCTCACCAACTAAACTTCCAACCATTTATTAGTTTTCAAATTTCATAATTCTAACATTTTGTGTATTTTTCTATTATTGGTCTAAATTAGACATTATTATCACATTTTTGTTGACTTCGAGATGGTCCTTGATCCTTCTCTCAACTCCCTTAAGCTCCTTATTTCTCTCTCCTTATAATCCATTTCGATTGGACCCATTTTTTGAAGTTTCCATATGCTCTTAGGGCTTGGTAGGATCATAAACACACACTTGGTAGATGTTTTGGTGGACACTTCTAGTTTAAGCTCCCTCATCCATTATTTTTGTATATTGTAATTTGTGATCATTGGAAGCTAATTTTGGTGTTGATATAGTCCTAATTTGAATTTAAATTGTCTACAAATACATAAGCATTATAGTGCATTTTCCTGTATTTGCAAGGAGGAAACTTGGATGATTATTTATTTGTAGGAAAATATTGAGTAATTATGAGAATTTGAGAGGAAATTAAGCAATCATTAATGAATTTACTTGTGTTAGAATAATCATAGACAGAAGAGGTCATGCATTAGAAACGTTATGTAACACTTTGGGTTTTATTGTTGATGGATTATTGTACTTAGTAGTGTAATATTTTCAATAATTTTACTATATAAATGCTTGAAAAATATTGAGATGGGTTTTTTCTATGGTTAATCGCATTGCCCCAAAACACATTTTGGTTTCCTTCCATTTTTATACAATATTTCTTAATTAGGGTGATAAAAAGTTTTTCTATTTGTAGGTACTTTGAGTGAAAGCATGAAAGTATGATTGAGGTTTCTGGAGACCAAAACTAGGTGAATGCTAACATCAAATTTTTTTGGGCATGTCTACACTTAATTTGAACCTCAAAAAATGATTGGGATATTATTAGTAGAGGAGAAAATTCTATATGCAAAGTTTTGTAATTCACATTAATTTTATGTGTTAGTTATGTATCACATCTAGATGCACATTTCTATTGTCATATCGTGATGGGTATCACGAGATCTCACAATATTAATTATTAACCCATAAGCCTTGCATGCCACCTCTTTTCTTTGGTTTAAATTTAATTAACTTGATACAATTAATTATTTTTCATATATTAGGTATAACTAAATGTTATAGTTATGTGTATTCAATTAACTTGAAATTATTCATTTATCTATGACATATCATGGTAACCAACATTGTTTTTCACACCTTACATGATTATATCTCATTTCATCCCTTAGAAAATACATGAATTTTTCTAATTTTAAATTAGTTTATTCTATTGTATCATCTTAGATCCAATAATAATGTGCTCTTATATACTTCTCATTATGTTTTTATATGTGAGCTTCAAGTTTCTACTACATTTTCTCTCTCATCCTTGATCACAATTGACATGTTTTATGTGCTTGATATGTGCCTAATGTGGTTACATTTTCTTGCGTGACATCTATGTTTTTTTGGGATGAAGAGAAATAAATCAAGAAACTAATATAAGAGAAGCAATACCAAGCTAAAAAGAAAATAGAAAAAATGGGATACACAATAAACAAGATTTCACTTGAAGAAATCCTTTCAAGAAAATACCCAACACACTAACATTATTACTTATTACATTAACTCCAACATTTATAATACAATAATAAACTTCAAAGTTCTGATTTTCCCTAATCAATGTGTAAGTGTATATAGGAACATCAATATGAAACTATCCAAGTGGTATTACCATACAATGGGTGCCAAACCATGTCGATATAAAACATGGCCTAAAACCACCTAAAATCACCCATGGGCATGTACAATGTAAATTAAGTAAATTGTAGATCATGAAAATTATACAACACATTTCCTACATGATGTGAAATTTTTCGCTCCATGTTTTTCATATATTTGACATATCTTCTACCATGATTATTCTACTCAAGTGTTTGACATGTTTTATGGTTCCAATATCTATATCATGCACAACAATTTTATTTTCTCTTTGTTTACCATGATTTCTAGCATGCATCCATCGGGGGATCTTGTGCTTTATATAGCTACAACTTATGGTACTACATTGTTTATATGTTGATTCCATATGGTCATCTTGTTCATTTTTCGATATTGATTCTATTTTATGCCCACACAGGGCATGTTATAATTACACTTAGATTGCTTATATCATAGGCCCATTTGGGCTCATTTATTCACAACATACATATTTCTAAAGCTATATCTTTTTATGTTATATTCGTGATTTCACATTTTATGTTATACATGATACGATTTGTAATTCACATGTTTTACTTGAATCTCAAAATGAGGCATATATCCCACTTATTGTATTCAACTAGACTCCAACTACCCCTATAAGGCAAAACATTTATAACAATATTTACTCCTATAAGTGGAAGCATTCACATTTTGCTCGCTTGGGTAAGGGATTGTTCCCATGACACATTACCTATTTCCATGCATAGATACATTTGAAATATTGTTTATCTTTTTAGTACTCATATTCTTGTTCAAATTTATTATTGTCTCAGAAGTCTACGATTTGAACTGTGTGCAAGAATTGCACATATTTGGAGGCATTTGGCTTCACATGGGTATTGTACCCACCTCTTAGTGAAATTAGGAATACCACTTTTATTTAATCAAATTTCATTGATCTTATTATTTAGGACTCACTAACATATACATATAAAAAGAAAGATTTTTTTTGCAAATTCATAGGTATATTAGACCTTACTTTAGAGCTTATGGCACACAAAACTTGATTTTCATGCCATGTCTTCCTTTTAATTTGATATGTATGTGCACACACACACTTATGAAAGTGGGGATATTTTCAACACGTAAAAATGATCCATAAGCATTTACCATTTTTTGAACTTCATACAATCAAAATGCTTTTGTACTTTTTGATTATTGGTCCAAATTAGGAGTTATTGGCACACTTTTTGACTTTTGATGATCCTTGGCCTCTATGGCTCCCTCCAATCTCATTTCTCTCTCATATGAATCCACCTCAATTGCACCCATTTATTTGGTGCATCTGTATGCTCATGGGGCTTGATAGGATCATATAACGCCGAAAGAAGATGTTTTTGTTAGCTCTTTTGGCCTAGGTTCCATCATTCCTTTTACTCAACTTTCTTATTTTTTTACTATTGTAGGTCGGTTGGGCAGCAATAGGTTCTAATTGAATTTTATTTTTCTATAAATAACAAGCATCATATTACCTTTACAAGGAGGAAATATAGAAAATTGATTATTCATAGGAATATGTTCAATAATTACAAACATGTCGAAATAAATCGATCAATTATTATAAAATTTGTTCATGTTATAGAAATCATTCAAGGAGAGGTCATACATTGCATAACACTAGTTTTCTTGGTTGTGAACTATTCCAATTTATAAATGTGTTTTAAAAAAACACTCTATGGGGACTCGAGAAATATCAACAAAGTCTTGTTATTCTTTGGTTTACCATAGGCCCCAAAACATATTTTGCTTTTCTTATGGTTTTTCTAAATATAACTACCCACTTAGGGAAAGAAAAGGTCGTTTTGTTTCATAGGTGATTAGAGTGAAAATGTGAAAATTTGAGCGAGGTTTTGGAGACCAAAATAAAGAGAAAAAAGTTTTCAAACAAAATTGGGCCAACTTGTGCTTTGTCAAAATCATATAAAATAATGACAATTGCCAAGAGAGGACAAAACACTCCATACAAAAGTTTTTATTTCACTTGAGTTTTCTAGGTTAGTTATGTTTGACATATGGATGCACATTTCTATAGCTAGATCTTGAAGATTATCACTAGATGTTGTGATATTCAAGATACACCCAAATACCTTTTAGGTCACCTCTTTTCTCTGGTTTTAAAATTAATTAATTAGGTTAGATTTATTGTTTTGCATATATTAAGCCCAATTATATGTTATAGGTATCTGTATTGCAATTTTGATTGAAATCCATTTATCGATAACACATATATAGACCAAATAAACTTACATATAAAATGTTGAAAGGATTTAAATGCTAATACAAAATGCATATCTTTTTTTTCCTCAAAAGGTAAACAACTATACATGATTATTATGTCATAGGCATTACTACGAAAGATAGAGTGATTTATGTAATTGACACACTCTAATTTGTAATGACAAGGAAACAATGTTTCTTTGTTGCAACATGACAATTGATAGCATAATATCCGTACAATAGAATTTAAATCCTTTTTACGGAATTGTTTTTTATAAACATGACACATTGATGTAACTAAATCGACACCATGTATAACCAATCAATATTTTTTTCACAAAGACAATAACGAAAGTATTAATAATCAGAAATAAATCCTCACAATAAACATCTTGTCACACTTTTAAAATTAATATAGGTAAGATACCTATACTAATTAATAAGACACTAAAACTTTTATCTATACCTTGTTTTTTTAATGTATGTATCCTCCTCAACCTCTTTAAATATAAAAGCGAAAAATTAAACATAAAAAAACACTTACAAACCACCCAATCTTAAACTTATAAGCCAAAAAGAATATTACTAATACAACTTTAAAATCTTTTTCAATGAATTAAAGCTATATTACTTTCCAAAAGAAAATAGAGACTATTCAAAAATAAAAAAGTGAGGCAACATGGAAGCACGCCACAAGAAAAACACAACACGAAATATTATTAAACCAAAATAAAAAAATAGAGTAAAATGGAAAAACATTTTGGCGTGAGCCGCAATCGATTGTGTGATGGGCCCACCAATAATGTGTCCCTTTGTTTGCCTTGGAGTCAACCCTGGCGGGACCCAGGGTTAGCTAAAGTTAATATAAGTCCCTGACCCCGAGGAGAGTGACGTCATAGGGGTTAAACCTTTTTCCGTATGAGGGTCAAGTCTTTTGAATTCTTCAAGGTTAACAATTTTCTTTTATTATTCCCCATCACATGTCTCTCGATGGAAATATATAAGCTTGCAGAAAATGATTTTTTATTTTTGATTACTTGGCGTTTTAAGTAATGGGATATTGTTTTGCATTTGGCGGGAACGAAGCTTTTCCCAACGAGTGTTGGTTTTCTTTGAAAATTGACCTTGATTCGATTTGTGATTAGATTTATTCTCATTATCAAAATTAGGTAACCATGTGACATGGGGTGTTACATCCGTATGACATCTTTTTGGAATTGGAAAAGAGGAATTGAGAGTGAGTTCGATGGGAGAGTCTACATTATTCCTCAAAATATTTGCATTTAGGTATATAGTTGGGTTTGAATATGGATTGTTTGTATGTTTTCGATAGGTGGTTTAGTGTTCGAGTTTTTTTTTTTTTTTCTTTGGATCTGTTTGTATGTTTTGAATCTTTTGTTTATTTTTGTGTGTTATGATATCTGTCATTGTGTATTGAGTTAATTGTGTAATTCAATATATTATGAAAAATTAAGTTTGAGGGTTTACATTACGGTTTGGGTGGCAAATGTAGTCCGATCAACCTTCTAATAGTCAAGTCTCGTAATGTAGGAACAAAGTTGTCGATAATAGAAATCACTAACAAAAATAATCTCAACTCGTGTCCAAAAAGTGCTTTAGAATGCAATGCTACATTTGACCCATCTTTTCTCTTCTCGAATTGATTATCTTGCTTACGTGTGTGTGTGTATATATATATGACCTTGCTACGACTAGAAAGAGAAAAGTGAAAAGGGGCAACTTGGCTTAATTAACTATGAATATGGAATAAACAAAGAGGCCAAGGCCATGTATACTCTATGGTCTTGACATCGGAATGAGAGAGACGATAACATAAGATAGGGGCAAATCATGGTAAACATGAAGAGGCTTTATAAGTATTGAAAGTCGTCGAATAGGTCCATAATGCTTGATTTGGACTAGTCACCCATACGTATAAACATAAGAAAACTAAATAAATGGCAAGGGGGAAAATTTAGTTGGTGTTTTCAATATTTTAGACCTAAAACAACTAAAACATTGTTGAATTGTATACTCCACAATTATGGTAAATAAATAATAAATTTAGAACCTAATTTAGGGAAAAAGCAATTGAAATTGAGAAGGGAAGAGTGTACAAGAGCATGAGTAGAATCCTACTTGAAAATTATACTTGAATTAAATGACAAGAGACTCAAAATGGTCATAAAGTTTGGTGGGGTTTCTTTAGCGCTATCTTATAACTATGTTCCTCACACGCATGCCCTAATACTAACCATATACATTGTATACGTCAACATTTCACCCAAGTTTTCCGTGGAGCACTCACTCGAGGTGCAAAGAGACTACCAAGCCTTTCTTTAGTTAGTTGATAGAAGTAACAAAATGATTCAATCATTCATAAATTTAATGAATCTTTATACAAAACATACTTAACAATCGAATCATATCTACACTATGATACTTAAAATACCTCCATGCATGCAATATCGTTAGATAAAGAACATGATTTAGAATCATAATATCATCTTCATTCATCAATAGAGTATAAAGACAATAACATGCATCATGTTTTGCAAGGTTTCAACCTTAAATAATGGTAACTTTTTGTTGGATACTATTATGTGTGTAAGTAAATAATTATCAACTAGTTAGGTGTCTATGGGTGAGAGAATAATGTATTTAATTATATTTGTGTGTTGTATGTGAGGTGTGATATCAACTCATTATTAGATAGGGATAATTGTGAGAGATTAGGTAGGGATTGAGTGTGCATTAAATAAGGGCGGACTCCTTGATTTAAAGATATTTAATGCATATATAACTATTACATTATTATTGAATAATTGAACCAATCAAAGAGATTTATTTTTGTAAACTCTAACCAACACTTTGTTTGACATCAAAGTGGGTTCCTTATTAAATGGAAGATGTGTATTTTTAAATGTTGTCGAGGGAACTTAGGTTGTTTAGTGCCCCATATTATATGTTTATTGACAGTGGTGTTATTTGTATAGTTTTGATCTATTCCAAATTCCAACCTCCATAGTTGTACATTGAATTTTGTTGATTTTGTATAACATGCACTCTTGACATCCCATGATTTTTTAATTTTTATCATATACCATTCAGATTAAGTTTCTAAGGCTTCCTCTCGACTACATCTATCATTGTATAATACTTTGTGCATCTTTGTAATGATTTTACGGTCCCACCATCCATCTTGAATTATTTATGATAGATATCACTCAAATACATAGTCTCACTACAACATTTTTGAAAATAAGTTGTCTTTAAGTCACCACATAAGATATTTTTGAATTCCAAATCGCAAGGCCAAAGATGTCATTTAAGTTGCGAGAACGACTTAAGGTTGACTAAAAATGAAATGCTATATTAAATTTTTTAACTCGTTGAATTTTTGCCAACCTAACTTTGACATAGATCGTAGGAAAACGTCCAACACCGACATCAAACTTAAGCAATGTTAGGCGACATCAATACAACAATTTTAACTATAGTTGTGACTATGATTATGAATTAATCAACAACATAGATTATGATTAAAAGTTGACTTAAATGTTGACTATAATTGTGACTACAAGTTTGACTTAAAGCTGTGACATTTTAAACTTTGTATTAAATGATGATGTAGCTTAGCCTATCAACAAGATGTAAAATATGAGTTGAAGCGTGAATATAGATTAGACATGAACGATGACTAAAGGAAGACATGAATTTTGACTACTGATTGTGACCGAAACTTTACCTTGAACTCTAACGTAAATTACAACTAAAGGTGACATGAACATTGAATACAATTGTGACTATGACTTTGAATTAAACTACAACTTAAACCCTCATGTTATAAATATTTTTAAACTTAAAGCTTGAATTTAATGGATACTTCATTTCGCAACTATAAGCTGCAACACTAGCTCAACTTTAGTCATTATAATGATATTACTTTTATACTAATTTTAATTATTCAATATTATCAATTATATAATTTTAGTTATATAATCATGATGGTAATCTTAATTATAACACTACAAATTAAACACATAAGATCACGGTAAGTAAAAATCAATTTGATCATTCATATTATTGATAAGCAAATTTAATCATAAATCAAATAATCATAGTAAAATCTTTAACAAAGTGATTATAAATTAAACGTGTTAGAAAAAACATTATAATAAACTAATTTCTTATAATATATTGATTAAAAAATAGTTACAAGTCAAGATATCATATTTAATCCCATACATTTGGGTTAACATTAGAAATCATATGTCATAATATCATAATTGACCCCCCACATTAGGGCCTACATCTTCAACATTCTACATTACCCCATCCTCGATCCCAACCCACTTGTGTAGCATCACTTTAAATATTTGTGTCACTAAAATCTCTTGAACCCGACTCTAGTGTCAACATCTCTAATGGATGAAACATTGCAAAAAGAACCTCGATAGTCCTTACCCTCTCATTCAAATATTGAGGCATGCATCCATTGATTGTCGGGATAACATCACGTTTCACCTACATAAAATAAAAACAAAACTAATGTTAAAAATATCATAAAATAAAATCGGGAAAAAATAATAATATACAAATATGATATAAACAATGTACATGTATCGACTAGGATCCATTCACAACCATCTCCTTTTATCGAGAAATATATAAAGTTCGGTATAGGTTCCATCACTTGGAGAAGGAAGAAGTAACTAACAATTTCTATCTCTTCTATTGAAGCTAAGCATAAAAGTCCCATGGAAGCAACAAAAGAAGCCACGTGGTGAAAAGAATGTTGGATGAACTCCATATGGGCATCAAAGGAAGAAATTTTCTTCTATATGACATTTAAAGTTTCATTACTCTTGAAAACAATCCGATTCAACATAAGAGAATGAAGCATATAAATATACATATGCACTTTAGTCAAGAGAAAGTCCTAAATGACGATATCGATCTCGAGTTCTTTCCTATTGAAGATCATGTTGCAGGAATTTTCATGAGGCCATTGTGTGATGTGAAGTTCTATATGTTTCATTTCTTATTAGGCCTTTTAGAGTTTCCTTGAGGGGAGTGTGCATGATAATGCCATTTTTATCACAAAGAGTTAACACCCTTTGCATTTATCATAAAAGAACAACAAAAATCTTGTGTAACATGGATTTGTCTCCAGTGTGGGACCTTGTAAGTGAGAAAAATATTCGAGAGGAAGTTGTTTCCTTCTCTTACAACCCGTTAAAACTAACCTACAAATCTAAAACTACAAATAAACTAAACATACTCTAAAATCTATAGGGACCAAGGAGAAATGGGGAGAAATTTGTAAAAGGAAGAAAAGGGTGATGCACTGTAAGGCTGGAAAAGGGTCTCGAATCCGTCCCGAAAGACACATGATAATTGCACTTCTAGAGATTTTATGAAACCCAAAAACTTGTAGATCATAAAATGAATGAAAAGCTAATGCAAAAGGATAGGGAAAACATCCATAACAAACTCAAAGAGTTTGAAGGAAAAATAACCAACATTTATATTAGCAAGCTTTTACCATGATTATAGAGCTGAGGTTTGATATCTCATATAAAATGCGGAGTTATATAGATCTGAAGGTAAAAAATGGTAAAAATCTAAGGTATAGCTCCCAAATGAATAAAAAGGACCATTACAATGTGCTAAACACTTATTTTATACAAAAATGTGAAAAGAGGAAGGATGTGACATTCCTTGTCCAACCACCAACCAAAAGTCATTAATCCACTTGTAGAGCACATGGGCGTCAAGCCAAGCCATCTCTACATGTTAGTCGATATGCAATTGGAGAAAGGGAAACCATTCTTTTTAAATTCGATGGTTGGGAATGATTTGATGACTTTGTGTGTTTAGGACTATCCTTTTACCCTAAACCCGTGTTTACATAATTAACCTTTGAAAAATGACCCGATTGAAAATTCATGACTTAATAATGAAGGTGGGGAGAAGACCTTTCCAATAAGACCAATTTCTCCCAATTTGGTTGACTGCATCAAAAGTTATGGAAAAAAACCTCCATCGCTAGCTCCGTGGGTTCTCTATTTTATCTCTTTGCTTCACAAAACCTTTTAAATATTTGAATGTTATTAAAATTCCTTGGATTTTCTAATTTCTTGGCGGCATATTTTCTTAGTAGGTGGAGTCTTCTACATTTTATGGGTTCCCTATCCGTTGTGGATTTTTCAATCTTCAAACCTCTGCGAAGCCTTGAACTTTGTTATGTGACTATTGGTCCATCTCTAATAAGTCATGCAAAGGACTACAACTTGTATATACCCATGGAATCTTACCTCTTTTGGTGTGTGGATTTGGATATTGGGAGTGAAAACCTTTGTTTTGCAGACTTTGGAAAGTTTACTTAAACACTATAAATTTATAAAGCTTGTAGAATGAAGCTCTAATGTTCTATGAATTTTGAATTGAGCCCCCAAACTTGGTCATTCTACTTCCTTTGTTCCACGGGTTAGGAGAACACACGGGACACTTGGTTCTTGAAGTCGCAGAATCTTTGTAAAATAGTATTCCACGACATTTCCCCAAAATTTTACTAAGTCCCGAAATGAACCTTGTTAATGCCAAAATAACCTTGGGAGTATTTTCAGATAGCAATTTGGTAACTCAACGAGGTATTTTCCTACTAAATCAATGACCATTGTCTTGAAGCATGAATTGGGTATGGATGCAAGATTAAAAACTTGTAAAAATGATCAATACTTGAATTCTTACCCCGATTATGCATGAAGTGTAAGATGAACTTAGCTGATCGGGAAATCCCCAAAACATCCGATTTATTCTAAGGGAGGAACATGGGGATAAAGAGTTATGATCTGCATTGATCTTTAATGAGAGTGGAAAACTATCATAACATTGGATCAAACATGATTTCCATTACCGAACCTACTCAAAAGCTCGGGAAAGAGAAAAGAAAGGCCAAAAGGCTATGTACAAACAAGGAAGGTCATACATGTTTCAAGTGAAGACATGCAGAGTGTGCACAATGCACTTGTTGCAAAGAAAACCTATGTTACCAACAAAACAACACTTGGAGGGATTGAAATTGATCTAATATATACAAGGAAGAACCTTTATTTAGAAGCAATGCTTAAGATAAGGATCACAGGCTCTTCTCCATTTAGCCTTGACAATTGGGAAGTGTTTGATTTACAACTGGTGATCACATTAGGTCCACTCCCCATGGTGTCAAAATTTTAATGCCTCGCCCTGGTTTAGCTCTATCTTGATCCCATTTGAGGACAAGATATCCTTCTTGAAAACACCTAGTTACTTATTTCTTATCAAAATGCTTCTTAATTTGAGCTTGATTGTTTTCTAAGGCTTGCATTGTTTGATACCTTAACTCTTCTAGCTCCACAAGTTCTCGCATATTCGACTTCCATAGCCTCAATTCCAAAAATTTCAAGCTAGTTAATGAGCTCTAATGTTGGTAATTCAATATCTATTAGTAACTTGGCTTCTTTTCCATAAACAAGCTTGGAAGGTGAGCTACAAGTTTATCTTTCAAGGGTAATTCTATTAGCCCACAAGACTCGACCTTCATTTTTTTGCCAAGTCCTCTAATTTCCCTCCAAGATCCTTTTATGATCCTCAAGAGTTCTTGTTTGTATACTTAGCCTTCCCATTACCATGGGGGTAGTAATTTGAAGATGTAATCAAATATATACCAAATTTTACAGCCCAATCATATATTTTTATGCTAAGGAAAGATAGAACATTATCATAACTTATTGTGGAAGGAACACCAAACATGGCCATGATACCTTCATAGAAATCCATTATTTTTGTTTCATTTGCTTCCTTTAAAACAATTACCCCTGTCCATTTGGTGAAGTAATTAGTGGTTGTGAGGATCCAATTGTGACCCAAGATTGAGTGTAGATTGATTATCTTGTAATAAAGTCCAACCCCCATTGCATTAATGGTTGATTTACGAATACGGGGTGGATTGGAAGAGTGGCTCACCTCTCTTTTCCTCCGAAGAAGGCACATTTCTTACATTTCTTGACCCATGCATGTTAGTCATTGAAGATATGAGGCAAATAATAACCACCCTTGATGATTCTAAGGGATGTTGTCCTCAGAAAGCAAAGTGTCCTCTTGCTTCTCCATCATGAAACTCAAGTAAAGCTTTCTCTACATGATCTATTTTATTCCATCTTAAGAGGAAACCATTTATATATATTTTTGAACAATATCCCATCAATCAACACATACGGGATGGATTGGAGTCTAAAGTACCTTCTTTTGTCTTTACTTAGGCCTTGAGGATACTAACCTACTTAGAGAATGTTTACTACATCATGAGTCCAACAAGGAGTATGCAAGGCATCAGCTGGTTGTTCATGATCATGTTGGGACACGAGGACAACTTATCCATCAATCTGTTGTGTCTGAAACTAGTTTCTCACACAACCCTTTACCCCTAACCAACTTAGTTACTTTTATGTCCACATCATACTTCATTACCTTGGTTATCTAACCAACTCTCTTTTCATTTATATATCTATTTAAAAGAAAGTATTTCACCCTATAATGAGATACCATGAGGTGAATCTTATTATTAGACACCGAATGTCTACATTTTAAAAACCGCTTATAAAAACTAATGTTTTTTTTCAACAAATGAATATATCACCTCATAATCCTCTAGACCTTGGCTGAATAATGCAATTAGCTATTCTTGATCTTTTCCATTTGCTGTACCAACATGATGATATTGTGTTTGTGCCACCAAAAGTGTACAAGGTGAAGTCTTTAGTAAAATCATGGTTAACTAGATTTGAGTCCTGTGCAATGGAATTATTAATATCCTCAAAGCTTCTCTTTCATTCAGTAGTCCAATTGAATGTCATATTCTTCTCAAACATCATTGTTAGTGACTTGAAGAGGTTGGAAAATTTTGGGAAAACCACTTGACAAAGTTGATTCTCCATAGGAAGCTATGAAGTGATTTCTTATGATTGGGTAAGGGAAATGTAAGTATGGAACTAAATATTTTTTAGTCAATGGTTAATCCTTCCTTAGAAACAATATGTCCAAGGATCTTGCCTTCATGTGCTAGGAAGATACATTTATTGGGGTTGAGATAGACCCCAAACTCTTACATATCTCAAAAACCCGTATGAGGTGAAGTAGATGGTCTTTTGCATCCTTGGATAATATTGTGATATCATACAAATGCACAAGAATAATGATATTGATCAATACTTTGAACTCCATGTCCATAGCTCTTTGGAAAGTTGCTCTTGCGTAAGATAAACCAAAAGGCATTTTTCTCTATGCATAAGCTCCCCATTTTGTGGTGAAATTTGTCTCAAACTAGTTCTCTTCCTTTACCACAATCTGATTATATCACAAGTAACCATCTAGAGGAGAAAAACTCTCTAACCCCGCCACCATCTGCGAGATTTTATCTATTGAAGACAATGGGTAATGATCCTTCAAATAAGACTTGTTAAGTCTCTAAAATTAACACAGTCTAATTTCACCATTCCTTTTCTGCACTGGAACTTAATTAGCAACCCATGATGAGTTCTTAATGAGAAAAATTATATTTGTCTCAATCAACTTATTTAGTTCCTTCTTCATCATGGGTTCAATACGGGCATTGATAGGACACTGCTTTCTTCCTTATAGGCTTGACCATTTGATTTAGTTCAATAATGTGTTGGGATAGATTAGGATCAAAACCTATAAGATCTTGATAACCCCAAGCAAAAATATCCACAAAATTTTGGAAAAGTTTTATAAAAGCATGCTTCTCTCATGGGGTACTCACCTTTCCAATCTTAAGTAATTGATCGTTCATAATAGAGATGGGTCACGATCTTCACCCTTGATTGTTATGTTTTCCTTTTCTTTTCTAAGACGATAATCAAAGTTGAAGATGGATTATAGAGTTACTAGGACTTTAGGCAATTTATTTGATCTAAGCTGTAAAATTTGGTTCTGTATTGTTTTTCCAATTTATCTTGATTTTTTGAAGAAAAATCAGCCTCTTATCGAGATGAAATTCACAATATGTTGACCACTCTAAAACACCTACCGCTTAGTGTCAATGTTTGGTATGACATGCCTTACTCCTATCCTCGATGTGTGATTGCATTTTATCCCTCTTGACATTCTCAACAACATCAAACTTTTCTCCAACTGCGGCAGTATATCAAAAACTTCATTACTTTTCCTTGGGATGGTATGGATATTGATGGCTTCAAAATCCTCCAAAAGGTCCCATACTCTAAGCTTGTAACCTTTTAGCAAGCCATTATTAGCTACGTGCATTTGATCCTTTGACTTGGTTCACAATAAATTAACTATCCCAAAAGGTCTGTAATTTTTGATGTTCTTCTTTCTTTCCCATTACAATCCATGGATAAGGGATTCATACTTTGTTGTGTTGTTGGAAAAACTAAACTAAAATTTAAAAGAGGATTGATTTTCCATACCAATAGGAGATATAAGGACTATACCTCTTCATGCTCCTTATTTTCTTCTTGATCCATCAAAAAACATTTACCAAATGTCATCCTCCTCTTCATCATTCAATTTGACAACACTAGGAAGAGGTGAATTCTCCTCATGTAGATAATAAATACCAAGGATAACTTCTTCAATTTGCTAATATGGATCAAAACCATGATATTCATTTCCCCACTCATCGAGTAACAAATCAGGAATACCTTTAATCTAGGTCACTGCATCTTGGGTGTTTGGAAAATATTCTTGATAAAACATGAAATAATTTACATTTACGAGGTTGGGCACATAAGGCTCAATATGATATGTAGTGATTGGTTCATATTTAATGGTAGCCTTAGTGCCATACCTGGTCCTAAAAATCATATGTGACCAATCCACAATTTTTTGTGATCATATCTATGGATAGACATAAATAAAAGAATGAAGGTAGATCAATTATGAATATGTCTTGGGAACAAAAAAATTGGGGCATGCATGTAGTGTGAGGTCTAAACCTTTTATGAATTTGATGGTCTCTACCGTGGTTCCATCTAATTACACCAATTCTCTGAAAGTAACTCATATTCAAGACTGAGTGATTCTCTATCTATTTGGGCATCACTAAACTACTTACTTCGAGTCTATAATGTAATTGTGCACCAATTGATTACCTATGATAAGAGATATATAGAAAGGTGGCGATTTATGAATTTACGGTTGATCATCCTTTGGTGAAGTGTTGTTATCAATTTTGCACACATGGCAAGATTGGACAACGGGGTCCTATCACGTTCAAAATGAAATAATAGTCCCAGGAACCCACCTTCGGTTATTAACGAGATGCAATAATTAAAAATAATTCCTAAATTGCATATGAAGAGATCACCTAGCATCGAAAGGCACCCAGTTGATCTCAACTCAGTGAAGAGTTCAGGGTCGAGTTGATAAAGAATCCGGTGTCAAATTGATAGTCATCTCGGAAATCATCTCGGTAGAGACTCTCAGTTGTAAGAGCCCGATGAGGTCTTGTTAATGCAAAATATAGCTCATTGAAAATTGACGAATGAAGGAAACTCTATAAGGATCTCGGTAGAGATCGATGCAGGCGGTAACAAGAATGCTCGGGCTAGGGTAAAAGTGAATACAATATATATATTTTCAGCTGACGTTGTTCAGACCTTCCTCGGCCGAGCATTCGGTGCATAGGCAGCAAGCATGTTGCGGTATAGTAAGAGTTCTTTTGAACGCTTCCAGCAAACAGGTTGTCAACTATGTTTTTATCTGTTCAGCATCGAATGCATCCTCAAATTCAGGATTTTCCTTCAAGATATTTTTATGAAAATCGATTAAGTGACAGTGAGAGTGTTACCAGGAGACCTGAGGAAATTTATTACAAAGATTCTCTATCGAGATCTTACTTGTTTTACGATGTAACTCATGGAAGTGGATCTCATAGAGGTGGAACTGTTTCATATCAGAATATTCATGGAGCATAATTTTCTTTGCAATTATATGAGCATCTTCAACGAGTCACTAAGTTGGCGGGCATAAAGGATTCTATCGGAATTATCACACCTTACAAGCTACAGCTGAAATGTTTGCACCAAGAAAATGATGTCTCCTCACGCTGAGCGGAAAAGTGGAAATCGGTGGCCATCTGTCCAAAATGAAATCTGGCCAAATGATAATGAAACCCCGCACTCCAATCCGGACGTGGGAAATAAGGTGAGCAATGCCAAGTGGGTTTTCGTGGATGGCAAGCCAAAGAAGAAATTCCACGGGGAGATTCAGGAAAGCACCGCCAAGTGGAAATTTTGGGATGGAAAACCATGATCAGACTTCCGTGAATGGGAGAAATCGGATCAAACTGCCAAGCGTGGAAATATTACGATGGCTATCCATCATGAGACTTCCGCACGGGCCATGTAAACAGAATTTCACGCAGCTTGGAGTGGTCCGAGTCTTTGTGCGAGTCACCGGGAGGATTAATAAGACAGTTGTGAATTGGAGCGGGTCATGGGTTAAAAAACACGACGTGATACCAATTTCAGTGGAGGCTACAGGCATACCCAACGAAGGCGATGCGTTAATGGCTCAGTCGTGGCTCATATGCGAAGAGTTTGACGGGAAAGCAATGCTGAAAACTCCACGACCTTCTCCTCGTCCTCTGTACAATTCTGAACTTGATGTGGTCATGAGACAAGCTCCACGCATACAGGCAGCAGGCATGTTGCAGTACAGTAGAAGCCTTTTGAACGCTTCCAGCAAGCAGGTTGTCCAACTGTGTTGTTATCTGTTCAGTATCGAATAGCAGCTGCAGGAAGCAAATATTCACTGCCGTGTATGATGGATTGGAGTCACGCCATTCAAGGCTTCATAAAATTTTCCTGAATCAGGAGATGAAGGTTTATTACGGTGCATAATGAAACGATTCATATTACTCAACATTTCTTCTCCTAGAAATGAATTGAATGTGAAGGTCAACTCGGAAATACGGTCGGCCGTTTTGTATGCCACATCCTTGTCACTTGTAAATGGTCTCTTTGAGAAACTCGTAGGCAAGTAGCAATATTTATACCCTTCCATTATGTACATCCAAGACAATAAAAGTATTCTTTTACCAGTTTAGAGAAAGCGTGTTTTTTTACAATGGACGATTATCTCTATGCAGTTTTAAGCTAATTGTATCTAGCTTATTTCTATTAGCTTTGATCCACGACTAAGGAAGAATTCATATGGTTGTTACCTATACATTTTTCCAAGGTCCTCTTGGTTGCCCCAGTGGTTCAATGTATTTTTTGAAGGGCTCTTTGGCCAAAAATCAGTCTCAAGGGTGTCTATCGACATGTTATGGGCATGAGCCTGGGTCATCATCATGGCAGTATTAGGTCTTTATTGATAATGGCATTTTCTCATCATTTGGAAGGTACAAATTGTGCTTATTATGGCAAAGCCAAAACATTCTTACTACAAGTGTTATATGATGAGGAAGAATCCTGAGCATTGTGGTAAAACCATTCTTTTTAGAAATATTGGGTTAAGGCTCGGTATTCAAGTGAATTTGAGCCCGGAAAGGTAAGATCGTTCTTTGGATGAAGAATCGGTGACTTCATAAGGAGCTCATGGTGATGTTTCATGAAGTTTGAACATGGAATGCATAAATGGCCTCGAGTTAACAGAGGAAAATGATAAGAATCGAGTTTGATAGCTCACCATTCGAAGGACTCAATGCAAAAGAGCCCGATTACCAAAGCAAGGAAAGAGATAGTGTGGGGTTCAAAATCGATTGCAACACCGAGTTAGAGGATTCGAAACTCACCGAGTTGAGATTTGTGCAGACTCTATCCACATGGACCCCCCTCCTCTTCAAGTCAAATGGGTCAACGGGGGTCCCAACATTATGTTAATTAAATTAATATTTTTATTTAAATATTTTAATAATAATATTTATTATTATTATTTAAATATTCTTTTAATTAATTAAGAAGACTAGGTCATCAGGCAATTAATGACCCATGATGGAACCTTCTCAGGTGGTTCAACTAACTGCAATAAATACATCATGGGCCTTCAATTTAGGAATGTAATTATGACCTTTCCTCTTCTTTCTCACATATTCTTCTATAAATGTAAGTTGGAAGCTCATTTCAAAGGGTTCCAACAGTTCAAACAAGTTGGACAGTTAAATATCTCAGGCAAGTGTATACTTTTCAAGAATCCTTTCTCTTCTGCAAGTTGTTCTTGTGTGTTGAGAGAACTTTCAAGCCTCCTCTTCAAGACTGTAATGGAAACTATTGCCTCTTCTGAATGTATGATGCATTGTGCATGTTATTGAAGCAATAAAAGTGTGTGTTTTGTGACTAATCTCGGTCCTTTCATCCTTCTGTGCTTCTTTGTGCCTTTCTCATACTTGCAGGTACACTGTGCAAGTTTAAGTTCTATTGCAGGTTCTTGGAGTTCTGTGCTTATCGAGTGGTGAAGTATTGCATGCAGTTGAGTTGTGGTGTCTGTTCACCCTTCTTGAGTTCATCCTTCTTCAATGGGAAACTGGTATATTTCTCATTCTGATAAAGTTTAACAAAGGGAACGTGTGTCTCTTAGTTTGTGGTATCTGTACCCTCTCTAAGTTGCAGTAGGTGAAGTTGACTTGTGGTGCACACACCCTCTTCAAATTAACCCTTCCTGAATATGAAGACACCCTTTATTTGGTGCATCACCATCCCTAGTATAGTCTCATTTCTATAAATCTCTTTCCCTAAAACCCCATGAAAATGTTAGCATAGGACTAGATAATCATTTTTGTTACACTAGGAGTAGTACAACACTTAGTTTAGGAAGAGGAAGTTGGCCTTCTCCGGAGGTTCACCTTGAGCCCAAGTCCCATAGCTTGAGAGGTGATCCCATGTGTCCCAATCACACCGAACGTCCTATTCACATCCTAGCCATTCGGAGGGTGCAAATGATTTGGCGACAACAAGTGCATTGGTAAGTACAACTTTATCTTTTTCCTTGGGTGTTTCACGTGGCATGGGAAGATCATCGATGGTGGCTTGGAGAAGATTTATGTCTAGGAATGGCCATGGATTCTTACATTAAAATATTTACGTTGGTTCTCTTCATTTGATCCGAATGTTAAAAGGATTACTCGTAGGATTTTGTAACAACGGTGCACCATTTCCTCTCCTTGTTTTTGATCAATCCATGACCTTCCACCAAATGGCAAAGATTCTTCCCTATGTCTGCATTCACAATGCTGCATAGATTTTCCATATTCGAGGGTCTATAATGTCTCATTGTTTCTCTTCTGGAGCTTGGAATCTTCCCAAGTCCATGGGTTACCCGATACGTGGGAGTGGATTTTGGGGAATGACTAGTGGAATATTTTCTTCCACCTACCTTATTTTTCCCTGGTGTTTAGGGATACACTTGATGAATGTGCTTGATTACTTTCTTGTAGTTGACTAATTTCAGTAGAATTCTTCCATTTACCAATTTACAAGCGAAGTATCACTTGGTGACATTCCTGTGTGATTTATTGTTGTGTATTTACTTCCATGGATATGTATTATGGGAAAGAAGAATTTGTATTGCTAATGATTGGATTGGGATACCATTGGGGAAAATTGTTTGATTTTGGGGAAGGTTGCAGGGAAACACCATTCATAAGCTTTCACAAGATTATTTTTCACTAGGACTCTAACTTTAGTTGAACCGGCCGTATTAGGATTGTATGGTTGAAATGGCCTTAAGGAGGGAAACTAATTTTAATTTTGAGGAGTTTGGATTGAAGGTCATTGTTGGGTTGATATGCAATCTTGTTTGGTTGGAATGGAGGTTTGTAAGTTTGAAACTTTGATCTTTTCCTCTTTTTAATGATACCAACTCGTTCCCAAAATTTTGTAATTGTTGGGTAAGTGCAAGTCAGTTGGTGGACCAAAAAGGGGTCATAAGTGGACGTCATATTGCAAAAAACAACAAAATCTCAACTTGTAGCGATTATTAGTAATACACACACTCAAAATTAGAAAAATTTATGTAAATATAAATCATAGCATCCGAAATCTAGTTTCTAAACTACTAATTTAAAAAAAATAAAAAAATAGAAAAGTTTAGCTATATTAAACACTCAAAATTATATGACTTGTTTTTTTGAAAAAACCTAGAAGATTATAGTCTTTTGCGGTGATTTGGATGATAAAATATTTTTATTTTATTTTTCCTTTGGTGAAAAGTTAGATGTCACTATCTATCTTAGGATGAATTTTATTTTGTATTTTTTCGAGCAATATTTGTTTTTTAATGATTTTTTCCATGAAAGTGGTTTGAATTTTTTAGAAAACGGAGCACTTTCTATTTTCCCACCATAACTACATCAAAAAATATTGAAATCAAATAATTTTTGTTTTAATGTGTATAGAATTTTGCCATGCTTGGGATGGTATAGGTTTTATCACATTTTGATAAATGAAACAAAAGTTGCAGTCTTAAACGTAGACATGAACATTCACGGAAAAATGTCTTAAAGACCTCACATTACTAAAAAATTATAAAATGATACTTATCTTATTCTATTCACTTTAAAATCAATATTTCTACAAAGCTAATAGTCTCCCCTATGCGATAGTATTATTTTTGTGATATGTTTTCTATTTTTGGCATGGTTCAAGTTCGCAGAAGAGTAAATTTGAAGTTTTTGGCATTTCACACGCCATAATGACCTCCCATAGCTTTGGTTGGGGAAAAACAAAGATTTCCCAAGCCTTGAGGGTTGGATTTGATGATACAAAAATAATTGTGATCATGGTTTATAAACCACGAACACGGTCCTTAATAATAGGACCATGATCGCGCTTTATAAACTATGATCACGGTTATTAAATCATATTTACACACATCCCAATGTTTGAATTACCATGTGATTTTTTCTTGTTTGGCCTTATTATACGAATTATTGTGAATTTTTGTCATTTTCTACATGTTTTTTTATCATCGGAAGTAAAACATCATGGGAGATAAGAAACGAAGTCAAAAAAGGAAATCAATAAGTAAAAACACAAGCGAATTAGACGTAAAAAGATTTCAAGATGCTGAGTGAATGCAAAATCTTATGAATCAAGAAGAGGTTCATCTTCAACCCCTACTATTGTAAGCAACGAGGAACCATGTAATATTTCTACTATCAATGTTGAAGATGAATTAAATACTTATGATGAAGATGTTTTTACTGTCAATGTTGAAGATGAATTAAATACTCGTGATGTAGATGATGTTGAAATTGAAGGAGACAATGAAAATGTGAATTAGGAAATTTAGGTTGAAACCATAGACAAATAAAATTTGGCAAAAACACCTGATGCAACCTAGAATTTACCAGAAATAACCTAGGCGCATTGGCACATCACTCAGCCTAGACTGAGCGCTCACCCAAAGCGCGCAAAGGTACCATGCCCCTCTTTAGGGTTGCTTGTGCAGGATGTTAGCATGATGAAGACTTAATGCATTCAGATCCATAAATAACATAACATTCTACAAAGCATATTCTAGATCTAGATCTAAGGGTAACAAATTTAAATAATAACCATAATGAATTCAACCATGCAAGAACCAGTTATACTCATGTTTAACACCTTGATTCAGCCAATACACTCCATTATATTAAACACAAGTAAATACACAAAAGCTTCTTATAATAAATAGTATCATAAGCTCATGCGCACATCAGATATGGCAGCATAACTTCACAATAATTTATATCTAGTCCTCCTATACTACGCATATCACTACATATTTATAAGGGTGGGGACTTTCCCTTCACCGCTTACATAATTCCCAAAATAGGTTGCATGCTGAAAATAGCCATGCACCTTTACAATAATAGACACACATGCAAGTGTGCTAATAATAGATCTCTTTTGGTTAACTGGTAGTAATAATTCTATTAATAACTCGAACCCATGTAAAGCACTTAGTAGACGCTCTTCCAATAATAGCCCATGCATGTTGTGCAAGTCTTTATCCAATTTGTGTGCTCTGCACGCTATCTCCAAAAATAGACCGTACATGTGAAAACGGCTAAGTCTTGAATCTACCCTTGTCTTTTGCGCACGCGTCCTTCCCTATCCTTCTACACCTTTGACTGTGCTTTACTCCACGCACACGAATCTTTCATGCACCTTCTCCTTAGTATCATCCTCTTGTCGCTCAACAAAACCTCCTAGGATTTTACATAAGAGACCTAATTATTTTATCAAAATTGATGTGAGAACATTTTGAAACCAATTTCGATAAACTTTACGAATGAAAAATCAGAAGAAAATCCATTGAAATTTGGGATAATCATTTTGAAATTTTAAATGATTCCCAAAGATGTCATTTGTTAGTTAGTTTGATGAAATTGAATAAAATGAGACCTACATTAAACATCTTAGGATTAAACATCTAATATATGTGGTCAAATCTCTACAATTGTTGAAAACCTTCATGATGCATATCACACTATTGGTGTCGAGAGATGCACAAGAGGATACTAATTTTGTGTGTCATGTACTTGCTTTACTAGTGTTGTAAGTGAATAAAAAAATAACATTTGATTAAGCAAACAAGTCAAATGTTGAAAGTTGATCAATTTTTTTAATGAAAGCAATTGAAAGGCGTAATATCCTTCAATCACTTAATAACACTAATTTTTGGTCATTTTCTGCTAGAGCACTACGTAAGGATAAAGATATATCGATTGTTATAAGAGAAGTTCTTATTCAATTTTGGCATGATAACACTAGAGTTTCACCTAATACAAGAGATGTTGTAAAATGGAGAGTTGGTTCTACTAATTGCGAACCACATCCAAAGCATTTCTTAGATATGACTCAAACTCATTTTTTTGTAAGTTTGAACATGAACATCCAAAAATTAAAAATAGTCAACATTTTTTTGAAATGTTGAAACCATTCTCTATGAAAATCTACCATCCTTGCACAACTTGTTGTAGGGAAAATGTTGAATTGCGATGCATTATGCTAAATTTTTACGTATTCGTTTCCGATTTTCATTCTGAAACTATGTTATCAGAATGTGGTGTTCAAGTTCCACCAATATCTTCCAGGGATTTCATTCCTACGGTATTTTGTGAAAGAGAATTTGGACAATTTTTTTATAGTCAAGGATTGTTTAGATGAAAGTTATGGTAGGTGTGGCAGATTACCTAAATTGGAAAGTTACATCCATAAGCAAATTGGAGTGTGTGTGATAGGACATAATTTAGTTGATTTTGATAAATATAAATAAGTACCATACCAATTGAAATATGGAAAGGAGTCTAAATGGTGTGAGCTAGTTACTGAGCACATATGGCTTTTTTCAATTTATGAGAAAATTTAAGGATGAAATTGTTTATGAGTGTCTTAGGCATACACACAGAGATCAATGGTTGGATGAAAATTTAAAGATATGCGAGGACACATTTCCTATTGGTATTATTGTTTCTTGGTTGATTTTGCAGAGAATTACATGTTACAACCATAAATGGAGGTTTAATCACAATATTACAACTCGATACTGAGTTGCCATTTTTGTGCATATAACATTTATCCATTCTCTAACATGACTGAGAGAATGATCAATTTTTTAAAGAGAGTACCACTTTTATATCGGTGATGATCGTACTCATTCTACTAAATTTGTGCGGGGGTGTTTCTAGTTATTTTATGGAAACTTGTATGATAGGGACATCCATTTCAATTAACATTATATATAGTCGAGATAATTACACGTCTCGGTTTAAGAATGAAAAAATGTTTTATTGGATGACCAGGATGCACATCAAGATGGGTGTGCAACATATTTGGAGTTTCACCGAAATTTGGACATGGAAAAGGAGAACATGACGGTGCGGGGGTATATGTGAAAAGAGCTCTTACAAGAGAAGAGTTGAAGTACAAAGATGGTGCTAAATTGAAAAATGCAAAGAGCATAGTGGAATAATGTATTGATAACATGGTTCGAGGTTCTTTCAAGAAAATTCCACGAGTTCATAGATATTTTTGGTTGATAGAGGAACAAAAATTGCTAACTATGATGATTGTATGACACTCACAAGGTCCAGTGATTTGTACTCATTTTGTATCTCGAGCATGCTACTGTTATCCCAAATTCACCCCCGACAAATTTGGTCAGAAAAAAGTCCTGCACATAAGGAAATTATGAAGGAAATGATTTAGACCCCCGAGCTCGAGTTCCAGAACTGGAAAAGTGAAAACAGAAGCCCGAGAAAGTCAAATTCAACCCTGCACGAGAAGAAATAGAAGAAATGGTTCCTTTGAGCGTTTCCATACCTTAAATCTATTTAAATGGGTCGAGGGAGGACTCAACATGGAGTGGTGGGGGAAGAGAATGATTAAATGACCCTATGCAAAGAAAATGACTCTGTCGAGCCGTTTCATGTCTTAAATCTATTTTGCAAGCTTCAGGAAGACTCAACAATGAAACTGCAGGGTCAGATAAGTATGGAGGAGACAGTTTTAAAGAGGCCAGATGCAAGAAACAGAAGAAACGGTGAATTTTGGAAGTTTTTAGGCTCGAAACAATTTAGGAAAGGGTCTAAAATTGACTAAGTATGGAGGAGGTGGCAGAGAGATCCATGTGTCTAAATGATGCTTTTCCAAAGATAGATCTAAATAGAGAAGCTCAAACTTGCTTGACCCTCCACATAGCAAATGGTCAAAGAGAGTCAAGGGGCGGACAAAAAAGACTTCAAATTTGGCTAAGTATAAAAGTGTAAGCGGAGAATGCCAAGTGTCAGTGTGGCACATCTCCAAGAGTTGGTCCCAAGAAGAGACCCAGTGAGAATGAGCTTGCCACACGTGCCCCATCTCAAAAAGGGGGACCCATTTTTCAAACTATTTCCCGTCCATTCATACGGATCCGATAAAAACTTTGAAGGGCTCAAAATATTGCAAATCTAACACCATTGGAAATATCTCGACCTCGCCCACACAATGGAGGTCTGAAACTTTAATTTTTGAGAGGGTAGGTGGAAGAAAAATGGGGAAAAAGCTTCGAGCTTTCAATCTAGGATCATCAGTCTCAACAACTAGATTGGATTCAATCTATTTCCACCATTTCCTCTTCCTTCAAGGTGCCGAATCGAGGATTGATGCTAGTAAAGATGGATTCGGGGTAGATTTCAGCAGAAAACATTAATGATGGTGGTTGAGCTTCGACCTACATTTTCCCGCTTCTCTCTCTCTCCTTCTTCTCTCCGATCGATTCTATAAATACGGGGCAAGATTCATTGTAAAGGGTTGGACATTCTTTGTTTTGCAAGATCCCTCTTCCTTATAGAAAAGGGACTTGTGGGGTTCAGGCCTTCCACTAAAATTGTAATATGTTTATGCCTTTTGGCTACTTTGTAATGGACTGTATCAATCTATAGAGCAATAAAACACATCTGTGATCGATTTTAGATTCTCTCTTGTCTCTTTTGCTTTCATTTGGCCTTCCATTATATATCCGGCTATCTATGCTTTGGTTTATTGTATGCATTTTTTGGTTTGTGCCTATTAGCAAAACAAGTGTTCATATTCCTTTGGTGCATCACCTCGTAGTTTAGCTTTTTTTTCATTTCTGTATTCCTTCTATCCCTATATCCTTGGTAAATTTTAGATTAGGATTAAGAACAAATCCTCTGCAAGTTTCTACGTATGCACCTAAACAGAGGAATAAGGAACCAAGCTTTAATCTAGAGATCTTTTCCATTTTGCAAGGTCCCACACCTTGGGGAAAGTTCAATGTTATGCAATCACACCAAATGAGTCTGCCTTAGAAAAGTAGATTTTTAGAACTCATTTGGGGGTGCTGTGATTTTGCATTAACAGTTTTGGCATGCCCAGTGGGATAGGTCTAAAGCACCTTACCACTTCACTTCATCAGGTTCGATGTGCTCTTGGTGAAGATTTCAGCCTTTGGAGACACTTTCAAGCACATCTGGTGACTCCATTTGGTCAAAACCCATTCTCTGAGTTGTAGACCTTTTCCATCCATTTCCACTCATTTCATCCATTTTCTTCTTCCATCTCTTTCATTTTCTCCCATTCCATGAGGTTGTGCAATCATGACTTCATTCCCTTCATGGAACTCACACTTACAACAATACAATCCACCTCCAATGTATTTCCCAACTCCTCCAGATCAACATTATAATCAAATCCAGACCATTATGCTTACCCATATGAGCAGTGTCAAAACCAATTTGACTATGGAGCTTATCAAGAACAAGGGGACGCATATGATGGCAATAGTTATGCAGAGGATGTTAGTCTACTAGAGAAGATTCAAAAAATGGATGTTGGCATGGTTTAATTAAGGGCAAAAACTCAAATTTGGGCTTTAGAATTTGGTTGCAAGGCACCTTGTCTATGGGAAGGCCCTTTTCCAAGACACTACAACCCTCAGGAGAAGCTTGACTTCATGGTTGAAGTGTTGCCTCAGCTTACACGGTGGGTTGAGGAGATCGGGGCTTATGAGCAAAGTGTGAGACAACCTTGTCAATGGGTAAGTCAATCACCAGCTCCCTGTCTTTCATTGTCTCTTCCTCAATATTTATCATTTCAGCAAGAGGCAAGAGTCAAGCCCCTCACTTGCTGCCCCAAGTGTTGATTTCATTTCTCCATCTCCTAGTCTTCCACCTCACCTCAGTTTCTCTGCTCTTTTCCCTTCCAAATCCAATTCCCCTCTACAAGAGCCAAAAGCAATCCTTCCCCTCCGCCACAAACAAGGAAAAAACTAGTGCAGACCCCACCCACCACTCCTCTTGCCTTCCCAAGTCCATGTTGGGAAGAGACTCCAAAACCAGCCAAGGATAACATCAAACAGAGGAACCCAACAGAGAAGAAATGATAGAAAATCTGAAGAGTTGGGATGCTAAATTTGAGTTTTCAAAGGTTCCCTTATTGGTTAAGCCTATGGAGGAGGCTGAGGTCAAGCCACAAGTGGTGGAAGCTCCAACTACAACACAAGTAGGGGAAGAAGGAGCTACTCCTAATCCAAAAGAAGAGGAGTACATTCCGGCTATGGAGGAGGACCATACTGATTTCAGAGGCTCCAAGTGCGGAGCAGGCCACAAAAGAACCTTCAGTTCTTCCTCCCACTTCATCCCCTTCAAGCTCTGATGTTGAAGAAGAGTTTGATCTCTCAAAATTCATATTTGAGGAAGAGAGAAACCATGGTGAGCAAGTTACAGATCAAGAGGACACCATGAAGGAGGTTGAGCACTGCAAGCAGGACAACAAGGAGGTAGATTACCTGTCTGACTTGGAGGATTGTCTTGATGGAGAGGAGCCCATGGAGATTACATCATCCGCTCCTCCATCCATCTTCCATGCACATGATCTTGCTGCCATGAAGGAGAACATTCAGGAACAACAACCTATACTTCATAACAGCCCTCTGGAACCAAGGTTGGAAGATCTTGATCTTCCATGTTCTTCAAAAGAGGAGGAAGGAAACAATGAAGACCCCATCTCTCCCACACCATCCATCCAAGAAGGTCCACAAGAAGACTCCATTTTTGGAGTTGAATTTTAGAGAAATGGGCACATCCAAAGGATCAGACCATGCCCAATTAGGTACTTGTATTCATTGGAGCCAAAGGAGAAACCAAAACTAGTCATGCCTACTTCAGGGCATGAGGGCGAGCATTAAAGTACCAAGGGTCATCATCAACACCTCTAGAAGTTTGATGCAAGTTAGCTTAAGGAGGTATTTTCCATTAATGTTGATACCTTGATGATTTGGGTGGAGGACTAGCTTATTGTCAGTTTTTCACTCATCCAACCAGCCATGTTCAATGCCAAATCAGTTACATGGCTACCATTTTTGAGGAAGGGAAGCCATTTCTCCCTGCCAGTGTAGGCTTTGTTTGAGTTCTCTTTGCTCTTGGTTAGAGTAGAGTAGGTAGGTTTGTTTTCAGTAGAAGAAGTGCTCTTGCACACTCTGCATATCCCACTTGGGGTATGTATGATTTTTAGTTTGTACATAGTTTTTGGTGTTGTTGTTTTGCTCTTGCACAGTCCATTTCAGTTGGCTTTTGGTGAAGTCCAACTTCAAGTTTTGGCGGGTTTCCAAGAGGCTAAGAGGTCAGCAAGTGTAGAGAGTCGGGGAGTCCATTTTATAAGAAGGATCAGTGTCAGGCCATCATTCTTGACTCCATGCCCAATGGATGCTTCAAGGCCACTGGTCTTTTCATCTAGAAGGCAGATGTCCCCGTGAGTCACCAATTGTTATCCCAAATTCACCCCCAGAAAATTTGGTCAGAACAAAGTCCTGCACATAAGGAAATTATGAAGGAAATGATTCAGACCCTAAGCTTGAGTTCTAGAACTAGGCAAAGTGAAAACAAAAGGCCCGAGAAAGTCAAATTCGACCCTACACAAGAAGAAATAGAAGAAATGGTTCCTTTGAGCGTTTCCATACCTTAAATCTATTTAAATGGGTCGAGGGAGGACTCAACATGGAGTGGCAGGGGCAGAGAATGATTAAACGACCCTATGCAAAGAAAATGACTCTGTCGAGCCGTTTCATGTCTTAAATCTATTTTGTAAGCTTCAGGAAGACTCAACAATGAAACTGCAGGGTCAGATAAGTATGGAGGAGATAGTTTTAAAGAGGCCAGATGCAAGAAACAGAAGAAATGGTGAAGTCTGGAAGTTTTCAGGCTCGAAACAGTTTAGGAAAGGGTCCAAAATCGACTAAGTATGGAGGAGGCGGTGGAGAGAGCCACGTGTCTAAACGACGCTTCTCCAAAGATGGATCCAAATAGAGAAGCTCAAACTTGCGCCAGCCCTCCACGTAGCAAATGGTCAAAGAGAGTCAAGGGGTGGATAGAAAAGGCTTCAAATTTGGCTAAGTATAAAAGTGTAAGTGGAGAATGCCAAGTGTCAGTGTGGTGCATCTCCAAGAGTTGGTCCCAAGGCAGAGACCCAAGTGAGTGCGAGCTTGCCACGTGCCCCATCTCAAAAAGGGGGACCCATTTTTCAAATTGTTTCCCATCCATTCGTACGGATCCGATACAAACTTCGAAGGGCTCAAAATATTGCAAATCTGACACCATTGGAAAGATCTCGGCCTCGCCCACACAATGGAGGTTTGAAACTTTAATTTTTGAGAGGGTAGGTGGAAGAAAAATGGGGAAACGTCTTTGAGCTTTCAATGCAGGGTCATCAGTCTCAACAACCAGATCAGATTCAATCTATTTCCACCGTTTCCTCTTCCTTTAAGGCACCAAATCAAGGATCGATGTAGTAAAGATGGATTCAGGTAGATTTCAGTAGAAAACATTAACGATGGTGGTTGAGCTTTGACCTACGTTTTCCTGCTTCTCTCTCTTTCCTTCTTCTCTCCGATTGATTCTATAACTATGTGGGGGGATTCATTATAAAGGGTTGGACATTCTTTGTTTTGTAGGCTCCCTCTTCCTTCTAGAAAAGGGATTATGGGGTTCGAGCCTTCCACTAAAAATGTAATAGGTTTTACGCCTTTTGGCTATTTTTGTAATGGTGTATCAATCTATAGAGCAATAAAACACGCTCTCGTGATCAATTTTGGATCCTCTCTTATCTCTTTTGCTTTCATTTGGCCTTCCATTTATATATCGGCTATCTCGTGCTATTTTATTGTATGCATTTTGTTGGTTTGTGTCTATTAACAAAATAAGTGTTCAACATTCCTTTGGTGCATCACCTTGTAGTTCACCTTTGTTTTAATTTCGTATTCCTTCTATCCCTGTCTCCTTGGTAAATTTTAGATTAGGATTAAGAACAGATCCTCTGCAAGTTTCTACGTATGCACCTAAACAAAGGAATAAGGAACCAACCTTTAATCTAGTGAGATTTTCCATTTTGCAAGGTCCCACACCTTGGGAAAGTTCAATGTTATGCAATCACACCAAATGAGTATACCTTAGAAAAGTATATTTTTAGAGCTCATTTGAGGGTGCTTTGTGATTTTACATTAACAGCCTACTTCATGGGCCACATGGACAAGAAATTTGGTGTGTGTTTTCTTGCACCTTATATCAAATTTGTCACTTCGAGTGTGATTCACAAGAATGGGTGGATGGATGGATTTGTAGGCCTCTAACTCCACTTCCCAGTTATCAATCTCTACATGCATTACAACTTGTTTCTCCTAATGAAGTTACAACATCCAAGGAATTTGACGACATTTCGATTTTTTTGTGACAAGGTAAATGGTTATTTACAATTTTGTATTGATTTATGTCCATTGAAATTAATATGTAATTTAAATTTGAGTTGAAACCTTTGTTTTTTGTAGGACATGTATTTGTAGTTATTGTGATAGAAGACAATGAAGAAGGAATAAACTATTTCTTATGTTGTTGCATCGAGGAAAGAAAGAAGTTTACTTCTCTTATTATAGATGGTGAAGATATTGAGTACCCTATAGGGTCAGTGGTAGTTATTGGAACTTGGCTTCAACGGTATCCATTAAAAATTTGTTTGAAGACTTTGAGACACACAAGAAAATACTCTTATATTTGCATCTAGTTCTAGTGACAAATATTTAGCTGTATAGATATCAAGGAAGGCCTAATAACAAGATTCTTTGGAAGGTTCGAGAGTTAGATCATGAAGCAATCCTGTCCACTATTCAGAGTAGATCCGATCTTGATGGTTCATTGGAATGAATTTACATGCTCACATTTGGTATATATAATTTATTTGAAGTGTTTAAATTTTTCAACTAGATTCAAGTTCATATATTTTATTAAATTTGTGTATTTTGTATATATCTAGTATGGTTTTGATTTAACTTTTAAAATTTATTTGACTTTAACACTTTTATGCAGGTTAGTGGTACCAGAAAAGCTTCCACCTTCATGACTGATGGTTCATTGGAATGAATTTAGATGTTCATCTGGTATATATAATTTCTTTGAAGTGTTTAAATTTGTCAACTAGATCATTCAAGTTCATATATTTTATTAAATTTGTGTATTTTGTATATATCTAGTGGTGCGAAAAGCTTCCACCTTCACATGGTTGGTACTGTTAGTAGAGAATTTAATATTCTCAAAGCTAAGAGAGGCTTTCATTGTTTTACAAGTAAAGAGAAGAAACTATCAACAATTTATGTATATGTGGAGGGGTTTCTTGGGTCCGGAGGAGGTAGCTCGGAAGCACCAGGAGCATAGGGAACCAAAATGACACCTCCCCAAGTGTTTAAGAGGCCATCCCTATGCATGTGCATAGTCGGTTTGGTCCCATGACCCACCGTTTGTAAAATATAGCGTTTGACAACTTCACACTGGCTCAAACTGCACAAATTGGTGCATTTACAAACAATAAGGCAATGTGAGCAGCGATTGGAGATAGAAAAAAATGAGACAAGATATTATAGAGGGTCCCTACGCTGAGGTGTAGGATCTAATGAGATGTATCTAGGTGCTATGGAGACCGAGTAATCACCGTCGAAGCTGTACGGATTTTTGGTCTCAGGGCTCTTAAGGGACTACGCCCGAACCAATAGTCTAAACATCTTATGATAAAGTAGAGAAGGATAATTAGTCCTATTTATTTGCATAATATCTCTTGACTGTTAATATGGAAAGGTCCTACAGGTGATGTAGATCACATGTCATAATTTTTATGTGTCTTGAAATTGCATAATTTGGTTTTTAGAGAAAATTGTAGGCTCTCGGGATCTATCTAGGGATTTGTGTAACTTTTTATTATACGAGTGAATATTGCTAGAAATTTCAAATTATCTTTGTTTGTGCATGAATTAGAAGACCCCAAGATTTCGTGGTGATTGATACAGTGTAGTGAAAGTTATCTAGATAACAATTATTTCTTGAGTAACTGGTAAAAGTAAAGTGTACAAAAATGAAGGAAAAAGTCAGGCTTCTCACTATAATTTGATAAATCATGATCTTAGACTAGGTATGAAGGTGATATCAAGTATGAATGAGATGTTTGAATGATCTTAGGGGTGTAGGAATAAATAAAATGCCATCAGTTGAATGAAATATGACTATACAGGACAATATTAAGTCACAAAAAGGGTTATTAGAGATATTCAAGAAGTAATTCATTAAAGATGTGGAATGTATTTGGTATGTAGAACTTGGTTCTAGGCAGGTCACCAAGCTATATCCATTGTGTACATGAGAATGCAAATATAGAGAAACTTGATGAATAACAAATATAATATGAGATTGGGTGTATAGAATTGCATAGGGAGTATTGGTGATAAACATGAACCAAGGGACCCATGATATATTTAGAAGTGTAGGTAACTTATCCCATATTGTCATCTCTTTGTTGTTTAGAGAGAAGAGGGTTAATAAAGAATGCATAGAACTAACAATTCTAGCAACATTTAGATGGTTAATAAAGAATGCATAGAACTAATAATGAAGAGGGTTAATATTTAGATGGAGTGCTCTAGAAACATGTCTAGCATAGAGGTAAGTGTCCATGATCATGATAAAAGGAGAGTTTGTATATCTAGGAGAGTGTTAAACTTAACCCTTGCATCATAAGAGCTTAATGTTATGATCAAATTGTACTAGCTAGAGTTATGGGATTGCAAACTACTAGAGAATTCCACAATTAGAAACAACGTGTAAAGAGAAACTAACCTACGTAAAAGTCACGTGAGGCATGCCAGTAGCCTCAGTGCCCAGAGCAGATGATGACTTGCTATGCTCCTCTCGTATAAAAGAAAAACATATTAATATGTACATGTACATGTGAAACACTATACATGAACATTAAAAATGTGTATTTAATAATAAAAGTGCAATCAAATGAAATTTGAAATGTAAGTAACTTGAAACTTACGTCTGTAACATGCCTAAATGCAGTAGCTAGCATGTTTATGTGGGATGTGTCCTTCACTGGCTCTTGTTGTTTAAAATCAAAAAAATATTAGTTTTTACATGATGTAATCAAATACATATATATTAAAATCTCAAATGAAATAAACTATTGTATATATATATATTATATTTATTTGACATTTACCTGTGAAAGACCAAGATCATTTGCACCAGTTCCAAAAACATCCGCCATCATCTCATCTAGAGAAAAGAAATCATGTGATCCAAAAATGATGTCTCACCCCATTGCATACGAAACCACATGATTTGTAGTGGTGTGGTGCACTAGAACCGACACCTCCACCAACATCACTATATGTAATCTTTCCACTATGATTGGTCGAGTGTCGGTGAGCTCCCTTAATGCATGTAGTGTGTCAATATCCACAACCTCCTTTACTATAGGAGGGATAATCAAGCGAGTGGGGGTTTTGGGTCATGTGGGATCCTAGGTTGACCAACACGTGCACTGGTCTACTTTGTGCAGAGCCACCTCCTCTCCCATAAAAATTAGAAAAGTCAAAATAATTTGGGACCTCATTAAGCACGAACTCATAATATAATTTCTTCAAAAATAGAGAGGAACCTCATTGTTGTTGCATGGTGGATAATAAAAAACCATCCACCATCGGTCCCAAAATTGTTCTTGATTTCGGTCATCATGGCACCAATGGATTGGGAGCCATTTGCAAGTAGTTGGGGGGGAATTGGTTCTCGAGTCAATAAATAATGCACAAATGTGGTATTTTCACTTTTTTTTGTCTTTTACGCCGCATGGGATAATTTATCTACATACCACCGCCTACAATCAGCTCTAAAGGTATTCCATCTGTCTATTTAGTTGGTTACAAAGTCAACTTTGTCAATCAATGTTTACAATGTGTTGGCTAAAGTCATGCGGGACATATTTGTGGCATGATTTTGTCTTATTGTCTGAATAAGGTTCTCAATGGCAATTTTATTTTGTCGAATTCTTCCAACGATATCAACTTGTGTTCTGCTTTGGTTCTATGGGGACAGAAGGAGCCATAGGAGGTAGATCTACATTTGGAGGAGGGTTTTGAGGAATGTTTGGAGGGTTTTGAGGAATATTTGGATGGTTTGTAGGATTACGAACTTGCGAACAACTGACAAAATAAAGAAATTGTATAAATAAATTTTTTTGAAAAAACCCATGAAAATCACAAAAACCTAAAATGCAAGAAATTTGATCAAAATCGAGGGCTTACCTCTTCGTCTTGGTGGCATCATTGAAAATTTCATGATCCAAAATTCAAGAGAAATTTGTAGGGGTATTCAAAGCGTGAGTGCCAATAGTGGAGGAGAAATCGCGGTTCGTAGGGGGAAATGGGGAAAATGAGGGGTCATGGGTCTATTATTTTTGTCTCAGAGGACCATGATCGTGGTTTTAGGTTCAAAAATTCCTGAACCTATAGAAAATAGTTTGCAATCGTGGTACGTGAATTTCAGGTTTTCATGTCCACTTTTGGTCCACCAACTTACTTGCTCTTACCCCACTTCATGTTGGTAGGGGAATTCACTAAGTAATGGTATAAAATAGAGGGAACACACAAGGATGCACATGCAAAGGAAAATGATAGTGCACAAGGGGCACATACATTGGAGGTATAGGTTGGCATGTGGATCTCGTGCATATAGGAAAAGAGAACATGAATTTAACCATTTTTTGAGAAAGAGATAAAATAGAAAAGCGAGGGTTGAGTGATGACCACACAAGGGATAAAAGCATGATGACTTGGTGGTCAAACAAAGAGCTATATTTGGAATAAGCACATACAAAGAAAGTAGGAAATAACCATGCACTATTCAGAGCTAATAATAGGATTAAAGAAATTTTTATATTTAGTATTAATCTATTATTAACATAGGATGTAAAACATGTAAGTTATTTTTTTAAGCACGCCTATTATTAGGAGAGTGCATGGGAGATGAAGGGAAAGTCCCCACCCATATATATACTTGATGTATGTCATTTTTATAGGGGGGTTGTGATCTAGAGAGAGTGTAAACTGTGTGCGGATGAAAAAAGTTGTGCCGTAGGGTTTAGTGTTTGCACGCACGGTCATGCATGCTATTGTAAGGACTGTTATATGTATTAGCTTTGTGATGTAATGGATTCTGGTTTGTAATGGATACTTATGGCTGGATAATGATAGTTGATATATCTAAATATGGTGTTATAATGATGTAGTTAAAATTAGTTCTTGTTCACATTAGTTACGTATCTTTCTTATTATATGTGTTTATAATTTTCCATGGTTAGAATGACTATCTAGATATGAATGTTTTATTGGTTAGAAATGTGATGGAAATGCATGCTAACACCTTGGAAAAAATAAAAAAATAGGGACTGGTGGCTGCACCCGATTCAAGTGAGCATTTATATCTATCTCGAATGAAGTGCCAACGCGCATAACTAATGAGTGCGCAAATAAAAGGCTACATTTTGGTTTCATTTATGGGGCCTCTTTTTAATTTTTCTACTAGGATGTTACATGCAGATGTCATATCGAATGTGTTGTGAGAGTATTGAAAGCTTGGTAGAATATAGTCAAGACTTATTTGCACAAAGATATAACACTAAACCTGATTTTAAAGCACAAAAGTGGGTGGAAGATAATGTGTATACTTTGCTTGTATGAGAGACGTTATTTATTTTCTTTCTAGTAGAGTTGTATCAAGTGCTTGGAAGCTTACGTATCAAACATAATTTTCTCCCCATGAATGAGATCTTGGATGGAGGAAGACTATCATACTCTTCGATTCTATTTGAGACATGGTATAGAGCTATAGATCATTGGTGGGAAGGTGTATTGCATAATCATACTTTGGAGTATGTAATTTATATGTATTCTTATCTCGAGGAGGCTGAGTTTTAGTTCTTGCATGAGCAGAGGGGATATTACTTACATGTGCTACCGTTAGCTATCAAGATATTAATGGTAGAATTAGGACTGGAGAGATAACCTATGGCTAGCTAAATCCCCACCATGTGCGGGGAAAAGAAGAAGTAGGTGTGGAGAAAGATGGTGGCAGTCATCTTTCCTCTCTCTCTATATGGAAGAAATACAAAGAGAGGAAAGACAACTCAAGTATAATGAAGTGTAATATAGGGCGGTTGACGCAACGTTCTTTGTCGAGAAGAATGACGACTAGTGAAGGTTTTGAGACTCTCATGGAAGATGATGAGTCAAAATATCATATCCTCCCAACTTTGGGAAAGCACAGAGAGACCCCATCAGATTTTGATGAGAGTGCGTCAGAGGAAATAAATTGAACCACAGGCACACATCTGACCTAGCCTGAATACCTATCCCTTGTGCAAGGTGTTCCAAATCCAGAGGTACTTGTTGAAGGGTAGAGTAGTGAAGGTAAGTAGACAACATCTCGTGTAGGGTGTAACAACCTAAACTTTGACACTCAAAATAGAGGAATTTTTTTTATATAACAACATTTAGACATTCCTCTATATTTACAAATAAGATTACTAGCTACAAATAGTTAATACAACAAGTCCAATTAATTTAATCCATCCTATAACATAGTGATAAACCCTATGAAACTATAAGGGTTAAATATCCCTGATCTCCATGATCACCCTTTAATATTTGATGAATGTTCATAATTATCCCCATTGGTTTTACCACTTTGTGGTAGTGGAGAACTTGTGACTGATCTCTATAAGTGTCTACCTAGAGTCCAATTACTAAAACCCATCTGTATCCTACACTTCAAGATTGAGAAATCACAAAGATTAGAAAATCTACCCAACAAACACATTACTTTGGCCAAAGTTTCTTAGCTTTACTATGTACGCTTAGTATAGAAGAGTACACAACGCGCTCTAACCTTGTCTTCCCATCACCTCACCAACATCTCATTACAATTATCTAGATCCATTAAACTTAAGCAGGTGAACCTATTAAGACACACTTAATTCTCTAATGAGTTCAACTATGTAAGTTTGAGGAACCACCAATTCCTACTATTGGTTACCTATGAGAGGCCAATCCACTGCTTAATATGTTATTGTATTAAGTGGCCGATAGGCTATGCGAAGGTAGCTTACAATGTGCATTATTTATGTTATTCTATACGGCTTCCTAACCTTCATGTTTATGCCAACTAATTAATGACATACAGCTTACGCATTTAATTACCTTGGTTGAAAGGATAAGATCATAAAGTGTTCATCACCTCACTGCCCCATTCATACATCCTAAACATTTTGTTAGAAAAGGTGTACTATAACCTTGGTCAAGATTCCCATTAGGGCTTACTAATCATAAATAGTCATACCATAGGTTATCTTGATACTATATCCCTTAACCATGTTATATCTTTTCTATTTAGGACTGAACTCCTATCTTCATCTTGTATAAGGTTGGAGGTAATACCCTCTTAAGGTAACTTCTTTTGTATTACGAAGTATGAAGAGTCCTTTTACTTGATCTTAAATATTATAGGTAGTAAACCTAACTTTAATTGTAAAGGTTATTATTCTTCATTTTAAAATACCTTCACTAAGACTGACTAGCTTAGTATCATTTTAGGATTTTTTTCCTAACACTTTGTGGATTAATCCAATATACCTACAATACAGATTTTTTTCCTTTAAATGTTATTACTAACATTGAATCATTCAATTAAAATCTTGAATAGATTATTATATTTTTATACCCTTATTGCATATACACCTTTATCCTCTCTTTTGACCCAACATGCCTTTAGGATCATATTTCATTCCTCTTTAGATGATGTTTGGCATTGAACTAAACATTTAAATCTTGACTAGATAGTTATCAAGTATTTATCTCATAACGAAACTAAAGATTGGGCCAAGTTATTACCCATTTCAGACTTGCATCTTTTAAAGATAAGACTATTATCACACATGTTTACTCCCTTTCAATTCAATTTTTATACTCACTTACTATACCTTATTTCTGCCCATATTTAACTCTATAAGGAGGTAGATAGTCACATAAATTTGAGTATAACTTTAGTAACATAGCCCCTAAACAATTTATTCATAGCGTAGTAAAGTATGAGGAACACTAACTTCATCAATTGAACTATAATTATTTAAGCATAAGATAATTAAACATGTAATTCCTTAACTTTATCGAATATATCATTTTGTTTCCCAAACCCATAATACGAAAAAGTATTATACATATTCAAATCAACCATCTCATTTATATGTAACAAGTCTCGTCCATCAAAGGACTAATACAAAGTACAACTTTCCCAAGGAAGTATATTTAATCATAAGTACAAGTACAATAGGATCCAAGATCCATAATCTAAATCATCCATTCTAACGTTGATCTTCACAAGACGGAGAAAGAAGATCCACTCATTTTTACTAAACTGTGACACTATTTTGTTTTGGGGTGTTAGTTCAAAGAACTAAGAAGTTAATCTACTTGCTTATCTAAGTTTTTGACAAATAAATTAGATTAGTCATCACCACTAGTTATCTAACATTACAATAGTAATGTTTACGATATAGTTAGGAGTTGGAATCTTCCAGCAATCCCATAGTTGGTGATGGAGGAAGCATGGAGAATATATGTGAAGTGTTCCCAAAGGACCACTCTCACATATAATCCTCCCGCTTCTTCAATCGCAAGCCATGCAATTGATGGAGGATTTGGGATCCCAAACTGTGTTGGATCCAATATCATTCGCACACAACAAACCAAGTTCAATTAATGAATTTAAAATTTAAAATTCAAGGAAATTAAATCTATTTTTCTTCCAACATAATTATAGATTAATTCTCATGCCATGAAAGTCATCCATATATTTTTAATCCATAAAATGAATAAGTATAGAATTTTGGAAAATTTTTGCCAGAGTTTCCCCTTGTATTTTCCACTTTTAAAATTTTCCAACAATCTATATAAACTAATTTAAATCAAATAATGAAATAAATGCTTTAAATGGAAAGGTATGGGTCAAGTGATCTAACTCTCGAGTCGAAGGATCTCGGGAAAAATAAAAATGAAATGAAATAATGACAGAAATATAATATATATATATATATATATATATATATATATATATCTTTCGAGTTTCCCCTTGTATTTTCCACTTTTAAAATTTTCAAAGAATCTATATATATACTAATTTAAATCAAATAATGAAATAAATGCTTTAAATGGAAAGGTATGGGTCAAGTGATCCAACTCCGAGTCGAAGAATCTCAGAGAAAAATAAAAATGAAATCAAATGAGAAATATAATAATATATAATATATATATATATATATATAATATATATATATATATATATATATAAACATTTCCAAATGCCCCGCAAGAGGGTTTTAAGCATCTAAAGATAAAACAAAATCTACATTTCCAATTTCATCCTTTTCATAAGGTTAGTTCACTAATAAGTTCATATTACGTAAAAGAAAACATTTCTAAGCAATACACAATATTTACCTAGGAACCGCAAATCAATGTATGTCATAATATTTTATTTGAAAATAACACATTTCAGATCTGTTTGAGTTTCATATACTTAGAGGTTCTTTATATATTATCAAACAAATGATTGAGTACACAAAAGAAAATACAAGGATCTACCCATTTCAAGTTTACTAATTAGGGTAAGAAGAAAAACCCTACAAATTTTGAACCCACATCATTGGTCGATTTCTATTCAAAATGAACGTAGGTCGCCATACATTTTTAAGATTTGACTTTAAAAAGAAAACCCCAAATCTTTTCAAAGTTGCATTCCAATCCAACAACCACACCACTTCCAAGGATGTATAAAAATTTGAAGAACCCAAAACTTCATCAGATTAATTATACAAACCCTAGCCATACGTTTTCACAAAACCCTCTAAAAATAAGAGAAAAATCATTTCATTTGAAGAAAATAGGCATGACAGATCAGGGAGGATCCAAGATACCCTTATATATATTCAACCATATAAACTCAGCTGGAAAATAGCTCTATGAAAATCCATACAATTTTTCAGAAAGAAGACCATTTTATTAACAGATTCAAGATCATTATTCAAAACCAAACACAACCATCAATTTCATGCTAAAAATACTAGCTGAAACCCACAAAATCGATTTGCACAACCAATTAAACAAACCCATTTCAGCCAAACAATTTTATTGCTGCAAGAGCTCATGCTTAAACCTAGATTCACAATATTTTTCACACATCTAACTCATTAACGCAAACAGACAAAAATAAATATGACAATCCCTTTAAAAATCAAAAACTAGAGAAGCAAGGCGAAAACCAATTACGAAAATGTTTTGCTTTAGCTTCTCAAACCCTAGCCTAAAATGATTTTCCTAAGAGTCAACGAATCCAAGCTCAACCAACAAAACCCCTCTCATTCTTTGCATTCCTCAAAATAAATAGAGGTAGAAAAATCGATTCCAACAGAAGTAGAGAAAAATCCGAAGCATGTCTCCAAAATGGAGTTCCACCACAGTCAAAATGCAATGCAAAACCCAACTCCACTTCTTTTCCCCCTTCTCTCCACATATCCCAACAAACCCTATTGATTTTCCTTGTCCAACTGCCAAGTGGACGGTTTGGAAAATCCTCAAGCCAACGTGGGAGGGGGATCCAAAGTCAAATTTGAATAAACAACCAAATAATTACCTTCTTTCCATATACGTGAATGTCCACTTTTGTGGATTTTGGAATTATTAAAACTTTATCATTGACACATTATGGCATTCTTTCCTATTTTCAAATTGACTTCCAACAAAAATAATAACCTTAGAATATACATGCCATCATGGTATTCCATCACCATGTTTTAATTTTTGAAATAAAATAATATTAAATCAACATTGCTTAACAACTCAATGAGTGTGGCATTATGCCCACAACATTTTAATAATAATAATATTTAACATACGGCCACCACGTTAGTGTTACAAAACAATTCATCCGGCTTATAAGCCTTAAATATGTTTGCCAAAATATGTTGACTCAAAAATGATTTACACAACCGTAATATCTGTAATAATGATACAATTCCAACCATGCCTTATAAATGAATGCAATGCTCAAGTTGACTTAGGAGTGACATCACCCTTAGTCCATATGGGTGCCAACGTAACTTCACGTTGTGTGGAGACCATATCAATTAAGAACAGTGTCATCCTAACCGACTTGATGTTAGCCACAAAAATAAGAACGAGACAAACAAAGTACCACAATATAAAATAAATCTGCATTTAACAATAATAAGTGGTATTTAATTATTCGAATGACCATACATTTTTCCATTATTCATATTTATCTAAATGTCTAATAAAAAGGATTAATTAGCAGGATGTTACATTCCTCCTGCTAAAATGATTCATCATCCCGATGAATTAATTACTATTTTCACATAAACGAGATATAGTAATCTTCTTTGAAGTTTTTACCAAATAAAAACTTCATTTAGTATCCGAATTCTTAATCAAACTTTTAAAAAGTAACAACATGGTTCAAAAACCTTATAAATATGTAAAATATCAAATTTTTACTAGTCTCCAAGCTGATAAACCAAAATTTTCCAAATTGTCAAAAGTAAAAACCAATATTTTGCAAATAATATAGTTTCATTACAAATTCTAAATGAATAAATGTGGAAAAATAGTTTTAAATTCATCCAGATTCTCCCAAGTTGCGTTGTCCTTAGAATACTGGTCCCATTGGACCTTGCATTGCAAAATTTCTCTATTTCTCAGCTGCAACTTACGTGTTTCTAGCACTCTAATGGGCTCCACGATGATTATTCCAGTTCTAAAACCTACATTGAGTCCCAATTAAGTACATGTGACAAATCTACAACATACTTATTTAATAAAGAAACATGGAAAACATCATGTAACTTTGACAGTGAAGGAGGTAATGCTAGTCGGTATGTAATCGAGCTAAGAACTTCAAGAACTTCGAATGGTCCAACATAGTGTGGGGAAAGATTGGTCAGCCTTCCCAAATGTTATTGAACTCTTTTTAGGCTTAACATAAAGAATGTTTTTTTCTCCCTTTTTAAATAATATTTCTTTCCTATGAAGATTTGCATAACTCTTTTGATGATCTCGATACTTCTTTCAAGTGTTCCTAGATTTTCTTAACTTGTTTTTCCATTTCAGTTAACATTTCTAGCCCAACCACCTCTTTATCCTCTACGCTGTCCCAACTTATTGGCGTACAACACTTTCTTTTCGTATAACACTTCAAATGGTGCCATTTTCAGTGAAGAGTGATATGAGTTATTGTATGCAAACTCAACTAATGGCAGGTATTCTTCCCACCTGTACTACTGATCCATGTAGTACATGTAAAGCATGTCTTCCAACACTTGGTTTACATGCTTAGTTTGACCATCCATTTTTGGATGATAAGCTGAACTAAAATTTAGTTTAGTACCCAAACTAGAATTTAATGTTTTCCAGAATCGAGATGTCATCCTTGGATCTTTGTCTAAAATTATTGTTTCTGGAACACTGTGCAATCGAAAGATCTCATGCAAAAACCTTTTAGCAAGCACCGAGGAATCATCAATAAGGTTCCCAAGTATAAAGTGAGCTACCTTTGTTAACTTGTCCACTACAACCAAAATCATATCATGTCGGTTTTTGGTCATGGGAAGCCCTTGGACAAAGTCCATGTGTTGTTGTCAGTAATGTGCAACGAGGGAAATTGGCAATTTCAAGTAGGACAACTAGACCCCAATGCCAAATTTTCATGTCTTATCATTCCCAGGCACACTAAGTCCACCCAGTCAATCCAGTGATCTCCCGATTGATGTTATATCATCCCCCTAGGTGATTTAGGAAAGTTCATTCATTCTCCCCTAGGTGATTTTAGGATTTCATTAAAAGTTGCAAGCTTCAGTGTAGTTGTGGGAAGGGCTATCATTGGCCTTCCTAGGACTAGAGAAACCCCATGGAGTGGAGAAAAAAATCAAAAATGTATGTGGAGGAAATTCAAATGCCTTGGGACATCGTGGAAGCAATTTAAGAAGATTCTGGAAGGACTTTGAGAAGTTGGGGCAGTTTCACCAAAATTAGGGTTCACAGGCCTAGGCAGTGCACATGCCAAAACAATTGCTGAACTTCCAAAGGTGATTCCGGGAGCTACGGATGGATTTAGGAGAAAAAAACATCATCAGAAAGAGAATTCTAAGCCCTAAAATATGGTGGAATTATTTTTTCAGAACACTTTGGGGCATTGGGTCTATAAGCAGTTTTCTCATACATAAGTGGAGTACCAAATTAAAAATCATATTTTTAGGGAAAAATGGAGGAATGAACACTTAATATCCCTACAATTGGATTCAAAAGGTCATTTCTAGTCATGATCATATAACATTTCATTTAAAAAGTCCATCGGGAGCTCAAGTTATCATCGTTTCAAGTTGTCCTCTTGGAGCGAGTTTAGGAGTTAGTCAAATTTTGGGAGGACACGTGTCAGCTCCAAGAGCCTAGACAAAATTTTGTGTCCCTCACATCCCTCAAGGTCAGGGAATCACACATGTAAAAATTCACCTAGCCCCATAAGACCTCTAGACCCTCATACGACCTCTAGGATCGCTAATTCAGCCCCTAGGTGCTTGTGGGAGCTCAAAGCCTCAACTGTTAGATCGCTACCACGTGTCATCACCAGGAGCACCATGGAATTTGATGTCCCTCATTTCCCTCACTTTGGTTAGGGACATAAAACATGGAAAAATGTGCCAAACCCCAAGGGAGACTTCTGGTCACCCATATGACCAACTTCCAGCCCCTTAGTGCTTTAAAGTTGATTTTTTAGCCTTCATTCCCTATCGTCGGATCTCCACCACGTGTCGTCACCTTTCTTGCCATGGAATTTGATGTCCCTCACATCCCTTTGAGGTGAGGGACATCAGGGACATGAAAATTTTCCCAACTCAAACTTAAAATTGAATTTTTTTCTAACTCTTTCACGCTTCTTCACGCTTCTTATTGCTTCTCATTGTTAGAAGAAAAATTATAGAGAACACCTCAATCCACCATTGATGGACATTGAACCATCTCAAACAAAGAAACCATATCCTCAAAAAAATAAAAACACATAGGTATCTGAAGAAATATTTATTATGAGAGATCAAGGATTGGAGAACGAAAGAGAGAAATGAAGAAATCATCTAAAAATCCTCATTGTCACAAAATGAAGATTTGAAGATATCTTGCAAAGTGGTGCATGAAATGAAGAACCATTTGTTGCTGAGTTCTTTAATCTAAAAGGCCATTAAAAAATCACCTTCAAACCTCCCATTCATAGAAAGGAATTCTCACATCGAAGAAATTTCACTTGCTTGGCTCCATGAAGAACAAAGCTCAATTTCCCGTCAAACCGGCAACCAGATCGAAGAGAAATTTCACCAGTGAGACAAGAAGCAAAAACCTATCGTAATGGAGTTGATTTCATTGCAAACGGAGACAAAAACTAGACCTGTAAATTTCAAGCTCTATTAATGGCTGCCATGACACAATAGTGGAAAAAATCAGTGAACTACCTCTCCACTTCTCAGGGTTCTAGTGGGTGAAATTGCGTAAAAATTGGAGGGAATGATCATTGAAAAATCTAGTTTCGCATGAACTAGTTTTTGCCTTTGTGAAGTTCCTATTTTTAGGAATATGGATGATTGAGTTTTCATCACTTCACTTCTCAAGGTTCCAAAGTGGGCAAAACCATGCAAAATGGAGGGAATGATCGTTGAAAAATCTATTTTCACGTAAAATAGTTTTTGTGCCATGAAGTCCCTATTTTTTAGGGATATGGAGGGCTGTGTTTTTTTAGTATTCTACCCCCGCCAATGAAAATATCATTTTCCCACTTGTTCAGATGAAGGAATTACTCAAAATGCGGAGCATGGAATCTTGAAATAAAACCTAGATTTTCAAAACTTGTTTGTCATGATCTCACATCCATGGTGCACTTACTAAAAATAACATGCCTTCCTATATAGGGGTTGGTTACTTTGGGTAATCCACAATTTCAAGAGGCTACAAAGAAGGAAGTGAAAAAGAGGGAGTATCGTAGGAAAATTCATCAAAAAGGTCATCTCGGCTCATAATTGACACTTACTAAAAATAGTAAGTGGTTCCACAAGCCCCTACTATAAATAGCCAGTTGGTCCAAAAAGTGAGAGGAACATAGTAAGAAGAAATAATTCAAGCTACCATATCTGGTTGAGGTTGGGAAAAGATAACTATGACACTTACTAAAAATAGTAAGTTGCCCCATCTGTACTTACTAAAAATAGCAGGTCATTCTCAAAGGGCAAGTTTGGCACAATGGGACATAGAGGGATGATCATTCAGGTCAACACCATCATTCTAGATCATCCATGGGCATTGCTCATAGGGAATTTGAGACTCATCTCAAGGAATTCAATAGTGTCTCCGAAACTCACTTCGATGCTCGAGTTACAAGAGTATCTTGTGTAGGGTGGAAGTTACAGTCATCGACAGAACCATTCAACAGTGTTTTTAAACACTCAATCCAAATAATCTCTCAGAGCCAATTAGAAGGAGTTTCACATGATTTTGAAGATTCAAAGTTTCATCGCATTGAGCTTTCCATTAACGAGGATCAATGGACTTCATCAGAATGATATCTCCTCTTCTTCTTCTCTCGCTCTTTCTCTCTCCTCTTCCCCTAACTTTCTCTCTCTTCTCAATGTTCTAATTTTGCATTGGGGTTTCACTTTTCATATGTATTAATGTTCCTAATGTAATAAGTCACCTTTATGTTATAAAAAGGGACTTAAAAGTTTCCTAGGAAGTTGAAAAGTTTTAAGTTGTGCGAGGACATATGAAAAGGCATTGGGGGGTAGATGAAGAGTCATATCTCATTCTATAAATTGTAAAGCCATTCCCATTTCAAAGGGTTGGCAATTGATCTTGTAAACTCAAGAGTGCATTGTACTTAGAGAAAGCAAAGGAGATAGCCATTTTCTTCTACTTTCCTCCACTCTCAAATTTCTTCCATTCCCACACTATGTACAACTTTTGTTTAAGCATCAATACAAGAAGGAGTTTCTATCCTTTTTGATGAGGAGATTTTAGAAACTTTGAGTTCACAATATTATCTCATCTTGTTGCCATTTGGAGGGTTGTTTCTACTCATAAATGCATGTGTGAAGTTTCTAGTTAATGGGTATGGGACTATGATTTTCTACCCACGAAATTAATCCCCTCTTCTCTTTTCTCACTCCCTTTCCCACTCTCTTGACAAAGTCCTCTCTAGCAAAGAAATTTCTATCTTTGTCGCAGGGTCAGTGGAGTGCCCTTGTTGGATCCTTGGCCATAAGGCCACCAGGAAAATCCACCTTTACTCACACATGAATATACAAAAGCTACACTGGTTAAGTAGAGGTGCTTATATTCCCAGAGCATTGGCAAGAAATACACAAGTTTATCCACCCAACAAATTTTCTCGCCAACACCATGCTAATAAATTCCCAATTTGTGGTGTGAAATACTATGCTGATACAATATTCCAATAGGGTGTGTGTACTCCACTTTTATCCTTTGACATTCTAAACAACTTGAAACATAAGTTGTGATGTTATTTTTAATTCCTTTATAGAAATATTGTTGTTTTACATCTACTGTCATTTTGGTTATTCGGGGTGACCAAAGTATTGTGCATCATGGAATTCTCACAACACTTTTGTTCTAAGTTCATTCCCTTTCGGAACATAAATTCAGTTTTTAAAATGTAGAATTTTATCGTTGTCAAAACTAAAACCAACATACCTCTTATCCTTAGGATCAAATTCTAATGTTGTTTGTACTTAAAATAATATGGATCTATAGTTAACTCCTTAATGACTTATTCCTTGAATTTCGTTTGTAAGGTTATAATAGTTGTTATGTACTTCCTACTGACTCAAGGCATCCACTACCCTATTTTCCTTGCCTTTGATATAACTGATATAAAAGTCGTATTGTGACAAAAACTCCAACCATCTATGCTTCCATGCATTTAAATTGGGCCATGTGAAGATATGCTTCAGCCCCAGTGGTCAGGTTTTTAGTTCAAATGGTTTACCCATCAAATAGTGCCTCCAAACCTGCAATGAATGAACTATTGCAACCAAATCTAGATCATGAGGGGCATAATTATACTCTTGAACCAAAAGGTTTCTTCCTCATATGCCAAAACATGTTCATTCGGAGCAGAACCCTCCTCATCCCTCACCAGATGCATCACTAACAACTATAAAATTAATGTTTGAATAGAAATGGTTAGCATTGGAGCAGTTGTTAAACATTACTTTAATTGATTAAATGCTTGCTCGTATTTATCGTTCCACATAAATGTTTTTTCCTTCTTCGAAGTGACATTATTAGACCATCCAATCTCAAAAATTTCTTCACAAAATTGTGGTAATATCTTGCAAAACCCATGAAGCTTCTTACCTTGTGCACATCCTTCGGTGTTGGCCACTCTACAATGGCTTTTATCTTTGAAGGTTCCATGAAGACTCCATTCCCATTGATTATATGACCAGACATCGTATCTCTTTTTGATAAAAACACACTTAGCCAACTAAATTTGACTAAGTATGAAGTTGAATGTGGAAGATGTCCACATGTCCCTTTGGTGCACTCAAGACATGAAGTGGAGAAGGAATGTTCTCAAACTTGTACCGCATCACCCACATGTCCCAGCCCGATAAAGTTTCCTAGGTGGGTTGAAAAGTCAAGATATAGTAGAAACACATTAGATATCCACATGTCACCTATGCGTAATTTCAAATAAAGAGAAAGAAGGAAGGCCCTCAAATAAGTGCACACCATCCACACATCACTTAGGCACATTTTTGAAGACAAAGCCCTAGGAAGGCCCTCAAACAAGTGCATGACCTCCATGGAAAAAATGGAATCATCACCAACCAAAGGAGCGCAAGTTAGACAAATTAAAGGAAATCAGAAATATCACCAACAGAAGTTGAGATATTGACCCAAAAATGAAAGATCTTGTAAGAAAATTGAATGTTGTCGGTGGAAGGTCTGATTCTAGACATTGAAGTGAGAGCCAAAGGGATCTATAAAGGAATGTTCTGATCTAGAACCAAAAAAAAGGAGGAGGAAGAATAGAAAAAAAAACATACGAGAGCTACAAAAAGGGATTCTAGGCTTAGTTATTGTATTGGCTAGCCTTAACAAGACTCTATTGTAGAAGGAAGTTGTAATATGTGCCATATTGGCCTTATGTATTATTTTCTATGAATAAAGAGTTCTTGTTCTGTGCATTTTAGATTTCAATATTTTGTGTCTTTCATCTTTCATTATTGGTAGTTTTTAGATAATTTTGAAGATCTATCATGTTATATGCCCTTGGGTTTTCTATATGCATCTATCATCTACATATTGTTATGTTTTACACCTTCTCGGCCTCTGATAATCAAGATACTTCTAAAAATAGTAGATCATGCTAAAATGCTCTTCGACTATTTTAAGTAGTTTCCCAAGATCCATCTCTATGTCTTTTAAGATCTATTTCAGTGCATCACCTTAGTTAGTTTTGTACTTTATTTTATTTTTCCTCTAACCTTACCCACACCATAGAGAAGAGCCATCTTCTTTAAAATATGGAGGTTATCTTAGGGTGCACATCCCACTTCCCTAAGGTATCCCATGAACTCGATGGTTCATCACAAAGATAATCATCAAAATTTTTCTGGCATGCCTAGTGGGACATGAACACCTACACATCTTGATACTCCATCATCAAAAATATATTGATTTCAAATAGTACTAAGTTTGGTCTTCTCTAGTTTACAAGATGAATGTGAACAAGAGCGAGGACAAGAGAAGAAGGTGTGTTTGAATACTTACAGTTATCTCCACCATGCAATAAAAAGAGGTAGATAGATTCAAAGGTCTCTGTCTCCTCCAAACTAGACTCTCTCAACACCTCCACTAGGTAGGCCCTTCTTAATCAACTAGAATCCTCAGACCTATTTTAATGGCCACCTCCAAGCTCAACCCCAAGGAAGTTTGTTTCATGGAATCAAGGGAGTCTCGCTCATCCTACCCACACCCTCGGCGGTGTGGAATCCTATTCAGCTAACGTGCTAAAAATTTGCCCAAATTTAGTGGAGAAGACTTCAAAACTCTAGAGGAACACCTCCAGGATGTAGCAAAAATATGCATGGTACATTATATCGGGAACAAGATGTCAGCCTTATGGTTACTAGTTACTTCCTTTAAGGGGAAGGCTCTGGATTGGTACCATCCCTAACTCCTAATTCTATCGGCACTTGGGACCAACTGGGAAATGTATTGGTAGCAAGATTCAACAAGAAAGGGGATAGATCCTCACTCCTACAATAACTTATCAACATCAAGAAGGGTCCACAAGAGCTTATGACTGATTTTAACACTAGATTTCACAAAACATGGCAAAGGATTCCTGTTCTAGTGAGGCCACCTGTAGGTATGGCTATTATTTTTTTACTTAAAAGCTCTAAATTAGATATTTTTGTGATGATTCAATCATTAGGAGGGGAATCTTTACCACAAGCATATGATATTGTGATCCAAGCCGAGAACAATCTAATAGATGTTGGTAAGCTTCCCCCAAGAGCCCCTTTGCCAATGTACCCCAAAATAGCTCCCCTTCCGCAAGCATAGAGTCCCAAGCTCTACCCAAGCCCCTACATCCCTATATAATTACCCATCCTCTCATCCGACACCAATTCCCACTACAACGTCATCATCCTCTTCTCCCAAAATGGAGGAAGTCAAAAATATCCTAGAAACTTCTCTAACAAGATAGTAAATCTTAAAAGGAATCAGAGCGCTTACCCAAGAAAAATTATCAAAGCTATCAAAGGTGGCAGCCTACCTATCCCTCTCAACATCAGAATACCTAGAGACCACCATCTATGTAGTCATCTAACCAACTCGTCCGGTGCCAACACCACTCTAGACTATCCCACCCAATAGTGGAAGAGAAATGGTACCAGGAAAAACATTTTAGAAGATCCCAATGCATGGTGCTTCCCTATAATATTTCCCACATGCCAAGAGATTTCCCCAAGGAAATTTGCAACAAAAGGTAGCCAAAAAAGAGAAAGGGAAGGCTATGATGTTAATGCATCAAGACCTTACCAGTCCATGGGAGTCCAAAATGTGGCCTTTGTTGCACAGATTCAAGGGATGTCCCTGGAACAGAAGTGGAGATCGCACCAGAGCACACACTTTTCTCTTGGGTAGAAGGAGAGGAATTCATATTTATGAATGAGGTAGCTGCTTCCAAGCCTATGTTCAATTTAATTACAACACTTACTTCAAAAAAAGGATGATAGAGACGGACACTCCTATCCCAAGTATGACTAAAAAGACAAAAAGATCCTCCAACCATCACGGTCTCACCACCGATGGTCGTAAAAGAAGCTCTGAGAACTATCCAAGAATAGGATGCCCTCCATCCCATGGTTGAAGGAATAAAACACCAGTCATCATCCAAGACATCATCTCCCCTTGGACCAATTAACGTGGTTCAACAACTCAAGAAAGTGCCAGCTAATGCATCCTTGTGGGATCTTCTAGGCATTCCAAGAGAAAAAGGAGTTTCTCCAAGAAGCACTTAAATCAAATGATGACCCAACCACCACCAAGAAAGAGAAGGAATGGGTAAAAGTGATTGAGCCCCAACAAAGGCAGTGTTGTTAAATCAAAAGGGAGAAGTAAGTAAACCAAGGCCCAACCCCTTTTTATGACTCTTATCATAGGTAGGAATTATTACATAACTCCATGATAGACTCTAGTGCAAGCACTACAGTCATGCCCAAAGCAATTATAGATGCCTTGGGAATTGAATATGAGCCCTTAAAGAAAGGAGTCATGCAACTGGATGGAAAATTAGTCCAAACCATAGGAGCTATCAAGGGACTCATTCTGCAACTTTATTCCTTACCCAAACATAACCATTCCATAAGATATAGTAGTAATTGACATTCCGCCAGTCTTGACTGTGTCTCTCCCATGATTTCACAGCTAAAATAGGAGGCTATATGTCTCTTGATTGGTCCCATCTGATTTTGTGGACCAAGTATGGATCTAAGATGAAGGTATTATCAAGAACCCCTTTCCAAGGAACATATAATGGACCAAGCGGTCTTAGGATTTGAGGCTTCCCATGCTATGATCACCAGAGAAGAGGAATCATATACAGAGGAGGGTAATCTTCAAAGTGGTGGTCATTTAGCAACCTTCCCCTAGTGATCCCTTTGGGAACTTTGATTCAATTGGTTTGGGTACTTACGTCATCTTCGACGAGGACTCCATGATTCCAAAGGTGGTAAAAGAAGAGGATAAAAGAGAAGGGAATCCCATTAGAGATTCCCAGATATGGACCCTACATTTTGATGGGGCTAAAAGAAAAATGGCTAAGAGATGGAATATGCTTGTTATCCCCAAGTGGAAAGAAGATACTCTAGGCATTCCACTTCTAGTTCTCCTATACCAGTAATGAAGTAGAGTATGAGGCCTTAGTACATGGCTTGGCCATGACATGAAAGGAAGGCATCAAATAGTTGAGAGTCTTTGGTGACTCAAGAGTTGGTAGTGACACAGGTAAGGAACACTACCACCACAAAAAATCCAAGAATGAGGTCCTATCGACATAGGGTGTGGGATCTCATTGAATATTTTGAAGCCTTTAATATCAAGGTTATTCCCCGAGACCAAAATATAGAGGCTGATAGGATGGCCTTAATCGGGTCACAATTCAACCCAATACAAGATTTGATAGCAAATGAAAGTACCATAAAATTGATCATCCACCCTTCTATACCTGATAACATCGATCATTGGTAGGTTTTTAATAGTGACCAATAGATTATACACTTCCTCTCCAAGTAATCCGACTAGTTTGCAAACCAACTCCAACCCAAGATCAAAGAAGCTTATGGAGATCAAATTATTTAGTTGAAGATGAACAAACTTCCAAAAGGGTTAATAACACTAGAAATCCTTTTTGATTCTAATGATGCTAGTTCAGATCAAAGGAAGTTTGCAAGTGGTAAAGGAGGATTATGTCGAGCTAGAAGTGACTAAAGAGAGAAAGCTAAAATTTGGGAGATTAGTCACTCAAAGAGAAAGGGAAAGACTTGTGGCTCTATGCCATAAGTATGAAAAAGTGATGGCTTGGACGTATGATGACCTACATGGTTACAACAAGGATATCATCCAACACACCATCGACCTCGAAGAAGGAACTAGCCCATGTGTGCCTAGAAATAGAGGCCCGTGAACCCAAAAATAGAATCCCTCATGGCTGAGGAACTGAGAAAACTCCTAGAGGCCAAAATAATCTTCCTATCAAGCACACAACATGGGTCTCTAACCTAGTCCCAGTAAGGAAGAAAAATGTGAAATTTGGCTCTGTGTAGATTTTAGAGACCTAAATAGAGTGTCCCTAAAGGATCACTACCCTTTACCCTCCATGGAGCAGATATTACAAATAGTTTGCAGGCTTAGAAAGGTTTTCTCTACTGGATGGTTTTTTAGGCTATAACTAGATATGGCTCGTGGAAGGGACCAACATAAGACCACTTTCACAAAAAAATGGGGAACCTTCGCATATGCAAAAATGCCATTTGGACTCACAAAATGTTGGAGCTACCTTTCAAAGATCCATGGACTCCGTGTTTGGAGAATTGATCAATAAGGTAATTCTTATATACCTAGATGATCTCATGTGTTTACCAAGACAACAGAGGGTCATTTTGATGCCTTGGAAGTTGTATTCAAGAAATGCCAAGAATTTAGGATCTCTCGAACCCAAGGAAATGTGTTTTTAGAGTACCCCAAGGAAAACTCTGGGACACATTATTTCAAAGGAAGGAATCTCTATTGATCTAGAAAGAGTTGAAGCCATCCTGGGACTACCCTTACCATTCAATAAGAAAGTGGTCCAATATTTCTTAGGAAAGATCAATTTTGTTAGCAAGTTCATTTCAAACTTTTCGGACAATCCACCCAATCATGCTAATGCTCAAGAAGGACCTTAACTTCAAATGGACCACTAAAGGTCATCAGGCCTTTGAGGTAATTAAAGGGGCTATCACATCCACCCCAAGTACTACATAACCCTGAACTTCTCAAAGGATTTCATCATGTATGTATATGGTGGTAAACATAAGTGGCATATATCTATACATAAAGGGAGAGTCTCAAGGAGAAGAACATCCGATCACCTTCTTTTCAAAAAAACTCTCCATGACTATGAAACAAGGTATAAATTTGTAGAAAGACAAGCTTATGCTATAGTTAAGGGTCTGAAGAAATTCAAGCACCTCATCACTCATAGTAAAATCTAGGTTATGGTGGCACACTCTAGCATCAAAGAATATATAACAGAGGGTGAGATAATAGATAAAAGAGCTAACTGGATCACTAAGATCCTCGAATATGACATTGAGGTAAAACCTACAAAGCTAGTATGGGGAAGGGGCCTATGTCAATATTTAACACAAGACCCCATGCCCCTGATTAACGATGAGCCAAAGAGATACTCTATATCCAAGAAAGTGACTCAGTAGTCTGGGTCTTGGATAGGATCACTTCATGCAGATAGGGAAATACCCAAGCCATCTCCCTTAAAAAGAGGAGGTACTATAGGCAACAAGGATCCAATTTCACCATGATTGATGATTTCCTTTTTAAAAGGAACTTTAATGGAATCCTGCTAAGGTGCCTGGAGAATGAAGAAGTTGAAAGAGTCTTACGTGAGTTGCACCATGGGAGCTCGAGAGGCCATTTTTCTACCCAAACCACAACCATAAAAATCCTACAAAGTAGGATACTTTTGGCCAAGCTTTTGCTTGCTAATGATTCAAGTCAAGAAGAGACAAACAAGATGCAAGGTTTGTCAAGTTTATATGGGTTTTCAGAGGAATGCGACATTACCTCTTAACCCCATCCTAATTGAGGAACCATTTGCACAATGGGGTCTAGACTTCATCGAGAATGGTCAACCCAACTTCAAGCATCGGGCACAAATGGATCCTCACCGCAACCGATTACTTCACCCGATGGGTGGAGGTAGTTCCACTGAAAGAGGCCACCGAGAACGTGATCTGGGACTCCTACAGGATATCACTACCCACTTTGGACCCCCACACTATTATATCAGATAATGCTAAGGCCTTTTTGGGGCCAAAGTATTTAACTTCACTTTGTAAAGCATGGGATCTATCTGAAAACATCCTCCAATTATTACCCACAAGGAAATGGTCTTGGCAGAGTCCACTAACAAAAACTGATCAAGCTCATAAAAAGAATGGGAAATGAGCATAAGAGGCTATGACATGAACATATCAAAACAACCTTATGGGCTGATCGAGATCACACCTAAACAGATCTGAAAGCCTCGCCATATGAGATAGTCTATGGGAAAAGCATTGTGATGCCAATTTCCCTAGAAATCCCTGCGTTACAACTATTAAAACAAATTGAGATAGAGGAAAATGGGGTGATGCAAGTGAGACTCACTGAGCTAGTAGAGCTCCAAGAGAAGTGGGAGGCCACTCATGAAGCCATGATCACCACCAACAGGTGGTGAAAACTTGGTTTGATCAAAAGATGTAGAACAAAATTCCAAGTTGGTACTATGGTTTTGAAATGGGATGCAAGGGCTGCCAAGCCTAGAAATCATGGAAAGTTTGACCCCTTATGGATGGGACCCTTCAAAATCAAGTGCATGCAAAAAACACAAACTTTTGAACTTGAAACCATGGAAGGTGACCCCTTGGTGATTTTGGTAAATGGGATTCATTTAAAACCTTTCCTTTGAGTCTCTTCATTTTAATATTGTATCATATGTATAGTTTTTGCTTTTCCTTATTTTTTTCTTTCATTTTTTTGTCCCTTTCATAAGTGTCTCAGACATGTGTCCCTCATGGATCCCCCTTGCCTCTTTTTGAAGTTTTGGAGGGAGTGCACCTTCCTAATTTTCCCCAAAATTAATGATCCAACATCCTCCTAGGATATTTGAGGAAAAAGATTGAGAATTGATATAGAATCTCTCAAAAAGTGTAAAGTTTGTGCTTAGGGTCATTAATTAAAAAAGGGCCATTATGTGATGTGACTCTATATATATGCATGAGCCATTACTCTACAAGTTAAGGTGGCTATTTAAGATATCTGGGAGCATCCAATAGGTTCATTTCAAATGCTAGAGTCTTCCAATCAGTCTCCAAGTGTCGAAGTAAAAGAATCAGAGCCTCTCCTAGTCCTGAAAACTGCCATGGTGACTCCTAGCTCTACACCACAAGAAAAGTCTTATGTAGGAAACCCACACCCCCATGCCCTCTTCAACCAAGGTTGAGATTCCTTGATGGGGGTCTCATCTAGTGACCCTTCGTGGTTTCCAACTTTTCCGATGATGTCTTCGACCCTGTTCTCAACAAGAAGCCCAAAGCTCTGAGAGAGGCAACCTACGCAAGTTTCTTAACCTGGGAAATTCTAAATCTTTTGGCTCAAGAATCTAGAGCATGACACTCACCCAATATATGGTGCCTCTCATGCACCCATACCAGAGCTCATATAGATGTGCATGGGTTGTTTTGACTCAACACCAATACCATCTAGGGTAGGAACATAAAGGTGGTAATTACACCTCAAGCATTTAGGACATGTTGGCTCTAATCTATGACCCAAGTGGCTAGTTTCTATGATATGGCCAAGCTCCAAAGCATCGGGCTCAGTGCCAAAATAAATATTCATTTCTTAATAGGGAGTTAAGGTAGATAGATTCAAGGTGGTTCAGGAACCGCAGGATTCCCCATTCCCTGAAGTCACTTATGGTAGATTCACAAGATGCCTACTCCATGTTGACATTCATTTTTGGCCAAGATTCAGATAAGAACATCTAGGATTGGTAGATGTGGCCTTGTTCAGAATGAGGTCCTATAAAGAAAGAGTAGGTGTACCACTTTGACTTCCAAAGTCATTATGGAATCTATTTGTGAGTAGCTTGTCAGAGTTCTCGGTAAACTCCACCTTCAAGTATTCTTCATATTTGTTCCACCTTATTCTGTATCAGAATGCCCAGTACCTCATCTAGTTCATGACTCTGACTCTATGGGATGCAGAGGTTGATCCCCAAAATATCATTCCAGTGTCCACTTGGACTCATGTACTTATTGTCACTCATCAGATATATATGAATTTTTAATTCTTTTGTGGAGCCCCTCCTGCTCAAATTTGACCCTAAAGGGGTCAACAAAAAGAATGAATAACTTATGTCCAGTCTATCCTTGCAGATCCCCTACACCCTTGTGATTATTTTTTTGGGGTAGGCATTTGATGATTTGGCTGCATGGTTTTTGAGATGAATCCTTTATGCTCCCGAGGGTCCTCATGACATGGGTGGTGGGTCTTGAGATAGTAAGGCAAGCTGGTACTCCTAGATATTGAATTCGGCTCCTAAAAAAAAAAGAAGGCACTTTTTGATCTCCCCTTGAGAAAGGGAGGAATTATTGTGATTAAAAGAAAGGTGGAGCATAGCCTCACACAAAAGTTGGCTTCCTACAACTTCACCCTAATTCAAGACTCATGGAGGTATGACCGAATGAGATGATGGCCATGACTCTAGTTCAAACAAGGTCCCAAACTCCTGCAAGCATGAGTCTAGGATTTTTTTAAAGAAGGCGGTCCCCTTGGGTAGAGTCACCCAACATATTCATCGAGCTCATGACATTCCAATTCTAGACTGGGAGTCATTCCACCCTAGTTAAGCACATGTATGATCCACCCTCACCATGAAAAAGGACTAGAGTGGCCTCCTGTGTAAGAAAGACTGGAGTGTAGAAAAAATTGAAGCCTATTGGAAGTATAGGAAGGAGATAGACAAACCACCCTCAATTTTGAGGCCATATCTAGTGATGAGAAATGGGAGGATTTTTGGGATGTGGACCATGGATCTGGATCCAACATGGAGAGTGAGGACATAGTGAAAATCACCTAGAAGTGGCCCATGAGATCGATCACAAAGTCCTCTGGTCCCTCCCAAAGTAATTTCTAGTACCCCCCACCCTCCATTTCTTAGCAAGGTCCTTTAGTTCAAGACCCACATGCATAGACTCGCATCATCAGTTCCCAATGTGGGGAACATTGTGGAGGAATTGATGTGAGCCCCCATGTAAAAATTTAAAGTCGATTGTGACCCCTACATTCTCCCCCCTCTACCTCCTCTCGAGGCTCCCTTTCAATCCCCTCCTCCACCACCATTTTCCCCTACAAGGGGTATCCCCTTATTAGTAACCCCATCTTAGACTCTCCCTCCACCTAGAGCCCCTCTTTTCCTCAACCTCCCTCCACCATCCCAAATTTCTCCCCCTGCATGGTGACAGCCCTTCTTTGGCTCTGGTAACTTCAATGCCTCAACCACAAGTTACAATTCCATATGGTCTGCCACTTGGGTTCCCATTTGTGGGTGGGGTTGTCCCTTCTCCCTCGTGAAGTTTTTGAGTCAAGATGAAACCGCCAAGGCAGCCCGAGATAGATAGAAGAAGGGAAAAAAAAAAGAAGAAGGAAATGTCAGCAAGAGAAACAAAGTAGATGTGGTCATTATATGACCATCAACAGAGCTCCTTGACCATCATGTGACTAGTCCCCAAGTATCCAAACCCATGGAACAGATGTAACCCGATGATGACTATTCTATCAGCATTTATCATGGTCGACCTCTCAGAGTTTCAGCCTTAGGATAAGGTCAAGTTAATGAATGAAACTATGGACCATAGTCAGTCATGAAGACTACCTTAAGCTCAACAACTAGCTGAGAAAGGCACAATCTAGCCTCCGCAGGGTAGAAGCAACCATGGCCAACCAACAAGATGAGATTAAAGGAAAAGGAAAGGAGATCAAACAACTCCATAAGGAATTGAAGGAAGCTCCATCACAAGAAGTCCTTGTGGCTTCTCAGGTGGAAGCTAAAACTCTAGAAGCTAAACTTGCCATGTCCGAGGCCTGAAACCAATTCACTCTCATAGGAGAAAGGAGCCCTCCAAAAGGAGGTTGATTCAAGAAAGGTGGAGGTGGCTGATCCAAGAAAAGTTACGCACCATCGAGGTAGAAAAGGGAAGCCTCTAGATAAGGTTGAAATCATTTGAGGACGGTCAAGGACTTGACCATAAATTGGGACAACAACCCCAGTAAAGGGGGAATTGTAACATTAGTGTAGAGCTATATGCCTCTTGTTGTGACCAAATTTCCACCATGATAATGAATCTAGCCCCCACACTTGGATTTATATCCGATGCACAAGGGTTATGCTCAAATGTGGAGACCACAACCTCCACCATCAAGCAATGCATGTAGTATGCCAAGTCCCCTGAATCATTACTATTGATTCAGAAACTTTATGATGCTTCTAACTCCACCCTATAAGGGGAAGAATCACTGATAGGTGGATGATTGCTGCAAAAATCAATGAGATCTTGAGCTGCAACAAAGCATCCATCAAATGCCATAATCTCTTGACCCATCTCAATAGGGGATCAAAGAGTGGAAGCAAAGCATCAATGAATTAGTCTAGTTAGGCTTCCCCTCCCCTTCCCCGATGACTCTACAGTCCTATCAAAGGACCAAATTCAACAACTCTTGATCACCAAATGACAAGACAAGACTATCTTTCAAGTATTTAAAAGAGAGCTCCAAGTGTCACCGAGGTGGAAGCCATCCTGAACCCAATAGTGTAGTTGGAGTTTCGATTTACACGCAATAGTGTAGAGTCTCCAAAAATTTTCCCATAAGGAGATAATCGAGTTGGATCGAGCTTTCCTAGGCCTTCAGAGAGAAGAACCTACCCTACAGAGGTGGAATGGCTCAGATATCGACTACTTTACAACAACTTTGAGTGGCATTTCATAAGCCACATTTTGAATTTTGAGGTTGAGAGGATTTTTGGATCCTTCCATGACTAAGCACAAGAGTCCCTTGGTGAGTCACCATAACTATAGAGTTATTTTTGTATAAGAACTCTTTTATCACCACTGTCTTTTGTCACCCCGACCCTAGTTCTTTTTGTTCACTTTGAGCCTAAATTTGACTAAGTATGAAGTTGAATGTGGAATATGTCCATGTGTCCCTTTGGTGCACTTGGGGCATGAAGTGAGAGAAGGAATGTTCTCAAACTTGTGCCACATCACCCACATGTCCTAGACTCGATAAAGTTTCCTAGGTGGGTTGAAAATTCAAGAATATAGTAGAAAACACACAAGATCTCCATGTGTCACTGAGCACAATTTAAAATAAAGAGAAAGAAGGAATGCCCTCAAACAAGCACACACCCTCCACACGTCACTTAGGCATAGTTTTGAAGACAAATCCCAGGAAGGCCCTCAAACAAGTGCATGACCTCCATGTGGCAGAGATGGAATCATCACCAACAAAGGAGTGCAAGTTGGATGAATTAAAGGCAATCATAAATATCACCAACAGGTAGTTGAGATATTGACCCAAAAATGAAAGATCTTGTAAGAAAATTGAATGTTGTCGGTGGAAGGTCTGATTCCAGACATTGAAGTGAGAGCCAAAGGGATCTATAAAGGAATGTTATGATCCTAGAACCAAAAAAAAAAGGAGGGGAAGAATAGAAAAGAAAACATACTAGAGTTTATGTGAAAAGGGATTCTAGGCTTAGTTATTGTATTGGCTAGCCTTAACAAGACTGTTGTAGAAGGAAGTTGTAATCTGTGCCATATCAGCCTTATGTATTATTTTCTCTATGAATAAAGAGTTCTTGTTCTATGTGCATTTTAGCTTTCAATATTTTGTGTCTTTCATCTTTCATTCTTTGGTAGTTTTTAGATAATTTTGAAGATCTATCATGTTATATGCCCTTGGGTTTTCTATATGCATCTATCATCTACATATTGTTATGTTTTACACCTTCTCGGCCTTTGATAATCTAAGATACTTTTAAAAATAGTAGATCATGCTAAAAATTCTCTTCGACTATTTTAAGTAGTTTCCCAGGATCCATCTTTGTGTCTTTTAAGATCTATTTTGGATGCATCGCCTTAGTTAGTTTTGTACTTCATTTTACTTTTCCTCTAACCTTACCCCACACCATAGAGAAGATCCAACTTCTTTAAAATCTAGAGGTTACTCTCATCATCGATCGAAGATATCGTCAATCCATAGAAAATGATATTTATTCTTAAATGTTTCCTTGTTCAACATCATATAGTCTATGCACAAACGAAGGGTTTTGTCCTTCTTCTTCATGAAAATTATTGGTGCACCCCATGGTGACACATTGGGTCTTATCAAACCCTTAAAGATGAGCTCATGCATTTGAGCCTTTAACTCAATTAGCTTTGTTGTTGTCATGTGATAAGGCACTTTTGACATAGGCTCAATACCCAGTTTGATGTCGATTGTGAAGTCAAATTCCCTTTTGGAGGTAATCTAGGTAACTCTTCTGGAAATACATCACTAAAGTGCTACAAAAGTGGTGAATCAGCCAAGGGTTATTTATTAGTTTCCTCTAAATCATCTATTTTTATAGAAAAGAGTGTGTATCCCTTTCTCTTCACCTTTTCAATTGCATGGCTGAAATCTACCTTACCGAAAACCCCTTTTTATTCCTTGAATGGTGGCTAGTTTTAGCTCATCATCAAGGCATTTTACATATTTTTCGTGTAGTCCACAACAACTTGATGTTTGGAAAACTAGTTGACTCCAATTATTATGTCATAAGACCCTAATGGAGCTACATAAAGGTTCACTTTAGTTGTAAAATTAGGTAATTTTAATTCTACCACAGGTAAGCATTGTTCTACCTTGTGCCTAACATTGTTTCCAAACTATATTGTCCATGAGTTTTCCATATGACTAGCTTTCCTATGTAATTTTTTTGCTAAAAATTTAGAAATAAGGCATTCATTCCTTCAAGATCAATTTAAACTTTTAGAAAATGATCATACAACTTACTGTGCACTTCCATCTGTATGGCTTACTTTTCACCTCACAATTACCTACTGTTGCATGAATTTTCTTTTGTTGCTAGAAAATAACTCCATATTTCTTTTATGGGCACTATTTTGCATAAGACGGAAACCAACAATTGAAACAACCACCTACGGGCCCTTTATTTTCAGATTTATGAGTGTTATTTGCAGCCTTAAACTTCTCACGAATTCTTGTTTATAGCAGATTTATTTGCTACATTCATTTGGAAAAACATGGGCTTCACTTTGACTCTCTCTTTACCCATGGATTTTTGACAAAACCAGTTGAAGGAGTGTTGTTAAAATTGTGTCCATTTTCCTCTCTATTAGCATAGATTGATTTCAGTTTTTGTTCTTGCCTAACAACCTTCTCAAATATTACCTCCATAATAGATGGGTTGTGCACATCCACTTCACCACCTATGATTGGGTTGAGTCCCATAATGAAATTCCTAATTCTGAACTTCTCATATTTTTGATATTGGGGAACGTACTTTAGCATTCTTGTAAACTATTACCAATATTCATTATGCTAACCTTCCCTTGCGTTAAGTTTTTGAACTTAGTCATTTTTTTATCAAAGCACGGTTGGGGAAACCAAAGATTGATGAAAGTATATTTTAAATTTCTCCCAAGAAATGGAAGTAATATCCAGTCCCAGTTAAAATTTCTTGTTATCCCACCATGATGATTCTTCTCGGGAAAGATGAAAAGCTCCCCAAACTATCTTAGTTTCCTTTTAGAAGTCTTTAATTTTGAAGTACTTCTACATTTCACTCACCATGATTCAGCCCCATATCCCAAGGATGTTCCATCAAACTTTGGCGGAGTTATCCTCTTAATATCACTTAACAGATTCTGCTTCCATCCATGCCTTTTTGTTTTCACATTGTTCCTCTTTATAATGATGTTCCTCATGAGGTTCATCCTCTATAACTAGCTCCTCTTCAAGGGCTCTTGTTCATGGCAACCTCTGTTCTAAAAACAGCCATATGGTCCCATGTGTCTCGGAGGATTTTAAGATTTTTTTGTAACTATTTAGCAGAGAAGGACCTTCAACATTTCCTAAGGCTTCCCCGCAACAGTTCCTTTTCCTCTTTGTGCCATCTTTCCCTGGTAGAGGTAAACTAAATTTATATTAGCGAAGTAGACCTATAAGGTTTAAGAGCTAAAAACCCCACTCTGATACCAAATGTAACAACCTAAAATTTGACACTCAAAATAGTAGGATTTTTTTATATAATAACATTTGGAAATTCCTCTGCATTTACAAATAAGATTACTAACTACAACTAGTTAATGCAATAACTCAAATTAATTTAATCCATTCTATAACATATTAATAAACCTGTATAGTACTGTAAGGGTTCAATATCCTTGATCTCCATGATCACCCTTTAACATTCACTGAATGTTCATAATTAGCCTCATTGGTTCTACCACACTACGGTAGTGAGAACTTGTGACTAATCCTCTATTGTCTACCTAGAGTCCACTTAGTAAACTCCATCATGTATCCTACAATTCGGGATGGAGGAATCGCATGATTAGAAAATGTACCCAAAAACACATTACTTTGGCCAAAGTTTCTTAGTTGTACTATGTACGCTTAGTATAGATGAGTGCACAACACGTCTAAATTTTTCTTCCCATCACCTCACCAACATCTCATCATAATTATCTAGATCCATTAAACTTAAGTAGGTGAACCTATTAAGACACACTTAATTCTCTAACGAGTTCAACTACGTAAGTTCAAGGAACCCCAATTCTCGCTATTGGTTACCTACTGAGAAAAATCCGTTGCTTAATATGTTATCGTATAAAGTGGTGAATGGGATACTCAAGGCAACCTAAAAGGTACATTGTTTATGTTATTCTTGTATGGCTTCCTAACCTTCATGTTTAGGCCAACTAATTAACTATATACAACCTACACAGTTAATTACTTTGGTTGGAAGGATAAGATCATGAAGTGTTCATCACTCACTACCCCATTCATACATCCTAAAAAATTTTGTTATAAAAATTGTAACATAACCTTGATTAAGATTCCCATTAGGTCTTACTGATCATAAATAGTCATACCATAGGTTATCTTGATACTATATCCCTTAACCATGTTATATCTTTTCTATTTAGGACTGAACTCCTATCTTCATCTTGTATAAGGCTAGAGGTAATACCCTCTTAAGGTAACTTCTTTCGTATTACAAAGTATGAAGAGTCATTTTAATTGATCTTAAATATATAGGTAGTAAACCTAACTTTAATTGTAAAGGTTATTATTCTTCATTTTAAAATACCTTCACTAAGTGAGTAACTTAGTATCATTTCAGGATTTGTTTCCTAACAAGGTTTGTGGATTAATCCAATATACCGTAATACAATTTTTTGTCCTTTAAATGTTATCACTAACATTGAATCATTCAATTAAAATCTTAAATCAACTATTATATTTTTATACCCTTATTTCATAACACCTTTATCCTCTCTTTTGACCCAACATGCTTTTAGGTTTGATTTCATTCCTCTTTAGATGATGTTTGGCATGAACTAAACATTTAAATCTTGACTAGATAGTTATCAAGTATTTATCTCATAAAGAAACTAAATATTGGGCCAAGTTATTACCCATTTCAGACTTAATCTTTTAAAGATAAGAATATCATCATGCATGTTTACTCCCTTTCAATTCGGTTTTTATACTCACTTACTATACCTTATTTTTGGCCATATTTAACTCTATATGGAGGTTGATAGTCACATAACTTTGGGTATAACTTTAGTAACATAGCCCCTAAACAATTTATTCATAGTGTAGTAAAGTATGAGGAACACTAACTTCATCAATTGAACTGTAATTATTTAAGCATAATATAATTAAACATGCAATTCCTTAACTTTATCAAATAAATCACCTATTTTCCCAAACCCATAATATGAAAATGTATTATACATATTCAAATCAACCATTTCATTTATATGTAACAAGTATCATCCTTCAAAGGATTAATACAAAGTATAACTTGCTCAAGGTAGTATATTTAATCATAAGTAAAAGTAAAATAGGATCGAAGATCCGTGATCGAAATCATCCATTCTAACGCCGATCTTCACAAGCCAGAGAAAGAAGGTCCACTCATCGTTACTAAACCTGTGACACTATTTTGTTTGGGGTGTTAGTTCAAATAATGAACAAGAAGTTAATATACTTGCTTAACTAATATTTTGACAGATAAATTAGATTAGTTATCACCACTAGCTATCTAACATTGCAATAGTCTTGGTTCTGCTATAGTTAGGGAGATGGAATCTTCCAGCAATCCCATAGCTGGAGATGGAGGAAGTGTGGGGAATATATGTGAAGTGTTCTTGAAGGACCACTCCATATATAATCCTCTTGTTTATTCAATCACAAGCCTTACAATTGATTTGAAGGATTTGGATCCCGAACTGTGTCGGATCCACTATCATGCACACACAAAACCAATCCAATCAATGAATTTAAACTTTAAAATTCAAGGAAATTAAATCTATTTTGCTTCCAACATAATTTCAAATTAATTCTCATGCCATAAAATTCAACCATATATTTTTAATCAGAAATGACTAAGTATTAAATTCAGGAAATTTTTGCGAGTTTCCCCTTATATTTTCCACTTTTAAAATTTTCTAGCAATCTATATAAACTAATTTAAATCAAATAATGAAATAAATGCTTCAAATGAAAAGGTATGGATCAAGTGATCCAACCCTTCGAGTCAAAGGATCTCAGGAAAAATAAAAATGAAATGAACTAATGACAAGAAATATTCTTACCCAATCGATCCTATCGTTGTTCTTTATATATATATATATATAACATTTCCAAATGCCTCCACGAGAGGGTTTAAAGCATCTAAAGCTAAAAAAATTTCATTTCCAATTTCATCCTTTTCATGCAAGGTTAGTTCAGTAATAAGGTCATATTATAGAGAAAAGCAAGCTTTTCCAAGCAATAAGACCAACAACACAATATATACCATAACCACAAATCAACATATCTCATAATATTTTATTTCAAAAGAACATGTTTAAGATATATTTGAGTTTCATAGACTTGGAGGTTCTTTATATATTATCAAACAAATGATTGAGCACACAAATGAAAATACAAGGATCTACCTATTTCAAGTTTACTATTAGGGTAAGAAGAAAAGACCCTGCAAATTTTAAACCCACATCACTGGTATGATTTCTATTCAAAATGAACATAGGTACCACCATATATTTTTAAGATTTGACCTTAAATAAGAAAACCCCCAAATAGTTTCCAAGTTACATTGTAACCCCATAACCATACCACTTACAAGCATGTATTCAAATTCGAAGAACCCACAAACTTCATAGGATTAATTATACAAACCCTAGCCATACATTTTCATAAAACCCTCTAAAAATCAGAGAAAAATCATTTCATTTAAAGAAAATAGGCATGGTAAATTAGGGAGGATCCATGATACCCTTATATATTATATTCAACCATATAAACTCAGCTATAAAATAGAAATCCATACGATTTTTTATAAAGAAGAACATTTTATTAATAGATTCAAGATCATTATTCAAAACCAAACATGACCATCGATATCATTCTAAAAATATTAATCTGAAACCCACAAAAGTGATTTGCACAACTAATTAAACAAACCTATTTCAGCTAAACTTCTTGCTGCAAGATCTCATTCTTAAACTGAGATTCACAATATTTTTCACACATCTAAATAATTAATGCAAAAAAACAAAAATAAATATGACAATCCCTTTAAAAATAAAAAACCAGAGAAGCAAGGCATAAAACTCCTTTCCGAAAACATTTTTCTTCAATTTGCTCTAACCCTAGCCTAAGATGATTTTCCGAGAGTCAACAAATCCAAGCTCAACCAAAAAAACCCTCTCATTCTTTACCTTCCTCAAAATAAATAGAGGTAGAAAAATTGATTCCTATGAAGTAGAGAAAATACTAAGCATGTCTCCATAACTGGAGCTCCACCAAAGTCGAAATGCCATGTAAAACCCAACTCCACTTCTTTTCCCCCTTCTCTCCATGCATCCCAAAAAACCCTACTAATTTTCCTTGTCCAACTACCAAGTGGATGGTTTGGAAAATCCTTAAGCCAACGTGGAAGGGGGATCCAAAGTCAAATTTGAATAAACAACCAAATAATTACCTTCTTCCCATATACGTGAATGTCCACTTTTGTGGATTTTGGAATTATTAAAAGTTTATCATTGCCACATTATGACATTATTTTCTATTTTCAAATTGACTTCCAACAAAAATAATAACCTTAGAATATACATCCCATCATGGTGTTCCATCAACTTGTTTTAATTTTTAAAACCATATATATTAAATCAACATTGCTTAATAACTCAATGGGTGTGGCATTATGCCCCCAACATTTTAATAATAATAATAATAATATTTAATATAAGGCCACCACATTAGTGTTACAAAGAAATTAAAGTTAGATTATAAGCCTTAAATATTTTTACCAAAATATGACGACTTAAAAATGATTTATACAACAACAATAATTGCAACAATGACACAATTCTAACCATGCCTTATAAACGAGCGTAATGCACAAGTTGACTTAGGACCAACATCACCCTTAGTCCATATGGGCACAAACAAAACTTCACATTGCATGGAAAAATATCAATTAAGGATGGTGTCGTCCTAACCGACTTGATGCCAACCACAAAAATTAGAACCAAACAAACAAAGTACCGCAATATAAAATAAAGCTAAATTTATTCGAATGAACATACCATTTTTCATTATTCATATTTATATGAATAATTAAATATCGAATAAAAAGGGTTAATTAACTAGATGTTACATAGGGAAGGCGATACCGATATAACTTATTTACTTTCAGTCCAGAAGGGCATCACACCAGAATGCACACATGGCGGTGCACTAGGTGCAAGTGTTTAGAAGTAATTTTAGAGACGTCTTTACGGGATCATCATTAGGATAGAGTGTTTGTGCACGAGACTATTGGAAGTAATCTTATAGGTGTTGTGACAACACATACAATAGGTTTCTAGTTTAGTACTACAATTAGGACATAAGAGAGTTCATCTACGAGATCTCGAGGTTGCGGCAGCAACGTAGGAGGCTCGGGGGCTTGGTTCATCCACCACATGGAGGAAACCCTGGTGGAGGTTTTGGATCTGGGCCTGGTTCTAATCAAGGGCAGGGTCTAAAACCACCTCCAAACCAACCTAATCAGACACCACTTTAGCAACCACAACATCAAACACCTCACCGTCTACTTTGAGATGTCACTTTACTTACAAGAGCATAGAGGTAAGGAGGATGTGGTGAGAATGTGAATGCATGTGAATTTCTATAGAGAGAAAAGGGAATTACTTACCCCGATAGAAAGGAAAGTCAATTTTCCACCACACTTTAAGGGCATGCACATAGCTAGTACAAAATTATGATCCCCACTAGATCGTGGTGGATTATGATGGTTTACGAAAATTTTCTTGGCTGAGTTCCACATTCCAGAGTTTAAACAACAGAGTATCACTGCAATGAAGGACATCAAGCAGGGTTTTTTTGAAAATGTAAGGGAGTATGACATGTGTTTTAAAACTCTATATTCCAAACTATCTTATGATATTCATCCAAGTCAGCACACACAATGGTTCATTGGAGGATTTTGAATCCATTTCAAAGATCCCTATCTCATAAGATATTTGTGGACACATGTAAGGCATTGGAAGTAGCTCTATGCACTAAAGTAGTTGAAAGTGTTGATCTTTGGAGTAAGCCTATTTCTATAGGCACATATAACAACAATGGATAAGAAATTGGAGAAGCTCTATGCAATTTCAGCGCATGAGCCATGTAGTGGATTGTGGTGTATTGATTGTGAAGTTGAGGGACACACAAAGTATTGTTGTCCTTGCATGATTGTGCACACATCATTGTTACAATCTTGTGAGATCTATCACAAGAAACATGATGTCTGAAATTTTCCTCTCTTGCGAGTGCACTAAAATGAATAATTTATCTATTTATTACAAGATCTATGACATACACACACACACACACACTCAAAATACCAAGGATATCCATCTGATAGATCACATTCACAAGACTTACGATACTGGATTACGAAAAAACATAATGGAAAGCAACTCTCGGGTGCTCAAAGAAAAACCTATGGAAGGGTGCAATAATGAAGGTGGATTCCATAGTGGTTATAAAAGTAGGGATCGTGATGGTAGAGGAAGATTCACATGTGGAACTTGTTACACTTGTGGGTCCCCAGAGCATTACCAATGTGAGTGTTTCCAGAACTTGGTATGTGCATATTCGGAAAAAACATAAGGTAGAGGACTGCCCGATATTTATCAACATATGTGTATGAATAATAAGAAGGAAAAAGGTACAAGGATGATCAAGGTGCAACACACAAAAAGTGACCAATGGATGCTAAAGAAGACACCTGATCCATATTTACAACACATGTTGGTAACTAACGGAGTGGAAGCAACGCATGTGCATGAGCCTTTTAAATCCAAGCCTCTCATTAGGAGAGAGGAAGTTATGCATGCCAAGTATCCGGATGATGCTCATCAGAAGGAGGTCTATCAGGAGACCAAGTGGGTTATTAGATATCTTCAAGGAGAAATTAATTACTTGAAGGAGAAGGCACATAAGAGAGAGAACAAAAATAATGTTGATCTCTCATAGAAAGACGTAGATGATCTTAAAGAGGTATGCAAGATGCTGTGGGTAAGAGAATATCATTCCACTGATAGGGGAATGGCTGCATGAGAAGGTACCATGCGTAGAGGTTAAGTGTGAGTGTTAGATACTCCACTTAAAGTTTCCACCGTAGAACCATGATTATGAAAAGGAAATCACTCTGGATGCAGTGATTGATGGATGGCTAATGAACAAATTTTTGATTGATACATGCACTAAGGTAAATGTTTTGACTTTAGATGCATGGAACTAGATGGGAAGACCAATATTGCAACCATATTCCAATGTTCTATATATGGTGAACAAGATGTGAGCTATTCCTATTGGGGTGTTGAAAGATGCTTCAATTATCATTCAAGGAGCCAATTTTGCTTTGAGGATTTTGAGGCATTAGGGTTCTTGAGGAAGATAACTTCCTATCATTACTTGGATGTCCTTGGTGCTACATGAACAATGCTGACCTGCACTTTAACAAGAGGTACATTAGTTTTGATAACAAGGATAAGTGCTTGATCATACCTTTAAATGATGTAAAGGAAGCACCTTACATTGATCCGTTGAGTGAAGAAGAGATTAATCATATATATACGAAAATGCACAACCCCGAGAATATGGAAACAACTAATGATGATGTACTTCAGTGGGAAGATGTACATTTTGTTAGTGACACCACTATGTTGCTTATGACAATTGAGATCATGACACATATGAGATGGTCGGGCATGAGGTCAAAGAAAGGGTCACTAGGATGATTAGGCCATGTATGGTTAGGTGTATGGGCACGACTCAGTTACTTAGGTATACTAGTGAGGGGAATCATGATTCATTCTTACATACCATGGAGAACCAGTGCATTTGAATGAAGGTGATCAAAGGAACATGCTGATCTATACCTTTCTGTGATAGTAAAACATTGGTGGGAAGCACACAGAGATAACTTGTTGGGGTTGCGAGAAGTGAGTATCACCTTTTTAGCAAGGTTCACTTAGAGTAATGTACATACACTTATATATGAGTATGATGGGAAGACTCCTACTTTAGTACATGTCCATGACTGTGAGAGACAATGGGTGTAAGGATAGGAGGCATTACCACCATCTCTTTGGGTGCATAATTTCTATTCCACTGGGTAGATGCGTGCGTGCATAGTGTGTCCATGTTGAGTTGAAAAGGGAGACTGCAAGATGGTGTGAGATGATTGTAAATATTGTTCATACCTTTGATTATTTTTCTAATAAGCCACCTGTACATGAGGATCTACAAATAATGAATGTATCACATTAGGGGATAGTGTAAAAGAATAAGAGCTCATGCTTTAATTACTTGGAGAACCTGATCCTGAGGCACACAAAACAATGTTTGAAATAGAATATATGCAAATGGGATACACCTAGAATGAAATAGAAAAGGGGAAGCTCGTATACCTACTTGATGATGATGAGGTGGAATATTTGGATGTTAGACACACAAGGGGTGTGCGCGAGGCAATGGAATTCAAAGATGAAAAGGCACATGCATACCATGCTCCTATGAAAATAAAGAATGTCAACATTGACACTGAGGATGTGCCTAAGAAGGCCATCATTGGGGATTATTGGTCAAAATAGGAGGTAGCAAAGATCATTGAGCTCTTGCGTGACTTTCAAGACTTGTTTCCAAGAGGCTATCATGAGTTGAAGGGAGTAAAACCTTCATTGGGTGAGATGAAGATTAATTTGAAAGAGGGAAAGTGACCTATTTGGAAGAGGCCTTACAAGAAAAATCCAAACTTGTGCATGAAGGTGAAAGAAGAGATTGATAAGATGCTTAAGTTTGACATCAAATTAAAGAGTTTGAGTGGGTTAGTCCCATGGTTATTAGCATCAAGAAGGATGGGAGAATTCGTATTTGTGTAGATTATAGGGAACTTAATGCCTCATGTTTCATAGATCCTTTTCCTACACCATTCACAGAGGAGATCTTTGAGGGAGCTGTAGGGTGTGAAATCTATTCTTTCACAGATGGGTTCTTAAGATATCACTAGATTCAAATCACTTGCAAAGACCATGAAAAGCCCAATTTCATCACTGAGTGGGGAAAATTCACATATATGGTAATGCCTTTTGGACTAAAGAATATACCAATTATATTATTACGCCTTGTTGTGTAGGAATTTCATGAATTTATTCATAATTGTTTGTAGGTGTATTTATATGATTGGACTATATATGGGATTTTCAAGGATCATTGTGATAATATAAGGCTCATGTTTGAGAGGTGTAGGTAGTTGAGCATCTCTCTTAACATTAAGAAGTGTATCTTTACTACACCTTTTGGCACCTTGCTTGGGCACATCATTTGTAAGGATGGATTGTTAGTGGATTTAACAAAGATAGATGTGATTTTGGGATTCGAGGAACCTACTAATCAAAATGAAGTGCATGGATTTTTGTTACATATTGGCTACTACATAAAATTCATAAAGGGAAATGCAAAGATTGTTGCACCCATAGAAGAGTTATTCAAGGCTAAAGGAAAGTTTTACTATGGTGACACGCAATAATAGGTGTTTGAATCCTTGAAGGAAAGATTAACCATTGCTCCTATCTTATGTTTTCCTTCCTGGAACAAACCATTTCATGTACATGTTGATGCAGCTTGCATGACTATTGGCATAGTCTTGGAACAACCAAAAGAAGGTAATGCGGATCATCCCATATGCTTCGCGAGTAAAAAGTTGACATAAAGAGAACAAAATTATACAACCACAGTGCGAGGCATTGCCGATGATTTGTGCACTTCACAAATTTCAATAGTACTTGTTGGCCAAAACATTAATATTTTATACATATCATATGGCATTGAAGTATTTGGTTGATAAAATTGTCTTGTAAGGGTGCATCTCGCCACCTGGATACTCCTATTTTAGGAACTTGATTTCAAAGTTGTTGTAAAGCTAGGCAAGAGCAATTTGGGGCTTGATCACTTATCAAGTATCATTTGGAGAGGACGATAGAGTATTGAGGATACTATGCCACGATAGGAAACTATTTAGGTTAAAACACATGCCAACAGACTTGGAGGACATAGCCATATTCTTACGCACTAGACTTGCTCCAGAGGGGATGAAGAAATTGGAGAAAAAACATTTCTATTCGTCTTGTGCCTTACCATCTCATTGGAGGGGCCTTACATAAGATGGGAAGAGACAAGGTCCTACATAGGTGTGTTTTAGAGCATGAGCGTGAGGATATTATGGAGGAAGATCATGTAGGTATCATAGGATGTCATTATGTAGGAGATGTGACTGTGCATAATATCCTTCTCATTAGCTTATGGTGGGAGACATTGTATAAGGATACTAAGGGTATATGTCAGTGTATGTGATTATTGTCATTGAATTGGAAAACCTAAGAGAGATGAAATTCCTTGGTGACCCATAGTAAGTGTGGAACCTTTTGAGAAGTGGGTTGTTGAAGTTTTAGGACCGATTGCACCACCCACACACAGGATTGAGGCATGCTACATATTCACATGCATAGACTATTTGAAAAGGTGGGTAGAGACCACACTATGAAGGATTTCATGATAGTTATTATAGTTATGAGGTTCCTATGGGAGAATATTATTAGCAAGTATGGATGCCTGTTAAGCTTGACAAGTGATAGATGAAATCATTTCTTGAATGAGACAATAAAATTTTTATAGCAGAGTTTATGGTGGCGCATGATAAAACTACCCCTTATCACCTTTAAGCAAATGAAAATGTAGAAGATTTCAAAAAAATCTTGGGAAAAACACTTACACAAATATGCGATGTTGGAAGAAAGGATTGGGATGAAAAGGTATCAATTATTCTTTGGGCATGCATAACAACCTATAAATGGTTGAACAAGGCCATGTTGGGGTGATAATATCAAGTGGGATCAACCACTTCACTACGCCCCAATATTATTAAAGTTTGTCTAATAAAAATATATTCAAGGTATTTCATAGGTAAGAGTGAAGTGACTGACCGATTCACCAAGACACATTGATGTGGGTGATCCCTCTTGGTATTGGCTTTAACAATGTTTAGATTTGTATTTTCCAATATTAAAGACAAAAGATCATATTATAAGATACACTAGAAGAGCATACTATGTGAGACACTAGCAAAATACAAGATGAGATAGATGGTCATGAGTATTGTATTAATTGATTAAGAGAAATAGCTTTGCAGTTTGTGAAAATAATGAGGAGTGAAGTGGAAGTGCTTTGGATTAAAACTTATGAAAATTCTTAATACCAAAATTGCATTTATAATGGAGTTTTCTCCTTCAGGTTTGTCCACTTAAATCAGGTGTTATCTATCTCTTGTTCTTGTTCATTATTTGCTTTTATCTCTTTCTCATTTAACTCGTTATTCACTATCTATTTCAAGTTATGTCTTTATCTTAATCGACTACATGCCATAATCTATAGTCTTCGGATTTAATGGTGGATCTATGATTTGTGGATTATATTTCCCCTACTAAATCTAACATGGTATCAGAGCATGGTGATTGTGCATGTGTAGGATCGATCTAGAAGCATTTTGACTTAAAAGAGTGAATAAAATTTAAGTTTATTGATGGATCTACGAGACCCAAAAGTTCCGCACTCGTGTTCGAGCTAACTAGGTTTAAACCTCCAGTTCTGCCTAATATTTGATGCATCCTAGAATCTACCATGAATAACCTAGGCACACTGCTTGACACATCAGCCTACTTGAGCTGAGTGCTCACCTAAAGTGCACAAAGGTACCAGGCCCCTCTTTAGAGTTTCTTGTGCAGGACGTTAACGTGTTGAAGATAGAGCATATTCAGAACCATAATAAGCACAAACATTCCATAGAGCATAACCATTCAATAGTGCATAACCAGATCTAGATCTTAAGGAATCATGAATTAAACAATAACTATGACAAGATTGATCATACAAGAACTAATTACAGTCATGTTAACACCTTATCCATCTAATATACTCCATTATATTAAACACTATAAAACATAGAAGCTTCTTACATCATATAACATTACCATAAGTTTATGCACGCATCAGATCCAACAACATAACTTTACAATAACTCATACATAGTGTCTCGGCATCTCTCCCTAAATATAAAAACTACAACATACTTATAGGGGTGGGGACTTTCCCTTCATTACCTACACACTTCCCAAAATAGGTCACATGCTGAAAATAACCATGCAACCTTTACAATAATATGCACACATGCAAGTGTGCTAATAATAGATCTCCTATAGTTAACTGGCAGTAGTAATTATATTATTATCCCAAACTCATTTATGGTGCTTAGAAGACTCTCATCCCAAAAATAACATTTGCGTGTCACGCAAGTCTTCATCCTGTTTTGTGCTCCACACGTTATCTCCAAAAATAGCCCATATCCATGTAAAATGGCTAAGTCCCGAATCAACTTGTCTGATGCACGTTTCCTTCCCTATCCTTCCACACCTTGAAATGCACCTTTTCCCATGCATGAATATTCTGTGTGCCCTCTCCTTAGTGTCATACTATATATTCTCAACATTACCCCACACTAATGTACATTTTGTCCCAAAATGGGGTTATCTTGATTTTCCCAAACAATAAAGAATAAGAATGGAAAGAATGTAAAGAATCACTATATAAAGAATAGAATTCTATTCTGCAGCACCCTCCACTTCAACTGGGAGGATCAACTCTAGATATTCTGTTTTAATCTTAGCCTCCAATGTTTTCCAATCATCCAAAGCATGATTCTTGTCTTCTCTAGAACGTCTATGACTATGGCTTCTAACTCATCTGGGTTATCTCTTCCTTTTCATTCTGTAGTACTAGGACAACATTGGCCATAACAGACATCCTTCCCTCTAGAAGATCCATCTTTTGCGCTATGAGCTTTCCAATCTCATCTAGCCTCTCCTTATGTGGGTTTTGTGTTGTTGTAAGGGCTTCATTTTGTTTTAATAATGCCAATCTTTGTACGTGCTTTAAAGTCTCATCCTTCATTTCCTTCAAAACTTCATTATCTTCTATCATAGTCTTGATCCTGATCACTATCAGTGTTGCACATATGTTTAGAGCTTGATCTCGATTTCTTCAGCTCATCTGTAAAGTATGGAGTAATGCCTTATAAGATGAAATATTCCTAACCACGGAGGCCCTTGCTCTCTCTGCTTCCTATTCAGGATCCTTTGGCATTGGCATTCAAATCAGTCCATCTTCAAGCACCAAATCAACTAATGTACGCACATAATGCATAGCTGAAGGAAACTTCTCAGGTACCTTAGACTTTAGATGTGGTCTTTCTTTCAGGACATAGTCACCAATTTCTTCTACCATGTTGATGAAGGCCTCATTATTTTTATGTTCTAGATCCTTCTCTCCTTTTAGACACGTTATTTTTGTAGTTTTTGCCTTGTTATATTCAAGTAACACTCTAATAGTGGTATCCTTATCAATATTCCTCCGTGTCACCTCTATAGATACCTTAACCAAGACATTTCTCACCTACTCATCAGACATGAGAGTGGGCTTTATAGTCATGTTCCTACTTTGAGGTGCCTTCTTCACTCTTCTTGATACACAAGACTCCTCGCATACATAAAAATATGGTTCATCCATGTGAGTTTTCATGGACCAGACATCTCTTTCCTTACACACGTGTAGTGGCCATGTCTAGGTCCATCAACTCCCACCCATATAACTCCTTAAGTCCATTGTGCTTTGAAAATGGGTGCGGATGATTTTTATTGTGTCCTCAACATAGCCCATAGTTGGCACCACGTATTCTTCACTTCTCCTCGTCCTTGGCCCCTTAGGAACCTAAGCGCCAAGGTTTGGAGTTAGCCCTTCGATATCCTGAGTAGTATCATGTGTGTGAGGTTTCTCATGCTCCTGTTTTTCTTTACCTCCTTCCTTCATGTCCCTCATGTCCTCATCTCGGGCTCCTCCTCATATTATGGCTACGCTAGGGCCTAGCAAGCTCTCTCTGCAAACTCCTCTACCTCCTCATTCAGCTTTAGCTTTCTCCTCTTCTTCTCATTTACCTCTTTGAGGGGAGAGTCATGGTGATCTTCTTACATGCTGTGGAGTTCCATGCCTTGGGTCCTTGTTCTTCTAAATACCCTCTTAAAGTGCTCTTTATGGACTACTTCCACATCCAAGTCCTTGTCTCCTTCTTACACATGGGGTGGAGTATCCATGCACTCAGTATCCACTCTATATGTGGGCTACCTTCAACCTCTATGATCTAAGCCTCCACTATCTTCTTGTTCTTCTTCCTCCTCGTCTACCTCTATATAGTATTGTGAGGATTTTAGAGTTGGCACATTCTCTAATATATGTTTTTCCTTAGGCAAGCCTTGGGAGCATGAACTCATTCTCCACATACTTGTTATTCTCCAGCCTAGGCTTAAGATGAAGATATACGAGTGCGGCTCCACTTGTCCCCAATAGCCAAGCTTATTGGATTCATACTTATGACATCTGAAATGAGCCTCTCAATGTAGGAAGTCTGACCTGGATACACATATGTCTTCCGAGGGTGTGGTATTCATAGTCTACCTTTTCTACGTTGAATTTCAGATGACACGCATTAGTAAATATGTGAAATGAGGCCTGGAAGTAGCATATTGTGAAGGCATAGGAAATTTACACCATGGGCTCCATGTCCCATCCCTCATGGAAAACCATGTGATGTAGAAGTGTTGTACACCATGAACTATACTTGCCTTTCCTACTACCGAAGGTAGCTCCTTGGGAATGCACCACTCCTCCTCAAACACTATGTGAAGTCGGTCATACCACATTTCTTCCCTCTGCTTAAACGACCCACTCATTGATCCTTCACATAAATATTTTTCAAACCTCTCTATGAGGGACTTCTTTTCTAAGGGGTACTCCCAGATCTTGTTCTTTGGCCCATTGGGCACTCCAATTTCTAAAAATACAAGAGAAAGTAGGATAGCACCAAAATTATCTTTTCTCCTGTGCGCGCTTCCTCAACTAATGGTTTCGTAATATAGCCTGCTAAGTTGTATACTACTCCTTGAGACATTTTCTTTACAATATGAAGCCACATGGTGTTTACCTAGTGACCATCTCTCTTGGTCATTCAGCTTGGTGAGCAGATGCGCGGCTTCCTGCACCACAGGAAAATTCTTCAGTTTATCTATGTCCATTCCATATGGACCCTTGGTATACCCCAACTCCTTTCTTGTTTCTATAACCATTGCTTTATCAGTCAGATCACTAACAAGGTCTATCCTGTGCCCTTCAATCCTATTAGTGTCAAAACTAGGGCCATTGTGATCCTAACCCTTCATCCGAAGAAATAAAATAAGTCCTCATGGAATCGACTCATAAGCCATTGGTATAAGGGTTCATATTTTCCAAAATATGGGAGCTCATACAACTGATAAAATCCTACCTACTTTAAGTAACTTTTCCCCAGTGTCGTCATACACTGGCATATCCTCCACCATGTGCTTGTTGGTCTTCTTATTCAACAAATCATCCAAATATCCCTTGTTTTCAATGGTACGGTGGTTGTAGTCACTTATTTTGCATCTACGGATGTGGGAATCCCACTCTTGTTTGACTATTACTCCTTTTGGGTACTGCATCTTTGAAAAATTTCTCTCGGGAGAAATTTCAACTTCAACTTCTACCTTCTTCTTTCCTTTCGTTCCTGCTACAGGTGCTTTCTTTGGTGCCATCATAAAAATCCTACCTTTTATCGTCTATAATGAGTAAACTCAAACCCTAGCTCGAATCTACATGCCCTAGCTTGAAACCGCATGCCCTAGCTCCTTCTCAATGCTTCGCTTCGCTCAAACCCTTCACCAATGGGGACATAAGCCTCTTCGCGTGATAGTCTTCTCTCCACAGATGGTTTCACAACACTCCGCACCTCAACATGATTCACTTGGATCAGTCACACTTAGCTTGCTCAAATACCTATGATCGCAAAGGTAAAAATGAACCCGCATCATGTCCTTATATAGATTTTAAAAAATTTAGTGCATTTATTTCTCCTTCACCTACCAATAATCCTCTCATTAATTGACCATTTTCACAATCTCCATGTGGTACATCTTCATGCCCCAACTATAACCTTATAGCGTGCCTTCCTACCTTCTGGCTACAGACTTCTCTTCAACGTGCTTCCATGCACCCGAGTACCTCACCATTGTGCCTTCCCCTGGTAGTTTCCACGGCCACTTTGCTTACCTCGCGTTATATTGTTCCCTCATTTATCTCCATCTATGGTCATCTTTAGAAGCAATCTCCTTTCTAATAACTCCTTTCCACACTTAACTAACACCTGTAATAGTTTTGTTCTCATGTGTACCCAGTTGTGAATAACCACCCCACACCAATGGTATGTGTAGTCCTCTATGCATAAAAATACTTCAGATGGTAATTAGCTTCCAACGTGCAAACACGCTTATTACACAAAACACCAAACTAAATTGACAAAGCATAGCGATGAAGAAGGAAATACATTAAAAAATACAAATAGGAAAACCTATTCTAAATGGCAACATTTCCTTATTACAAATACCAAGAAGACTTATTTATAGTAGGGATTCAACTACTCATGCTGAAATAACTGAGGTAACCGTACTCCATACATCGTCTCTAATTGGAAATTTCCTAATTCAAGTATATGAGTGATAACATACGATTCCAACCAATGCACTTTAAGCTCTCCTTGGCACAAAAAATTAGAATCATAAAGAAGCACCATCTGTCCAATCTCAAGATTTTTGTCCTTGATGTGCCTGTCACGCCCTTCCTTTTTCCTAGTCTTTTCCTACTTATGACTCCAACGTACTATGGCGCGCCTCTCATCCAATTGTATAAATTTATCAATTCTTTCTTCTAATGCTTTCTCATTAGCTATACCTCTAATGCGCACAATACAAAAATAAGGTAACATGAATTCCATAGGAAGAATTGTTTCTGCGCCAAATACCAAATGAAAGGGTGTGGCCTTGTTCAACCTCTTGTATGTTGTTCTATATTCCCAAAGCATGAAATAAACTTTATCATCCCAATCTTTCCTTCCAACATCACAAATTTTTGTCAATTTCTGGCTCAAAATCTTGTTGAAGGCCTCAACAGTCCCATTTTCCTGAGGATGATAGGGTGTAGTCTTATAGTGCACAATCATAAATTCATCCAATAGTATCTGATTGTATCATTCAAAAAATATGTACCCTTATCACTTGTCAAGCTCAACGGGCATCCATACCTTGTAACAACATTTTCCCATAAGAAATTGGCTATTGTAGCTGGTGTACAATCCTTGGTAGGAGCTACTTCTGCCCACCTTGTAAGATAATTTGTGCAAGTGTTGATGTAGCATGATCCAGTTCTACATGCAGCTGGGAAAACTATGACCCACAAAGTCTATAGCCCATTTTTCAAATGGTCCTACAATAGGAATGAGTCTTAAATGCATTTGATCTCTTTGCCCAAGTTTACCAAGGCACTAATAGTGATCACACGCCTTACAATACGCTTTAGAATCTTTGTAGAGGGTCTCCCACCATAATCCAGTGAGTAGAATATTACACTCAATGGCATCACCGACATAGTGCTCACTGCAATACCACCATGAGCCTCTTCCATGATATCCATGCACTCGTGCTCTAGTACAAATTGACGCAATACTTCATCTTAGCCTAACTTGTATAAGTCACCACTGATCAACATAAAAGGTGTCGCATGAATTACAAGTTGTTTCTTCTCTAAGGCTTTCATTCCTTTTGGTGCCATACCTATACATAAAAAGACAACAATATCCTCTAATTTTGAAGGCACTGTTGTAACCTGTACAACTATGCTTCTAGCATTGTATCTTCAATTGTCTGCATGTCCTCCCCGAATAAATTCTTGATAAATGGTCTAGGCCAGAATTACTTTTACCTAGTTTTACCACAATTGTGAAATCTAATTATAAATACAAATGGTGTAAAATGGGCTTAGGTATTGTTTGAATTTATGCGGTGTGAAAATCATGGTGACAAGTCTGAATTTATGTTCGTAGATCATTGTAGCTCAGTAGTTGTATAATTCAGCTCAGCAGAGTAAACTTTCTACTAGAAAAACATATAGGATGATCTATAATTCCTCTCTAGGCTGAGATAACACCGCGCCAATGGTCGTGCCAAAGGCATCCACATGTACATGAAATGGTTGGTTCCATGAGGGAAAATACAAAATAGGTGTTGTAGTAAGTCTCTCCTTCAATGCCTCAAATGCGCACTACTGTGGTTCTCCCCAATAGAATGTCCCTTTTCCCTTTAGTAACTCTTCCAAGGGTGCGGAAATCTTAGCATATCCTTTGATAAATTTTCTATAATACCCTATGTGACCCAAGAATCCATGCACCTCACTCTGACTAGTAGGATCTTTCAGGCCTACAATAACTGCAACCTTAGCTAGATCCACTAACAAACCTTCCTTGCAGATGATGTGCCCTAACAAAGTGCCAAAAGGTGTAGAAAACACACACTTCTTGATGTTTAAAGAGATGCTTAATTATCTACATATTTCAAACATCAAGCACAAATTGTCACAATGATCCTTAACAAGTCGATACACCATCCAATATTCAAAGTAAACTGTAAGAAGTTGTGAATAAAATCCTGGAATGCTTGAACAACTATGCATGAAAATACAACAGTGCATTTTTTTAGACCAAAGGGCATCACAATATATGCAAAAATTCCCCATTCAGTGGTGAAATTCATTTTCTCTTGATCCTCCTATGTAATCCTAACTGATGATACCCAGAGAATCCATCTGTAAAAGAATAGATTTCACGCCCTGTAATGCCTTCTAATATATCCTATGTGAAAGGTGTAGGAAAGGGATCAATCACACATGCAACATTCAGTTCCCTGTAATCCACACAAATCCTAATCGACCATATTTCTTTATACTAATGACCATGGGGCTAACCCACTCGATTCTTCTAGGGGCTTGATGATGCTAGATTTCAACATCTTGTCAATTTCTTCCTTAACTTTTATGCGTAGGTTAGGGTTCATTCTATAGGGTCTTTTCCTAACCGGTGTGCACCTTCCTTAAGCTTAATCTTCATCTATCCTAATGATTCATGCACTCATTTTAATTCATGGTAGCCCTTAGGAAATAAGTCTTAAAAATCACGTAGTAACTCAATGATTTTTTCCACTTCAGAGTCAAACCAATAATCCCCAATTATTTCCTCCTTAGGTTCAACATCCATGCCAACATTCACTTTTTTTGTCTTCATGGGTTCATGATAGGTGCACATTTTTATCTCACACTGTCTAACACCTCACGCATACCTATTGAATGATCTATATCCAGATCTTATACTTCCTCATCATCCACTATGTAGACCATATTTCCTTTTTCTTTCTCAAAGAAAGCACGCTTAAGTAGCGTGGCATCTGTCTCTTCTTCTTCATCAAAGCGTGCTCCTGATTCTATCTCACCAAATAAATCCTGAATGAGTTCTTCTGCCTTTGCACTATCTCCCATAGTTAAGCACTTTATAACCCTTAATGCCTCTTCCACTAGAGGTTTAGTAGAGAAGTAGTCAAAATTCTAGACCATTCCTGTAATCAAATCCTGCCAATTTCCAGTCTCTCTATGTAGCTCGCATATACATACCAAACGCATGCGCAACCTTGTAAAGTGGAATAAAGTTTGTGCACCCATAATGAAGGTGGTAAATCTTCCTACCCCTTTGTCCAGAGCCTCTCACACTGCTAAACGTGGTGTTGAACAAGTTGGTTACCATGATATGTGCATATTTGAGTAGGTGCATTGCTCTTAAAAATGAGTTGTTAGAGAGCAATCCTGACTTCATTCCATTCTACAAGATTATCCCTGTGAGCCACCCACTAGCACACTGCTATCCTGAGTAGGGTATATGATAACATATTTATTATTTCAAATGGTTTGTCCACTACTATTCCATGGCATGCAAGAATACCATAGGGTCGCCTTCTCCGGTGTCGAGGTACAAAGTTATCACCTATCCTCCTAATAAAACAAAGTTTACTTCTCCACGCAAATGCACTCCTTACTTCATGCCCAAACATCTCATAAGTGCCATGAGACCAATTATCACAAGAAATACTTGTGGTATCACTAATAGAATGTGCATCCTCCCACTGAAGGATTCCTTCCTTAGATTGCTCAAGCACCTATGGGTCTCAAATGACGTGTACATAAATCATGTTTAAGTCTTCCTCACTCAAAGGTTCAACATAAGGTGCAAATTTCCCATATGTTAAAGGGATAATAACTATTTCCTCCTTGTTCTCAAAACTTATATATCCCTTGTTGAACCGTAGATCAACATTATTTGCGTAGCACCAAGGGTGACCAAGTAGAGCTGGGAAAATTTTATGCTTCGTAAGTGCTAAAACCTCAAAGTCCCTAGTGAACTTGGCCCCTTGTATAGTAATGGATGCATCTTTTAAAACTCTGATGGGAGTGGCCTTAGTTCGATTATCCATAAATAATACATTAGAATATGGCTGTAATGGAGGTCTCCCCATTTGCACCCATGCATCTAAAGTAAACACATTTACCTCTGCGCCTGTCTCAATCAATATATTACTCAAGAGCCATCCATCCACAACAAAATTTAGAGTGATATCCTTGTCGTAATCTAAGCTATGAGGGGGAATATTTCCATATAGGATCTGATGTCCATTCTCAATACCTACGCGTGGAGTGTTTACCTTTAGCCAATTCAATAGTAATGGAATGATATTGTCTCCTGGTGTAACATCTTGCATACCTCTCTCAAGTCATCAATATATGATTGGGTCATCTCTGCTTTGCCTTCTTCTATTCCATCTTCTATGATTTCTCCTTTAAACATTGTATTTCACCCTAAAGATTTATGAGTACCTCCATGGTTTCCTTATAAACCTCCTTTTGGTGCACAAGATCTAGACATATTGCATTTAAAATTTCATCCTTAGTGATGGTAGGATTATGTTGTAATGCTTCTCTGACACATACAACTTTAGCACATGTTATAATCTTCATAGGTAATACCTCAGGTTCCGGTGCCAACTTTGGCATCCTCGATTTTCCATAGTGCATTGTATTCTAACCATCCATGCACCCTTGTTTTCCTATTTATGTTTCTTGCTAAGATGCTCATATAGGTCTAAGAATTCCTCATAGCTATGAATCTTCCCACAAAAAGAACAAGTAATATCTTGAGGACCTTCCTGCCTGTAGTGGGTAGGAGATCCGCATGTAAAGCACGTTCGCATGAGGAAACTCACCTCATCCACCACCACAGCCTCGACCCCCTGATCCACCATGGTATCCTCAACCTCTACCACATCCTCCTTCATAGCACCCCTCATTCTAATCATAATGTGCTTGATTGTGATCCCAATCCTAGTGCTCACCTTTACCCTTAGAGTTATCTGATAAACTCCTGTCTGTGCACACCAATATCTATAACATCATGGATCTGACCAATCAACCCGCAATCTTCTGTATCGTGAGTCGTGGATAGGAAAATATTACAATAACAAGATATAGTATTCCTTATCACACATTGTAATAATGGGAAATGGATGGTGTCATGGTTCAGATGACATATCTCATAGTCTAGCAATAATGAATGCAATGACCTGTGGGGACAAATATCCATGGTGTGCCCTTCCACTTCACAACCTATACACCAAATACCAATGTGCATCTCTCATGTACTAAATTTTATGATATTTTCTCCAACTACTTTTCCATAACTGCAATCTATGCTTCTAAGAATGGGCTAAATCTAGTGTCTATACTTCCAACTACCTCAGCATGCAAAGTCGCTTCAAGTGCTTTGCGTGGATTAGTGTATTCTTATGTGTGATACCCTTCCAAAAGGTGTGACGAGACCTCTAACGAACCATTGTGCATGTTGGCTTGCATGAATATCATAAGAAAGCTTAGAAAAAGTGTTTTGAAATGGGCATCATACTCCCAGAAACTCTCAATAGTGCCTTGCTTAATATCCTTGAGCGCGCTTATCCTCTTCTTCTCAAATTCAAGGATATAGAGATCTTTAAGGAAAACATATTTTAATGCCGCATAATCTATGAAATTTTTATCAGGGTCAAACTTCTGTACTAACCTGTGTGTGCATCCCCGTAATGTAGTTACAAATTGACTTTCCTTGTGCTCAGAATCCATGATCCCTTTTGCATGCCACAATATCTCACACATGTGCACATGTTCAACAAATGCATTTTATACCCCTATACTACTGGAAGATAGAGAGAAATCTCCATGTAAATATTCTGGGGTTGGTACGGACCCTTCCCACCTAATCTAGAACCTCTGTGTTACCTCTCGCCCTTAGAACCACCAGATCTACCGAAATAGAGCCACCTATACCTCCTAATCCTCCTCATGTAGCCTGAATCAAACTAGAAGATGTACTTCCCTATGTCCTAACAGTATTACTGAAGTGGACTCATATAATCTACGTGGTGGTACTACTCCTAGAAGTGAGTCCAAAATTTTGTGTGCTTGAATTATGTGTTGATGATGTGCACCTGAAAAGGTACCTCTAAACAACAATGAAGACGTTTTCCCTACCATGGATGTACTTGCTATGTGACTTACTCCTACTTCCCCAATTCCCAAATTAACTTGCTGACTATAAGATGTACTAGATATTTGAAAACCAAGCGCAAGGGCTAGGTTGCTAGGTAGATTCAGAGATCGTGCTTGGACCCAGGTCATCACTGTTGGCACGCTCCCTTGTGAGGCCGAGGAGGGTTCCTTGTCATGCTTTCCCAAATGGGGGAGTTCCAGATGCTCTGGCTCCACGCCTTTTGTGTGAGCTCCAAATCCTTCATGAGCCATCTCTCTCCTCAATGCCATCCACTCTGTAATATCCTGTTGCTTCTCCATCTCCCTCTCGTGTGCCTCATTGTACTTAAGCTACCTTTCTTCTCTCTTCCTTTTTGCCACTAGGTCCACCATCTTTCACCAAACCTTCTCCTGCCCCCGTGCGTGGTGGGGTTTAGCTAGCCATCAAGTTTTCTTCCAAGTTCAGGGTCACCATCAAGATATGGATCGCCAGTGGAGTGCCTTGCAAGTAAATTCCCTTGGGATAATGTAAAAATTTGAACTCACTACCTTTAGGAAATAATAAGTGGAAATGGAGTACTCCAAAATATAATCTGTTCAAAACACCATGGAACCAAGTATCCACAATGCGTGTCCAAATCAATCAACATCATAAAGGGCCTGAAATTCTTCCTACGTCCAGACAAGTATGCGATACCTCGATTCCTTTTAGATGCATAAGCAATCAGCTATTCATGCATTTCTACTAGGGAAGATAACAAAGAAGATCTCATACAAATAGTCATATAGATTCTGTTCCACCCACACACGTGCATCAAAATTAGATCCAAGTGTTGAACCTCCATGCGTACTTTTCTTCTTGATCTTTTATCCACTCCTCAACACTTGCTAGGGTCAAATGGTTCATATTCATCGCAAACTATCATGAAAAAATTGAAAAGAGGTACCGAGAAATAGAACCAATGATGCAACCTAGAATCTACCACGAATAACCTAGGTGCACTTACACATCACCCAGCCTAAGTTGAGCACTCACCCAAAGTGTGCAAAGGTACCAGGTCCCTCTTTATAGTTGTTTGTATAAGATGTTAACGTGTTGAATACAAAGCATATATTCAAAACCATAATAAGCATAAACATTCCACATAGTATAACCATTCAATAGTGCATAACCATATCTAGATATTAAGGAATCATGAATTAAAAATTAACTATGACAAGATTGATCATACAAGAACTAATTACAGTCATGTTAACACCTTATGCATCCAATATACTCCATTCTGTTAAAAATTGTACAACATAGAAACTTCTTACATCATATAACATTACCATAAGTTTATGCATGCACAATATCCTGCAACATAACTCTACAATAACTCATACAAAGTGTCTCGATGTCTCTCCCTAACTACAAAACCTAAAACATACTTATAGGGGTGGGGAATTTCCCTTCATTGCTTACACACTTCCCAAAATAGGTCACATGCTGAAAATAGCCATGCACCTTTACAATAATATGCACACATGCAAGTGTGCTAATAATAGATCTCCTATAGTTAACTGGAAGTAGTAATCCTATTATTATCCCGAACTCATGCATGGCACTTAGTAGATGCTCATTCCTAAAATAAATTTTTTTTTGCGCAAGTATTCATCCCATTGTGTGTTCCGCATGCTATCTCAAAAATATCCCGTATCCATGAAAAATGGCTAAGTCCCAAATCAGCTTGTCCTAGTGCATGTTTCCTTCCCTATCCTTCCGCGCCTTCAAATGTGCCTTGTTCAAGTGTGCAAATCTTCTATGTGCCCTCTCCTTAGTGTCATACTCTATATGCTCAACATTACCCCACACTAATGTACATTGCTGTCCTAACAATGGGGTTTCTCCTGATTGTCCCAAACAATAAAGAATAAGAATGGAAAGAATGTAAAGAATCATTGTACAAAGAATAAAATTCTATTTTCTAGCACCTCTACTTCAACTGGGAGGATCAAATTTAGATATTCTATTTTAATCTCAGCCTCCAATGTTTTCTAGTCATCCAATGTGGTTCTTTTCTTCTCTGGAATGTCTGTGGCTATGGATTCCAACTCGTCTTGGGTTATCTCTTCCTTTTCATTCTGTAGTACTAGGACAACATTGGCCATAGCAGACATCCTTCCCTCCAGAAGATCCATCTTTTGTGCTATGATATTTCCAATCTCATCTAGCCTCTCCTTATGTGGGTTTTGTGCTACTACAAGGGCTTCACACTTTTGTTTTACTAATGCCAATCTTTCTACGCGCCCTAAAGTCTCATCCTTCATTGCCTTTAGAACTTCATTATCTTCTATCATAGTCCTAATCCTGATCACCGCTTTTGGCGCTGCACATATGTTCAGAGCTTGATATGCTTTCTTCAACTCATCCTATAAAGTATGGAGTAATGCCTCATAAGATGAAATATTCCTAACCACAGAGGCCATTTCTCTCTCGCGTTTAGGATACTTTGACGTTGGCATTCAAATTGGTCTATCTTCAAGTACCAAATCAAATAATGTATGCACATAATGCATAGTTGAAGGAAAAGTATCAGTGACGTTAGAATCTACATGTAGTCATGCTTTTAGGACATAGTCACCAATTTATTCTACCATGTTGATTAAGGCCCCATTCTTTTTCAGTTCTAGATCCTTCTCTCCTTTTAAATGCACTATTTTTGTAGTTTTTGCCTTGTTATCTTCAAGTAGTGCTCTTATGGTGGCATCCTTATCAATGTTACTCTGCGCCACCTCTATAGATACCTTAACTAAGTCATTTCTCACCTTCTCATTAGACATGAGAGTGGAATTTATAGTCATGTGCCTACTTTGAGGTGCCTTCTTCACTATTCTTGATACACAATAATCCTTACATACATCAAAATATGGCTCGTCCATGTGATTTTGCATGGACTAGGACAATTGTTTCCTTGCGTGCATAGTGGCCATGTCTGGGTCCATCAACTCCCACCCATATAACTCCTTCAGTACACTATGTTTTAAAATGGGTGAGAACAATTTTTCTTGTGTCCTTAGCATAACCCATAGTTGGCACCACATATTCTTCACTTCTCCTCATTCTTGGCCCCTTAGAGCCTCGAACACCATGGTTTGGAGTTGTCCCTTCAATGTCTTGAGTAGTATCATGCACGTGAGGTTACTCATGCTCCTTTTCTTTTACTTACTTCATGTCCTCATCTCTGGGGTCCTCCACATCTTATTAGTACACTAGGGTCCCATATGCACTCTCTACGAGACTCCTCTACCTCCTCATTCAACTTTAGGTTTCTCCTCTTCTTCTCGGTTGCCTCTTCTGAGGGGAGATTATAGGTGATCTTCTTATATTTTGTGGATTTCCGCGCCTTGGGTCCTTGTTCTTCTTAATACCCTCTTAAAGTTGCCCTTTTCATGGAATACTTCCACGTCCAAGTCCTCGTCACCTTCTTGCACCGAGGTGGAGTATCTCGTGTGCTCGGTGTGATGCTCATTAAAATTAGTATCAAATTTAAGAAATGCGATCCAATTAAAATTATCCACCTTGTCACATTTGTTAGATTTACAAAATACGATCCAATAGAATTTCCCCACATTTTTAGTTGTCAGTCTTTTATTTGAGGCAATCGTCATCTAAGTAAAATTTGTCACCTTTTCACATTTGTGAGTTTTTGTTAGTCTCTTGAAAAGCAATCCATTGAAAAGGCTCCACGTGTCTTCAATTTGACTTTGTACTTTTTGATTGCATTGTGAAGTGCAATCTAATAGAATTTGGACACTTATATATCTGTCAAAATTTGGCGTGAATTGTAAAGTGTGAGCTAATAGAAAAATGACATGTATATTCATTTTTGTGGTGTCGACTTTTCATAGGTTTATTTACTTTTCTTTGTGCCTGGATTCTAAAAATTTTTATTCATTCCACAGGTTTTTTTTTAGTTTGTGAACTATGAAATGTGAGAAAATTAAAAATTGACATGTAGCCTTTCTTTTCACACTTGTCAGACTTGCAAAATGTGATCTAATTGTTTTTTGACACGTATTTTAATTGTGTCAGGGTGTTAATCTTTACTTTGACTCGCTTAAAAAAATGTGACGCCCTGTCTTATTTTTTTTCAGGACCAAACTTTATTTCAAGTTTGGTTTATAAATTGTTTAAAGCCATTAATTTTTGACAAGTGGCTTGTTTGACTTTGACTTTGCTATCACATTATGTTAAAATGTGAAATGTGATCCAATTAATTTAAGACACGTGTATATGACTCTATCTTTTAATTAATTATCAGTTAGTCTTATTAGTTGCATTTGTGAAATGTGAGATAATTGAAAAGTGACACGTGTATTTACTGTCAGACTTGTTATAGTCTTTTGACGCATGTCTATTTGTCTTTTGTCGCGGTTTCTTGAATTGATTTCAGACTTGAAAGAGCTTTGAATTTAATTTATAAAAGTGTCGCGTTTACTCGAGGATCTATTTTGAAGCTAACACATGCCTCACTTGGTATTTTTGATATGTTCCATGTGTTGACCCCCATCTGAGCAATATTTTAAATTTATTTTACTTAGTAATGAAGTTTGTTTTGATCTCGTGTAGCTTGGTCTTTTAGCTTGCCCCGATGAGTTGCTAAGTAACTCATCGAGATACTCGACCCCGACTCGCCTAAGCTCATGTATCTTGTCCTTTAGTTCACTGAGAAAAGTTGGTAAAGAACTCGTTGAGCTCCTGTAACTTGACCCCAACTATGTTATGTTAATTTAATATTAAATCAACCAATTTAAGCTAAATTTAAACCAAATCTAGCTATTTTTGAAGATCGACAAAGCGTCTGTGCTATGATCTTAAGCTCATAATTAATTAGCTAATTTGTCTATTAAAACAAGACCTAGCTCACAAATTGATCCAAAACTTGACCAATTCAAGCTATTTTTTGATCAAATTTGGGTTGTTTGTTGTCATATAACAACTTAAAAGATATGTAGCTAGTTCTTTGTCTTTATTTAGCTTCTTTAAGTTGTTTTCTAGCTATATCTGTCTTTATTTACCATTTGAGCATCTAAAATGGCTAGTTCTACTATTTTTTCAATGGATAAGTCTTAGCTCTTGAATTCAACTAACTATAACATCTAGAAAGTGCATTTGAAAGCTTGTTTTATGGCTAGAAAGCTCTAGGATCTTGTGAATGGTGTTGAAAAATATCCCATAGGGAGACAAGCTACCCATGAAAATCTTAGCTCCTTTTATCGAAGTCTCAAGAAGATCTGTCCATCATATTGCAAAGCATTAGAGATGAGTTCTTGATGCATATAGGTCATTTAGACTCACCTTCAGCTGCATGGAAGCAATTAGAAGCCATGCATGAAGGTGGTAGGCTGTCTAAGATAATTAAATTGGTTTTAGAGTTGTTCACAACTCCCATGAAAGGGGATGAGAAAATTGTGGACTATTTAGCTAAAATTAAGAACATAAAAGCTAAATTAGATGGTTATAATTGTGATATATTTCAAGATAAGCTGTTATACTTCATTATACAGATCAATATACATGAAAATTTTAGAAATTTTATCTCCATTCTCAATTCCAAGTATCAGAATGAGAATGATCTTCTTGATTTAGACACTTTATCCTCTTTGTTGATTCAAGAAGAGAGAGTCATGGAGAACTTTGATTCAAAAGAGACTGCTTCTCAAGCTCTTTTCTCTCAAAATCATAAGCCTTCTCATACTAGATTTTTAATCCAAATCAGAATTCTAGTATTAATTTCAGATTTAAATCTATAGAAACCTATAATTTCGCTCCAACAATTTAAATACTTAAATTGTGCTAATTATACTACTTTCCACAAATTGACGACATATCGTCAATATAACACACTTTCTCTTTTATCGTCATTAATTAATTACATTATGCTAATTAATTGACCCTTATATCCATAAAAGACAAAAATTAATGACCTTCCATTAATTAAACCCCTTTCTACTTGAATTTAATTAATTATTCGTAATTAATTAAGTTTCCTTTTCTATTAGAGAAATAAATCGTCATTTACTTAGCCTAAACATTTTCTATTCCCTAAATCATACTAATTGTTCTTCTAAAAGATTTCTCACTTATTAATTAAACCACTTCGGTTAATTAATAAACCCTGCCAAACCCCATGAGTCACTACAGACAAATTAAACTCCCCTAAGGTTGACTCAACCCCCTTTTCAACCATAGTCACCCCAACTAACTCAACCTAGCTATTATCCCACATGTAAAGGGATGTAGAGATTATTTTATCCATTGGGCTATATAAGGATCCCTCCTCTTACCATTCTACTTACACCTAAATGAGCATAGAGCCTATACTATAGCCATTTTATCATCTTAGAGCATTATTCCATTAGAGGATCTAGCTATCTTCATTTCTTACATTCATCCATCCAAGTTTGAAGTCATATGGAGATATGTCAAGTGGTCTTGTAGCCATGGATTGACAAGACTCCATTATTGAAACCTTGGGATTCAAACATACAATCAACCATTTTGATTGCTAAGGATCTAAATAGGTTCATTTTATTGATTAACATTCAATAGAGATAGAGATTAATTTCTTAGCATATTAGTTTAATGTTTATTCATGTTATAATGCAAAGATGTTGGTAGATTAGTCTTTTTTAAGCTCTAAGCATGATGGTGCATAGATTTTAGTTTAGCATTGTATTGAGGCTATTAGGTGTTAGTCTTGATTTTACTTGCATAGATAACGAATTCTTGCACACATTTGGCACACCCACTGGGAGAAGAAAAATTAGTAGACTGGTAAAAATTTTAAGATGTAGAAGAAAAATTAGCAGAAGTGAGAGATGCCAATGGAAGTGAATTGACCAAAGGGTCGATTCAACCACCAGCCTAGTGTAGAACGTTCACTCCTCTTAACAAGTATTTCTCCGCAATCTTGAAACAATTGGATACAACCCACATGGTGACTTATCCTACAACACAACCCTTTGATGACAATGATCCTAAACCTTCATGGTATAAAGAGCATGAATATTGTGATTTTCATTGTGTGAAGGGAAATAAGACATACAAGTGCCTAAGATTTCGCCACTTCATTCAAGATCTTATTGATAATGGAGAGATAGAAGTTGATGTACTAGAGATAAATCAGACACCAAATGAAAGGATGGGGATATTCAAAGAACCATTCCCTAAACATGATAAGCTAGATGGGAAGAAGTCGGATCAGGAGAGTCATCCCAAAGTTATAAATCCGTGAACTATTTGTATACCAAAAGTGATAACAATCATTATGACTCACTCATTGGATGTGTTCACTCTTTTGATGAGCATGTGAATACCATTAAGATCAAGGGAAAATATTACACTACAGTAACAAGGCACACTCATCTCATGATCTCGAACCTCCTCTTTCTACCCCTCAGGATGGTCCATCAACATCTTAGAGAAACTTGAAAAGACATATGCCAAAATTTCAATCTTGGACCTTCTTAAAATATCAAATGTACATAAGGACATCCTATACAAAACTCTCCATGGGTCAGGAGTGCCAATGGAAGTAAACCCTTTATATTTACAAGACACGGTGGAAAACATTACACCGGTTGAACACATCTCATTTAACCATAAGGAAATCCCTAGCGATGATCACACACATAATATTCCTCTATATATAGACGTATTTGGTTCTCGCCGGAAGATAAAATGGGTGCTTGTGGACAACGCTTCGGGGTTGAATATATGTAAATTGAAACTAATCAAGTAGCTAGGACACATAGAGGAAGATTTAGAGTCCCACATTATCACCATAATTGATTACGACAACATGGAGCGGGAGTCAATTTGGAACAATAATATTACGATGGAAGTAGGGCCTACTTGCCACAACATAAAGTTTCATGTCTTAGATTTGGAACTTTTATATAAAATGCTTCTTGGCAACCCATGGATCCGTGCCATATAGGCCATACCATCAATGTTTCACCAAAGTGTATTAAATTTAAACATGAGGGACATAATGTTACTATTCAAGGTGATCTATAACCCTTTTCTCATTGTGGAGCTCTCAACAACTTTGCGTGTAGGGGTACATATAAATGTCCCTCCGCTGATATTTTTACTCCCATTTAGTCAGAAGCTATTGAATCATGGGTAGATTAAAACTCCCTAAGTTCTTGTGCTCATGAGGCTTCTACATCCACTTCTCCCTTTGATTCATGGGAGATGAAAATATTTGAGTACGATTGTGGAGAATATAATGTGCAATAGGCTCTCTTGATTTCAGATATGTATTTATCACCAAAAAAAGAGGTAGACCCAACTATCGCTTTAAACGACCTAAAGATGAACGTACTATAGGGACAATCTTACCCGGTAGATTGCTTGTAGAGAGAAATTGTTGGACCCACCTATAACATGGGTCCTAGAGGACACTAAGCCTACCTAGTAAGAAACCCTAGAATATGTGAAATCTAGTAGAATGATGTATTCCATGGGTTACTAAGGACTCAGATCTAGAAAATTTGAATAAGGAGCAAGATAACTAGTCCAATTTCCACATTTAAAAAAAGAATGCTATGGTATTGGTATTTGGCCATATGGGTCACATCCATGGATCAAGATGCTACTTCTCTCGAGCATGAAAATAGATCCAATTATTTGAATAGTGATATAGATTCCTATGTAGCCAATATGAGGATCTTGCTTCCATGGACCTTTTCATGGATACTATAACATCCTCATTTTAGAACATTAAAACAAGAATTCTTTTTTTTTGATAAGTGATTTCTAGTTCTAAATACATAATTTAGAACTCACATATCATAACAATCATTCTTATAAAAGATAACCATATGCAATTTGTAATGACTCGGTGTACCACCGAACTATTCATTCCATGACTCGGTGAACTACCGATCTATTCATGGGTATCATAGAGTTGGCGTTTTTATCTGAACACTTCACTCTTACAGTTCTCTTCCCTAATCTGGGATTTTAGAATGCTCTGTCCAAGGAACCTATCTGAATAATTGTTACCATCATTCATTGGCATCACATCCCTTAGACTAGGTGACATAGGACAATGCAATCAACAACTTGCGATACTTTGGCCAAAGATTTGAAACATACTGTTCATGTCTCATATTCCTTGATGGCATACTCGTCAATCTGGAATACGTCCTTCACCCCACTCCGATGTTATATAGAATGTCTTATACCGACTTCTGTCAGCCTCCCCGTCCCAAGTTATTCACTCAGGAACGGGTTAATATCATAACACACGTTATAAGGATGCTCTTGAAGACTAGGGATAAGCTGACATACTGGGTCAACCACTGTTAACCCCGTGTGTCAAGGTACCCCGAGTCTCAAAGGGCTGCCTCATAGCATGTCTATGGTCCTAACCGGTCCCAAAGGAAAATCTTGTTTGAGTTTTGGTGTAAATCTTAACGATCAATGCAAAAGGGTGTTGCCATAAGTCACCTGCATTGTTGTATCCTCGAGAAGATCCTAATCTTATCGAAGGTACAACCCTACTGTTGACATGTGTCAACATCCTACAAAACTACCTCGGAAATATTTACAGAACTTCAAAAAGTTACTTAAGTTGAGTTGAATTTGTATTAAAGGCCCTCCTAACTGGATAGTCCTTTTCCCACCAAGAATTTCTTACCATTGAGTTTCCTTACGTAGTTAAGTTCAATTTCACAGAGAGAAGTTTAATAAGATTAGAGACCTCATCAAGGTGTCCATCGGTTCCTAATAAATCTTATTCCTCATAATTGGGCAATAGCCCTAAGTTCTCTCATAAGGAAACTAACTAAACCTGTAAGGGTTTATATCATCTCCGAAGACTGAAATATATCTGACTTATTGTTATTAAGACATGGTGATTTTAAACCATCAATTACGTTGCCTTGACTTCGATCATTGTTAGGGAGTAATAGATTACTCTTCCTGTTATAGCTACATATCAGGGCGTAGTTTAACCTTAACTTCCCAAAAAGGCAGTGGACTAATTTCCAATTTAGCCTTATTCATAATATAAAGGAATTTACTATTCATTCATGAAGTATTCAGTCACATAATTTTTACAAGGCTTACTTAGGGAATCCAACTAGCTCCCATGGCATAATAATAAAAATTCACCCTCATTCATTGCGACATAAGAAGTTCAATTCAAAAATAAAAATGCAGCCACATAAGTAACAATTTCCCCTTTTTATTTCCAAGCCATACAATTACAACTTATGCGCTTCGGCATATTTGATACAATAATCAACAGCAAAAGAGCAACTTTCTTCCTATAGTACAATTAGAGAAATCAAGTTGGAATTCATCATAAAAACTAGATTAAACAATCTGAGCATCATATCAGATCTGCGTGCCTTTACCACTTATGATGACCATCTGCAAAAATTGCTAGCACAGGTCAGTTCAGTGAACTGAGCATGATAAGCACTAATTCTTAAAACAATTGCATTCCACCAATTGTTTCCATTAAACAACCTGTTTAAATGAAATCATTTCATCAAACCTATAAACATGAATCACACTAATTATCTTTCTACCATACATGACTTTATAACATAATTTCGTAATATAACTACCATATCAACTTTAATCTTTTCGGATGATTCATCTTATGTTAGAGACTAAGAAGAAACAAAATGAATCTAAAATATCCATCCATCTGAAGACCTAGGACAGTAACAATCCAATAAAATTACTCCATTCAAGAATGAATTCTTACCAGTACGTGTATCCAACAGATGTGCATTTAACAATTTAAGCAAAGACAGATTATAGCCTCTAGCAAGTTTAACTGATGGAATTCCTTTATACTCATTGCATTATTTCAATGACATTGATAAGTATACCAACTTCTACTACAATACTACTTTTATAAAAGTAGATAACTGAATAACTCAAACAGGTATTAATATAACTGTAGATAAGGAAAGGAAACTTCGGTCAAGACTAAGCACTTACCACTCTTTCCTCATAAATTTAACAGTCTAATCATCTTATACCCCTATCGTAGAGTTCTTATGGAAATACAAAAGAAGGAGCACTCATAATTTCTAGAAAGGGAGAGAATACTTTGTATTCCAAAATTCCTATATCAACATATACTTTACAATCTAAGAGAAAGAAAAGAGGCATTCAGATCTCCATTCCAAACAAGTTCAGGACTGTACAACTTTCCAGGAGTAATGCATATACAATCAATCTGAATTCAATTAGAGAAGAAGAGAAAGCAAGAAAATCAACACCCAAGTTTACCATTAGCTCCAATCTGATAGAACTGTTTAAAAAGGTCACCCTAAGATTCCAAGGGTCTTACAATTGCACATTAACAAAAGACACAAATTGCTATAAATGAAATACATATACGTTCAATATCAGTCCACAATCATGACCCAAATAAAACAGTCTTCCCTTCACCTAGGACTCGAATCATTTTAGACTACGAGTTAGGGTAACCATTATCATTACTTACTGATAGGTAACACTAACTATTTCCAGTCATTACAGTGGATAATTTGTTATTGTGTTTCAAGGATACCAAACAAATAGCTCAGTTAGTGCTACTAGATGATTTCTAATGATAGATTTCAAGGTCACTATAGGTGACATCAACACAATCCCATCCCTTCCAAATACAAAACCTAATTTCCATCCATGCAGATCTAGGATTACCCACACGTTGCTAGGGAACAGAGTTCCTCAAGGCAAGATTTCTCTCGGTCAGGTTGTGTTCCCATTAACCAAGTAAAGTCGTAAAGAAAACAACAGCTTCACTAATATTTCATCACATACAGAACCCATAATCATTGACCATCCAGACCCTTTTCAACAGAGGTACAGGCTTGTATTCAACATATTTCTTACGCATGCGACTAACTAGTCGAGCTCAATAGAAGGAACTATAGTTTCATCACAATCCAACTATATATTCACCTGAAGCTATCAAGCAAATAAAAGAGCTCATATGACCAAGCAATAATCAATAAACCAACCAAATTAGACACAACAATTCTTTCCATGTCATTCTTCAAACATGAAATCATCCAACACAATGTCTAACATGGTACAGTTAGGAACTCATTACCTCAGTCGAACAAGAGACAAGGAAACAACATATACAGAAGTCAAACCCATATGTAATCACAACAAACACTTCTACAGAAGTCGAACCCATAATGTAATCACAGCAAGGAGAGAAGATAAAAGAAGTAGATTTCAACAGGGTCTATGTATAACCAGGGATTCCCAAATCATCAAGAAAGAAGAAAACCAATACATTTCTACAGCAAATGTGCCAATGTACCAAAATCATCTGAACAAAGTTGTTCTAATGAAAGCATTTAAAGGAAAGCAAGATTTTTAAAAGTTAGGGCCTATCATGCCTGATAGTGTCGCTTAAAAATTTGAAGAAGACCTCTGTATGTGCTCACACCTTCTCTTCTTCTTCCACGAAAGATTAAACAACAAAATATTGTTACCTCCATGCCTTATATACTTTCCCGACAGAGAAGGAAGCTAGAAACTCTCAAAGTTTCCATGCAACACAGAGTAGATGACTGGTTCGAAGAACCAGTGCTCAAGCAGAGTGAAAAATGGTATGCATGGAAAACAAAACAGCCAAACAATACTCCACTTGCATGCCTTCCCAAGCAATCCGTGCTCGGGAACCAAAGTTCATTAATTGCATTTACTTCCATCCTCCCGCCTATTTTCCATTGCCACCGACCACCAAAATTGGTGATCGCCAAAAGAAAACAAACAAACATTCCCATACTTGGTGATACTGCCACGTCAGGTTACATTAGCCATTTGCAACCTCCGCCAAACCTGATAGCATTCCAAGTCCTTCAACCTTATCCCCCTCATAAATGCCATGGAAACCACCACCCATGACTCGCGACCCTTCTTAGGTCCCCCTCCATTCTTTTCATTAGTTAAGATAGGTTAGAAACATAGGTTAGATCATAGGGTAAGACATTAGTCTCACTTCCATAGTGCTAGGTGTAGTTAACTCTTAGGAGCATTAAGCTTATAGTTTAGGGCTAGGTTAGATTAGTAATTATTTTAACCAATAGGTTATAGTTTAGGTTAAGATTATTAACCTTAACGAATCTAGTCTAGGTCTCCAAAATAGGACCAATCAGTGTTAGAGTCCATACAGGGTAAAACATTCCTGTAAAGGATTCTATTTGGCATCACTAAATTAAGCTTTTGGTATAACATAAACATCTTACCTGGCTTAAGGTCCAGGCCTTTCCAGATGTTACGATACCTGGAACCACATCCCATTTATCATGATCAGCCTGAGTTAAACTCGGGATTGATCATTCAAAACTCAATCAGACCCTGAAACTTTCGTAAGGTCAATAAATTTTGTTCATCCTGAATAAACTTAAAACATTCCTTGGATCAATGTAACTGATCCAAGGCTGAGTCATAAAGGTGGATAAATCCACAATTCATCCAGAAATCAAATTGAACTCAAGTGCGAAGAATGAAAGAAACAAAAGAGTCCAAGCATATTCCGGCTCAGTCAAGATCTTCAAGAGCAAAGAGGATACAATCCATATCAAGCATGACTTCCCAAAACCAAAGGAACATGTCCTTATACAGAAGAAATCATATATCAACACTTGAATGCTCAGGAGAAAGTAACAACAGTTCAGGGTGTTACATGCTTCCCTCCTAAAAGATTCATCGTCCCGATGATTACATCCTTTGATTTATCTTCAGGTCAATCAATTTATTAGTTCACAAAACAATGACTATTTCCAACTTGAATAATTCTAGAAATCAATGTCATGATACAATTTATTCAACCTGAATAATGTTTGCCTCAAAGCTGGCTTACATAAAGATATGAAAAAGATAAATTCATAATAAATAATTTTTTTTTTTCAGTCATCAGATTCCATTCTATTCAAAAAGAAAGGAAAAAGCAATTTTCATCTCTTCCAGATTTTCCCAAGTTGCACTTTCTTCGTTAAATTGGTCCCACTAGACCTTACATTGTTGTATTTTACAATTTCTCAAATGCAATTAGTGAGTTTCCAGCCCTCGTGTGGGTTTAACCACGATTATCCCCGGGTCTAGGACTGCAAGGAATTCTAATTTAAAATATGTGACAAGTCTGAAATGTATTTCTTAAGCAAAGAAATATGGAAAACATCATGCATGCGAGACAAAGCAGGTGGTAATGCTAATCGGTAAGCTACAAGATTGATTATTTCGACAATTTGAAAGGTCCCACATAACGAGGTGACAACTTGGCAGCCTTGCCAAAAGTTATAGAACTCTTTCTTGGTTTAACACGAAGAAAAACCTTTTCACCAAGCTCAAACTTTCGGTCAACCCGCTTTAGGTCAGCATAGCTCTTCTACCTATCTACTGCTTCTTTCAATCATTCACGTATCATTTTAACTTGTTGTTCCATTTCAGTGAGGATTTCTGGTCCAATTACCACTCTATCCTCAATACTGTCCCAACTAACAGGGGTTCTGCACTTTCTTCCATAAAGTGCCTCAAAAGGTGCCATTTTAAGAGAAGAGTGATATGTGTTGTTGTATGCAAACTCAACTAATGGGAGATACTCTTCCCATTTATACTGTTGATCCATGCAATACATTTGTAACATATCTTCCAACACCTGATTTACTCTCTCAGTTTGTCCATCCATTTCTGGATGATATGCAGAACTGAAGTTTAGTTTAGTTCCAAGAGTTGCATTAAGCGTTTGCCAAAATCTTGATGTCATTCTAGGATCCCTATCAGATATAATTAATTCTGGTACTCCATGTAACTTGAAAATTTCGTGCACAAATATTTTGGCTAACACTGGAGAATCATCCTTTAGATTTCTAGTGATGAAATGAGCTACCTTTGTTAGTTTGTCTACAACTACCAAGATAACATCATGTTTATTTTTCGACATAGGTAGCCCTTGTACAAAATCCATGCTTATTACTTGCCATTTATATTGCGGTATGCTATGGGGATATAATAGACCAGCAGGGTGCATGTGTTCTGCCTTAACCCGCTGACATTCCAGACAATGAGTCACAAAATCTATAACATCCTTTTTCATTCCTTTCCAGAAGTATTGCTGTTTTAGATCAGCGAGCATTTTAGTAATACCCGGGTGTCCAGAGAAGGGTGAATTATGAAATTCAACTAACAATTTCTTTCTCAAATCATTCAGCAAAGGTACGTATACTCTATTTTCATAACATAAGATTCCTTCATTATCAAAATGAAAACCTTTATATCTTTCATCTTTTGGTTCCGTATGCAAGTTCTCGCTTTTACTACTTTGAAAGTATATATCAGATTCTGAGGCACTTTTTACCTCATCTTTAAACTGAGTTCTTAATGTTATAAGAGCAGAAATGTGCTTCCTACGACTTAGAGCATCTACTACTCTATTCTCTTTTCCTTTGATGTAGCTAATATCAAAATCATATTGAGACAAAAACTCTAACCACCTTCATTGTCTTGCATTTAGATTAGGCTGAGTGAAAATATATTTCAGCCCTAAATGATCAGTTTTCAACTCAAAAGGCTTCCCAAGTAAATAGTGTCTCCAAACTTGAAGCGCATGAACAATTGCAGCAAGCTCTAAATCATGAGGGGCATAATTCAGCTCATGTAACTTAAGTTTTCTACTTTCATAAGCTATGACATGATCATTTTGTAACAAAACACCTCCAAGGCCTTCCCCAGAAGCATCCGTTACAACAGTAAAGTTCCCATTAGGGTCCGGTACAGCTAATATAGGTGCTAAAGTCAACTGAATTTTTAAACTTTTAAAATCAGTTTCACACTTATCATTCCAAATAAATTTCCTATCCTTCTTCTGTAATGAAGTTATCGGTGCAACCACTTTAGAAAAATCCTTAACAAATTTTCTATAATAACCAGCAAGGCCCATGAAGCTTCTTACTTTGTGTACATTCTTTGGTGTAGGCCACTCGGTTATTGCCACTATTTTTGAAGGATCTACTGCAATTCCTTCTTTACTAATGACATGACCCAAATAGTGAACTTCAGTATCAAAGAAAGAACATTTGGATAACTTACTGTATAACTTTCTTTTTCTCAAAATTTCCAAAACTATCTTCAAATGCTCATTGTGCTCTTCAACACTTTTAGAATATATGAGAATATCATCCAAGAATACAAGCAAAAACTTGTCCAAATATTCTTGAAAGATATTATTCATTAAGTTCATAAAAGCTGCGGGTGCATTAGTTAATCCAAAGGGTAGAACCGTGAATTCATAATGTCCGTACCTGGTTCGGAAAGTTGTTTTATGAATATCTTCTTCTTTAATCCTTAATTGATGATAACCAGATCGAAGATCTATCTTGGAATAAACCGCTGCTCCACGCATCTGATCAAATAGATCGTCAATTCTTGGAAGTGGGTATCTGTTCTTAATTGTTGCTTTGTTTAACATCCGATAATCAATACACAGTCTAAGTGTTCCATCTTTCTTTTTTACAAATATTACTGGCGCTCCCCAAGGTGAAACACTTGGTCTAATCAAACCCTTAGACAAAAGTTCTTGCAATTGTGCCTTAAGCTCGACTAACTCTGTAGTAGTCATCGATAAGGTGCTTTAGAAATAGGTTCCGTCCCTGGTTTGATTTCAATGGTGAAGTCAAATTCCCTTTTGGGTGGTAAACCTGGTAATTCCTCTGGAAATACATCCTTGAAACTTTGCAACAGTGGGTATCGTTTCATGGAATCACCGTCTTCTTCTACAAATTTAGATATCTTTACTGCATATAGGGTACATCCTTTGTTCTTAGCCTTTTTAAGTTACATAGCTGACAGTTTCCTAACTGAAATTTCCCGTTTCACACCTTGAATCTCTGTTGTTTTCAGCTGATCATCTAAACATCTTATATTCTTTTCAAAGCAGTCTACTTTTGCTTTATGGTCAGCTAACCAATTGACACCGATGACAACGTCATAGGATCCCAAAGGTGCAACATAGAGGTCAACTTCCGTGGAAAAGTTAGGTAAGTCAAGGACTGCCCCAAAAAGACACATACTCACTGTATGAACAAGAGTTATTACCATATGCATGCAGGTCCAAGATTTATCCATTTTTCCATCTTTTCTTTTAAGTTTAGAAGCGAGTTTACTAGAAATAAAACATTCAGTAGCTCCTGTATCAAAAAGAATAGTGACAGGTATGCCAAATAACTTACCCAGAACTTCTATAGGTGTCACTTGCTTTTCACTTGCTTGTCTCTTCCATCAGCATGTATCTTATGTTGCTGATTACGATCATCTTTCTTCAAAGGGCACATATTTGTGTAGTGGTCTTTGCCACAATTATAGCAGCCTCTACACAGTCCCTTTTAGGCTCAAAATTACTTCCACCTTAAAATTATCACGTTGTCCTCCATAGGGCTTCGCCCATTGTTATAATTCTTGGCAAAACTATCCCTTACATTTCCAACATGTTTATTCATTTGTCGTTTTCTTATAATTATCCACTGGAAACTTACTTCTGTTTCCAAAATTTTTCCATGGCCCCTTCTTGGGTGCAAGTGAAGTTGAAGAAGGGTTTGCAATCTTCTTCCGCACTTCCTCTTTATGAGAAGAAATAGCCTTTAATTTCTATTCTTGCCTTATGGCTTTTTCAACAACCCCTTCCATAGTGGTTGGGATGTGAACATCGACCTCTCCTCCTATCATGGGATTTAGTCCCATGATGAATTTCCATATTCTAAACTTCTCGTCAGTTTGATACTGCGGTACATACTTGAGGAGTTTCGTAAACCACTCCCAGTATTCAGTTACCGTTAGCTTTCCTTGAACTAAGTTCTAGAATTCTGTCATTTTCTGATCATAGAAAAGTTGTGGCAGCCAACATTGCCTAAAATAGCCTTTAAATTGATCCCAAGTAATATTGGTCTCATCAATATTTAGCTTAGCTTTACGGCTGTCCCACCATGAAGATGCTTCGTGGGAAAGCTGATAGGCTCCCCAAATAGCTTTGGTTTCCTCCGAGAAGTTTCTTATTGCAAAGTACTTCTCCATCTCATTGAGCCAGTTCTCAGCTCCATCTCCTAATGTGGTGCCATCATATTTAGGTGGACTTATCCTTTTTATATCATTAGTGAGTTCTGCTGCCAACCTGACCTTTTTGTTTTCTGGTTGGATAGGTACATTTCCAGTGTTATTACCAACACCCATATCGGGGTTGTCCTCAGGAGGTAGCTAATTATTGTTACCAGCTTCATCATCCTCCTCATTTCCCATTACTTGTTGTTCAAGTATAGCCAAACGATCTCTTGTGTCCAATAGGGCAGCAAGGATCTCATCAAGTTTTTGGGTTGTTGCCGCCCCTCCCTCTAGTGGAGCATTATTCGCAACGTTCCCCCTTGTTCTAACCATTTTCTGTTACAATAAAATTTAGGTTTTTATCAGATTATGGACACAATAGGTCCAAGAGCTGCAACCTTCAGCTCTGATACCAAGATGTAACATCCTCATTTTAGAACATTAGAACAAGATTTTTTTTTTTGATAAGTGATTTCTAGTTCTAAATACATAATTTAGAACTCACAGATCATAACAATCATTCTTATAACAGATAACCATATGCAGCTGTAATGACTCGGTGTACCACCGATCTATTCATTCCATGACTCGGTGAACTACCGATCTATTCATGGGTATCATAGAGTTGGCATTTTTATCTGAACACTTCACTCTTGCGGTTCTCTTCCCTAATCTAGGATTTCAGAATGCTCTGTCCAAGGAACCTATCTGAATAATTGTTACCATCATTCATCGGCATCACGTCCCTTAGACTAGGTGACATAGGACAACGTAATCAACAGCTTGCGATACTTTGGCCAAAGATTTGAAACATACTGTTCATGTCTCATATTCCTTGATGGCATACTCGTCAATCTGGAATACGTCCTTCACCCCACTCCGATGTTATATAGAATGTCTTATACCGACTTCTGTCAGCCTCCCTGTCCCAAGTTATTCACTCAGGAATGGGTTAATATCATAACACACGTTATAAGGATGCTCTTGAAGACTAGGGATAAGCTGACATACTGGGTCAACCACTGTTAACCCCGTGTGTCAAGGTACCCGAGTCTCAAAGGGCTGCCTCATAGCATGTCTATGGTCCTAACCGGTCCCAAAGGAAAATCTTGTTTGAGTTTCAGGTGTAAATCTTAACGATCAATGCAAAAGGGTGTTGCCATATGTCACCTGCATTGTTGTATCCTCGAGAAGATCCTAATCTTCTCGAAGGTACAACCCTACAGTTGACATGTGTCAACATCCTACAAAACTACCTCGGAAAGATTTACATAACTTCAAAAAGTTACTTAAGTTGAGTTGAATTTGTATTAAAGGCCCTCCTAACTGGATAGTCCTTTTCCCACCCAGAATTTCATACCATTGAGTTGCCTTACGTAGTTAAGTTCAATTTCACAGAGAGAAGTTTAATAAGATTTGAGACCTCGTCAAGGTGTCCATCGGTTCCTAATAATCTTATTCCTCAAAATTGGGCAATAGCCCTAAGTTCTCTCATAAGGAAGCTAACTAAACCCGTAAGGGTTTATATCATCTCCGAAGACTGAAATATATCTGACTTATTGTTATTAAGACATGGTGATTTAAAACCATCAATTACGTTGCCTTGACTTCGATCATTGTTAGGGAGTAATAGATTACTCTTCCTGTTATAGCTACATATCAGGGTGTAGTTTAACCTTAACTTCCCAAAAAGGCAGTGGACTAATTTCCAATTTAGCCTTATTCATAATATAAAGGAATTTACTATTCATTCATGAAGTATTCAGTCACATAATTTTTACAAGGCTTACTTAGGGAATCCAACTAGCTCCCATGGCATAATAATAAAAATGCACCCTCATTCATTCACATAAGAAGTTCAATTCAACAAATAAAAATGCAGCCACATAAGTAACAATTTCCCTTTTTATTTCCAAGCCATACAATTACAACTTATGCACTTCGGCATATTTGATACAATAATCAACAGAAAAGAGTAACTTTCTTCCTATAGTACAATTAGAGAAATCAAGTTGGAATTCATCATAAAAACTAGATTAAACAATCTGAGCATCATATCAGATCTGCGTGCCTTTACCACTTACGATGACCATCTGCAAAAATTGCTAGCATAGGTCAGTTCAGTGAACTGAGCATGATAAGCACTAATTCTTAAAACAATTGCATTCCACCAATTGTTTCCATTAAACAACCTGTTTAAATGAAATCATTTCATCAAACCTATAAACATGAATCACACTAATTATCTTTCTACCATACATGACTTTATAACATAATTTCGTAATATAACTACCATATCAACTCTTTTCGGATGATTCATCTTATGTTAGAGACTAAGAAGAAACAAAATGAATCTAAAATATCCATCCATGAAAAGACCTAGGACAGTAATAATCCAATAAAATTACTCCATTCAAGAATGAATTCTTACCAGTACGTGTATCCAACAGATGTGCATTTAACAATTTAAGCAAAGACAGATTATAGCCTCTAGCAAGTTTAACTGATGGAATTCCTTTATACTCATTGCATTATTTCAATGACATTGATAAGTATACCAACTTCTACTACAATACTACTTTTATAAAAGTAGATAACTGAATAACTCAAACAGGGTATTAATATAACTGTAGATAAGGAAAGGAAACTTCGGTCAAGACTAAGCACTTACCACTCTTTCCTCATAAATTTAACAGTCTAATCATCTTATACCCCTATCGTAGAGTTCTTATGGAAATACAAAAGAAGGGAGCACTCATAATTTCCAGAAAGGGAGAGAATACTTTCGTATTCCAAAATTCCTATATCAACATATACTTTACAATTTAAGAGAAAGAAACAGAGGCATTCAGATCTCCATTCCAAACAAGTTCAGGACTGTACCAACTTTCTAGGAGTAATGCATATACAATCAATCTGGAATTCAATTAGGGAAGAAGAGAAAGCAAGAAAATCAACACCCAAGTTTACCATTAGCTCCAATCTGGTAGAACTGTTTAAAAGGTCACCCTAAGATCCCAAGGGTCTTGCAATTGCACATTAACAAAAGCCACAGATTGCTATAAACGAAATACATATATGTTCAAATATCAGTCCACAATCCTGATCCAAATAAAATAGTCTACCCTGCACCTAGGACTCGAATCATTTTAGACTATGAGTTAGGGTAACTGCTATCATTACTTACCGATAGGTAACACTAACTATTTCCAGCCATTATAGTGGATAATTTGTTATTGTATTCAAGGATACCAAACAAATAGCTCAGTTAGTGCTACTAGATGATTTCTAATGATAGATTTCAAGGTCACTACAGGTGAAATCAACACAATCCCATCCCTTCCAAGTACAAAACCTGATTTCCATCCATGCAGATCTAGGATTACCCACACGTTATTAAGAATCAGAGTTCCTCAAAGCAAGATTTCTCTCGGTCAGGCTGTGTTCCCATTAACCAAGTAAAGTCGTAAAGAAAACAACACTACACTAATATTTCATCACATACAGTAACCCATAATCATTGACCATCCAGACCCTTTTCAACAGAGGTACAGGCTTGTAATCAACATATTTCTTATGCATGTGACTAACTAGTCGAGCTCAATAGAAGGAACTATAGTTTCATCACAATCCAACTATATATTCACCTGAAGCTATCAAGCAAATAAAAAAATCTCATACGACCAAGCAATAATCAATAAACCAACCAAATTAGACACAACAATTCTTTCTGTGTCATTCTTCAAACATGAAATCATCCAACACAATGTCTAACATGGTACAGTTAGGAAACTCATTACCTCAATCGAACAAGAGACAAGGAAACAACATATACTAGAAGTCGAACCCATATGTAATCACAACAAACACTTCTACAGAAGTCGAACCCATAATGTAATCACAGAAGGAGAGAAGATAAAAGAAGTAGATTTCAACAGGGTCTACGTATAACCAGGGATTCCCAAATCATCAAGAAAGAAGAAAACCAATACATTGCTACCAGCCAGGCCAACTGTACAAAAATCATCTGAACAGAGTTGTTCTAATGAAAGCATTTAAAGGAAAGCAAGATTTTTAAAAGTTAGGGCCTATCATGCCTGATAGTGTCGCTTAAAAATTTGAAGAAGACCTCTGTATGTGCTTACACCTTCTCTTCTTCTTCCACAAAAGATTAAACAACAAAATATTGTTACCTCCATGCCTTATATACTTTCCCGACAGAGAAGGAAGCTAGAAACTCTCAAAGTTGCCATGCAACATAGAGTAGATGACTGGTTCGAAGAACCAGTGCTCAAGCAGAGCGAAAAACAGTATGCATGGAAAACAAAATAGCCAAACAATACTCCACTTGCATGCCTTCCCAAGCAATCCACGCTCGGGAACCAAAGTTCATTAATTACATTTACTTCCATCCTCCCGCCTATTTTCCATTGCCACCGACCGCCAAAATTGGTGATCGCCAAAAGAAAACAAACAAACATTCCCATACTTGGTGATACTGCCACGTCAGGTTACATTAGCCATTTGCAACCTCCGCCAAACCTGATAGCATTCCAAGTCCTTCAACCTTATCCCCTCATAAATGCTATGGAAACCACCACCCATGACTCGCGACCCTTCTTAGGTCCCCCTCCATTCTTTTCATTAGTTAAGATAGGTTAGATCATAGGGTAAGACATTAGTCTCACTTCCATAGCGCTAGGTGTAGTTAACTCTTAGGAGCATTAAGCTTATAGTTTAGGGCTAGGTTAGATTAGTAATTATTTTAACCAATAGGTTATAGCTTAGGTTAAGATTATTAACCTTAACGAATCAAATCTAGGTCTCCAAAATAGGACCAATCGGTGTTAGAGTCCATACTGGGGTAAAACATTCTTGTAAAGGATTCTATTTGGCATCACTAAATTAAGCTTTTGGTATAACATAAACATCTTACCTAGCTTAAGGTCCAGGCCTTTCCAGATGTTACGATACCTGGAACCACATCCCATTTATCATGATCAGCCTGAGTTAAAATCCGGGATTGATCATTCAAAACTCAATCAGACCCTGAAACTTTCGTAAGGTCAATAAATTTTGTTCATCCGAATAAACTTAAAACATTCCTTGGATCAATGTAACTGATCCAAGGCTGAGTCATAAAGGTGGATAAATCCACAATTCATCTAGAAATCAAATTGAACTCAAGTGCAAAGAATGAAATAAACAAAAGAGTCCAAGCATATTCTATCTCAATCAAAGATCTTCAAGAGAAAAGAAGATACAATCCATATCAAGCATGACTTCCCAAAACCAAAGGAACATGTCCTTATACGAATAAATCATATATCAACACTTGAATGCTCGGGAGAAAGTAACAACAGATTTTAGGGTGTTACAGATACCACTATCCTTACCATAACCCCCTCCAATCCTAATGTTTTCTTTGTATACCCTACCCTTGTCAATTGGGACCAAAGTAACATCATATATCATTGGATCTCTTTGAAAATGATGAGGCTATTGCAGAATTTATGGGCATACATGATACCATTCCTATCGGAAATCATAAGAAATGTTTCTTCATTGACTTAGATACCTACGCGTACTTCGGTGAGGAAGCTGAGCTTCGTGGTCAACAAATTCAAAAAATTTTACAAAGAAAAGTCACGGGAAAAACGTATGTCCAAGTCACATAGTGAAAATCTCTTTAAAGAGCCGATCGACCAAATGAGTAAAAAAATCAATAGACAAAAGAAGTGACCACGCTGAGGGTGAAAATTTTGTATAGACGCCCTTGGAAGAAGATCTCAACCTTCCTCCCGATCCTACACTTATGGAGGATATGTCAAAAATTCTCATAGAGGAAACTGTTGATGTGAATATTGGAACAAAAGAAGACCCAAAGATAGTCAAGATGGGAGCTTTGCTTTCAACACAAGAACAAAATACATTCACCTTGCTTCTTAGAGAATTTGTGGATATATTCACATGGTCTTATAAAGATATGTCAGGCTTAGATCCAACTTTTGTGGTGCACAACTTAGTAGTGCATCCAAACACAAAGCCTATTAAATAGAAGCTAAGGAAAATGCATCCATGAGTGGCCCTTCTGGTTAAAGAGGAGTTAGAGAGACCATTAAGCAACAGGGTTCATCAGAACTATTGACTACTCTGAGTGGATATCAAAATTAGTTCCAGTACAAAACAAACCATTTGGCATCAAAATTTACATAGACTTCGGGACATCAACAAGGCATTTCCAAAAGATGATTTTACTTTTCCTAATATTGACATGATTATCGATTTAACTATAGACTATGAAACGATATCTCTTATGGATGGATTTTCAGGATGTAACCAAATTAATATAGCAGAAGAAGATCAACATAATATAACCTTTACAACCACTTGGGAACATGTTGTTATCAGGTAATGCCCTTCAACCTAAAAATTTTAGGTCCAACCTATAAACGGGCCATGACAGTAATATTCCATGATATATTCCATAACATCATGGAGGACTATGTAGATGATATCCTTAGAAAATATAAGACAAGAGAAGACCACCTTGAATTATTACAACGTATCTTTGAATGTTTGTGGGCATATAACCTCAGTTGAATCCAAAGAAGTGTGTGTTTGGAGTATTATTGGGGAAGCTACTAGGATTTATTATATCAAGAAGAGGGATTGAGGTGGACCCAGCCAAAGTCAATGTAATTACTAAAATGCCTCCTCCCAAGAATATCAAACTAGTGCACAACATGCAAGGGAAGATACAAGCCATTCACCACTTCATTTCGTAGCTTGCTGAAAAATGTCATTCATTCACCCATCTGCTTAAGAAATATGTTGACTTCATTTGGGGACTAGAGAAACAGCAAGCCTTCACCTTGCTTAAACAATACTTGGCCAATCCGCCTATCCTCATGCCTCCAACTCTAGGTGAGCCACTTTTTCTATACATATCTGCTACCCAATTTTCTATTGGCACTTTTCTCGCACAATATGACCTAAGCCAAAAATAAAAATCAATGTACTATCTCATCCGTACTTTAATTTCCTATGAGCTCAACTATCCTCAAATTGAAAAAGCTTGTCTAGTTGTTGTTTTTACCTTCAAAAAACTTCACCATTACCTATTGAATACTAAAACCAAGCTTATATCTAAAGTTGACCCACTCAAGTACATGTTTTCAAAACCCACCCTTATAGGTAGAATGGCTAATTGGATCATTCTGCTCAGTGAATTTGACATTGAGTACGTACACCAGAAGTTAGTTAAAGGACAAGTGCTTGTTGACCAATTAGTAGAAGCACCTTTACCTGGAATAGAGCCTGTGAGTCTGGATCTACCTGATGCATCGCTAATGTATATTGAATAATCCATTATGTGGCAAGTACATTTTGATGGATCATTTACTTTCCATGGTTTAGGGGTAGGTGTAGTGCTAATCACTCCTTCAAGAAGACCCCATACTATAAGCTTTCCGTCTTGGATTTCCTTGCACAAAAACATTGTGGAATATGAGGCACTCATTGCTAGAATGAAGCTAGCTATAAAATTGAATATCCACCACCTTAAGGTCATTGATTGTGAATCAGAATTGATTATCAAGTAAGTCAACGATGAGTACAAGGTCAAGGATGAAAAAATCATCCCATATAGAAAGTTGGTGGAAAATTTGAAAGAATATTTTATGTGCATCACCTTTGAACAAATTCCAAGGGCACAAAACTGATCTACAAATGCAATGGAAACAATGGGTTTTATGCTCTGGATTCCACAAAAACCAATGATAGGCCATTTTTTTTTGAAAATATACGTCAGCTTGCATACGACATGCCGGATCATTGCTTGGCATGTGAAGTTGTTGGTCCCCACTCCTCATGGTATGCCCATATTTTTAACTACCTCTAAAGTGGTACCTTTCCCCATAACATTACCCATTTTGAAAAAAAATCCTTATCCTCCAAATAGCTCGTTACACCCTCCTAGGAGGCATACTTTATCATCATGGCTACGATGGGAATCTATTGCATTGTCTAGATGTAGCAGAGTCAGTCCAAGCGGTCAAGGAGGTACATGAAGGAGTATGTGGTGCTCATACAAACGAAATGGTATTAGCAAAAACATTGTTAAGGGTAGGCTATTACTGGCCTACTATGGAGACATATTGTTGTAACCATGTAAGAAAGTGTGTTCTATGTCAAAAGTATGGAAATTTCATTCATGCACTATCACAACCTTTACAACTGATAACGACACCATGGCCATTTTCTAAATGGGGATTAGAATTAATAGGGAATCTCACCCCTACCTCATCTGATGGTCATACCCACATCATCACAGCCACATAATACTTCACTAAGTGGGTAGAGGTCATCCCATTGACATATGTTACAAGTTCTTAGATATAAAAGTTCATCACAAATCACCTTATTTTCCGGTATGGTATCCCAACCTACCATTGTTATTGATAACAAAAAGTCATTCAAGAATAGGATGGTTAAGGATATCTATCATCGCTTTCAAATGAGATTAAAGTGGTCCATGCCATATTACCCATAAGGTAATGGGAAAGAAGAAGCCACAAACAAAACACTTGGTTTGAATCATGGAGAAGATGGCAAGTAAGAAAGGTCACAATTAGCATTTGCAAACCCACCCAGCCCTCTAGGCTTATAGGACCTCCATTCATACTCCTATGGGTGTGACACCCTACTCCTTAATATTCGAGAGCTGAATCTATCATCCCATTGGAGATTGAGCTCCCTTCTCTAAGAATATCTCTTAGGTATTACCTAGATAAGGATGAGGATTACAGAGTGACCAAACTCACAAAATTAGAGCTCCTAGATGAAAGACACATCCATGCCCTCAACCATCTCAAGGTGTATCAAAACAAAGTCTTACAGAATTGAAAAAAGATCATACCTCGACAGTTTGAGGTTGGAGATTTGGTGATGAAAGAGAACCAATTCAACACAAGGGCAGAAAGAGAGAAGAAAGGAAAGTTCAAACCTCATTGGTTAGGAATGTATGTCATTATGGCCAAATATGGGTCAAGAGCATACAAGCTTTCTCATCCTAATGGAGTTGAGCTCCATGAACCCATGAATTCCATGCACCTCAAGAGGTTCTATGCTTGAACATGGCACAAAAATCATGAAAACAACATAAAAAGTAGAAAATTATTCAAAAATACAAAAAAATCAAAAAGGAGAAAAAAAGAAAACAAGTAATCCAAATGTGAAAACCACACAATTGTGGCACTTTGGATAGGTCCCTTGGTGAAAAATGGTTTTCGGCACCTTGGGAGGATTTTTTGTTCATAAGCATCCTGCATCTAGGGGTACTTTTACTTAGCCTAAGGCTAGTTCCACACCTACATCCAAGATTCTTTGTGAACCTATCTATCAGGCCTCGATCCGACTGATTCTCCTCTTGCTTTCTATGAAAGGATTGCATTTGTATATTCCTTATCTAACACTGGGGGCACCTTCATGCTTTCACTTTCCTATATATATCATGTAGCACCTACCTTTCATATTCCCATCTAATGCTTTGGGGGCATCCACATTTCTTGGTTTCCTGTACATAGCTTTGGAAAACCTTAGAAAATACAAAAACATTCAAATATGTTTAGAAAATCCAAAAACATTAAAAAATGTTCATAAAACCAAAAACATTAAAAATGTTAGAATCTCCAAAAACATTCACATAACACTTGAAAAACCCAAAACAATAGAAAATTGGAAAATACAAAAACAATAGAAAATTGTTTAACAAACTTCCCAAAATAACGCAAAACACATTGAAAAAAAGTACCACAAAACAATAGTTTTAGTTTACTTGCTTTGTTTCTTGTTTGGTTTCTTACTTTTCTTGTTTGGTTGCATGTACATTATTTGTATAGTGTTTACTTGCTTGTACGTTTGTATTGTCTTTCTTTAAACATACTTACCACTTGAAATTGATCTTTTCTTACTTAGAATAGATTTATACGTGTGCCTATGGAGTGTGTTTTGCATGTTTGTAAGTAGTTGTACATAGTTTCTTTGCTTAGGGTTGATTTAATGTGTATATTTGGTAGATTTGTTAACATTTTCTTGTGCTTGTTTGTTGCTTGTACATAGTTTTGTTATCACATCATCATGTCTCCATCTATATCATCACATCTAACATCATCTATACATCGTATATAAATAAAATGCTAAGTCTACATCATACATGTATGCTAAGCTAATCATCACATATCGTATCATCAAAATGGGGAAAGAGGGATCAAAATATCAAAATCTATCCCCCCCACACCGATATCATCATATCATCATGTGCAATAAATCAAAACAACATCATATGCAATAACAAATGATAACATCTATAGATATATCATGAAATCAATAAACATGTGATACATCATCAATAACACAAGGTCCATAATCATCATCATCATCATCATAAATATCAATGTAAAATGTCCAAATATACATGTATGTCTCAAAATGTACATCATTTGGATACAAAACCAGACCATCTGGGAATAGATCAAAATAAGCCTTCATCACGAGGCATACAAAATAATGCGTGTACATAGATTAAAAAATAAGCCTTCATAAGAGGTGTACATTAGATACATCATACAAAATACATGATCAATGAGGAAGAGTCATCCATGACTCTCTCCCTCACTTGGGCTACTTGATCTAGGGATTAGAGGTGATAGTTGTTGATGGTGAGAAGGCCCCTGCCACTATACTACGATGCACAATTGGTGCATGTACTAAGTGAATATATCTAGATGCCATGTGGGATCTAGTACCCAACATGCTAACAAAAAGTTCTCAAATGACATGATCCTATGACCCTTTGGAACTACCTTGAGGTAAGCTTCCTTGTAATAGGTAGCTTCCCCACTAGCTCTCATGATACTAGATAACATATCTATTTGTCCAACCATTGTGGCTGCCTCTATAGCACCATCGTGATCTCTTGTAACCATGCCTACATCAGCTTGTGCTTGTGTCAATAAGGCAAATTGTCTATCCTTATACTGTAGTAACAATGAGGACTGTGACATTTGGGCCGATATCTACCATATCTACTAAAACTATGCCGCACAATCACCTCCCTAGAAAACATATGCCCTTGCCTCATCTCACTCGGATGTGAATGTCTAAGCCTATGCCCTAGACTAATCCCGCTTAGCCCACGAGTGTTTGTACTGGACCATGGCCTGGTCCCTATCTCTGTTATAGCTTTGTAACTAGATAGCTATGACTGCTTTGAAGCTACATTTAAAGCGTATCTATCTATCCCCCATAGCTGCCCACCTCTCCAATCTCCTCCATCATTTTCTCTCCACCATCTCTTGGTGGGCCAAGAAGTGGCCCCTGCTATGGAACTCCTACTATAGAAGGACCCTATGGTGCTCTCTATCTTGGCACATCTTGTAGTGGGACATCTAGTCCTACAATCATGCCCACTCGGGGCATCTCAATTTTTGTAACCGGACATCTTTGTCTCTATACTTGTTATTATACGGGTGGAGGACCCCTGTCCCCCCATCCTGTCACCCTCCCTCATCCTCCTCATCCTCTTCCTTTTCCTCCCCACCATAAACATCCTCCCGCTCACCCTCTGTAGGTAACCTAACCCTATGGCCCATGGTTCCTACGGAATAGTAAGACAACGTGGTAACACTATCACATATCAAGGAGTAGACTTAATAGTGGTCTTGACATCTCTGACATGCCTCAATAGAAGCCATTATTGTGGAGCCAACCGATCAAAAGCGGCTTGGGCCCTGATTGGCTGAATTTGGGGCCCCATGTCAAATATCTTGGCATCCCTATAGGCATACGACATGTCTGCACTAGGAACATCCTAAACACCCCCAAACTACCGGTCACATCGATCCACATGATAGTTTTCCAAAATTTAGCCCTTGCTTGCCTATCAAAAAGTGCTCTACCATCACTATACTGAGCTCATCAACATCCTAAGTCCATTGATAATAATGATAGGGCCTCCACACTATCATCTATTGTGTAAGCTCATTGAATTCCCACCTATAATGGTAGGTGTTACCTATATGTCTTTGAATGTTGCCACCTATTGATACCTATCTCATAACATATGACTCCTCTAAATCTCGAGCCTGTAACTCACCTACATGGTGAACAATAGCTATATGGTCCCATGACTAGATCTATAAATTGCTAGAACCACGGTCTTCGACTATGGTATTTAATCGAGATGTAGGTCCCAGTATAAATGTGCTAGCATGTACTAGCCCTAAAAGATCTCACTTCGTAATAACCCTGTTATAACTCCAATGAGGCTAAGCGGAAAGGTAACACCTGTCTTGTCAAGGAAAATAATGCCACTAACAAGCGCCATCTAATATATAGTAATATGATGAAAATGTGGCTTTGCAATACAACATTTATATAAAGCTGACATCCGTCGGTGAGATATATCCAAGAAATCAAACACCTCAATGAGACACCCTGTAATATCCTCATCATTAGTAGTGTACTCAACTAATTGGCCAACTATAGGAACATAGAATATACGCTAGACATCCTCAAGTGTAACGAGTAATCTCCCCTATCGGGAGTTGGAAGCACCTTTGGCTCTTTGAGTGCCATCTCTTGGCCAAATTTATAAGGATACCATGGTCTAAGGTGATCGTAGGTATCTGCAGACCGCATAAAACAATCAGATCCACAAGTACTAAGATCGCCAACATCTGCTGGTCATGTGAGCAAAATCCAACCTATATGATGGCTAGTCACCGTGTCGTTCCCTTTGTTTGAAGTGATGGTAAAATAAAATGTAAAAGAAAATCCATATGTTACAATTCTCTTCTATCTAATTATGTCTATTTTCTTCTATCTAACTAATTTTTCATCTCAATTCCCTCTTTTCATTTACTAATACTTCTTCTGGAACTTTGGCAACTTGGGATTCATCCATTCTTTGGCGTATACGTGCCCATTTGGGCATGTATGCACCTCTTTAGGTGTATACGCTCTGACTTGTGTATGCACCTTCCATCATGCATACACACCCATAGTAATGTGTATGCATGTGCCCTAGCTAACCTACCTACCTTGGCACATATGTAACTCTTTTTCCACATACGCACCCTTTTACTCATGCACGCCTAGGCGTACCCATTTTTCACCCAACCTTGTATACGAAAACCTTTAGATGCATACACACATGTGTACATGCCACTAATATGTTTTCCTACATGTACATGTTTCAAAAGTGTATATGCCCCCTTTAGCCGCATAAGTGCCCTAGGGCGTGCGTACACATCCTACGCTAATTACTAACAAAAATAAATGCAATAATAAAAGGTAAAAATCATGAAGTACCCTTAGGGAACTCACAAATGGTCCATCATCATCGTATCGGGCATACTTTTGGATGGTGTCGGCTCATTGTGGTGGCTCTGAACTCTGGCCATCTCGCTAATTGCTCATGATATCTCATGGTAAAACTTCAGCTGAGCTGTAACAAAAAGAACTGATCACGATGATTCACCTCCCTCGGGAGGGGTATATATCTCACCTTTTTCCCCCTCCATAATTCCCTAAGGGCATGTTTCTCTTAACACTTCTTCTACCCGTTGTGATGATTATTTCTATTAAATAATCATTTTAAACTAATTTTCACCACGTTGGGGCATATTTTTATTACCTAGCACCCATTTCTTCTCCTTGGGAAATTTTATTGCTTTCTTGGGGATCTTATATCTTCTTATTTTTCTACTAAAAATCCTAAAAAATTAACCATTTTTAAAAAAATCATAAAAATCATAAAAAATATATTTTTTTGTAAAAATTGGTGATAGTCCCATAGCGGTTGAAACTCATATCTTGCACATGGTATTCATCCCATATATTGCTTGTATTTTCACATGTTCACAAATTTAATGACTCGCGGATCATCAAATCTACAGCCATATACAAAGCTAGCTTGCTTGCTTTGTTAGTATTCTGGGGCACATATTGTTTCCTGATTATGTTTTGTTGCGTGCAACGCTTTATCACTCAACCCCATGTCCTTCATCATTTCCCTTAGCATATATCCTTTCTTGGGGCATCATCTTTAACCCTTGTCATCATTCACGATCATTTGGGGATATTCGCTTGATAACAAAACATTTGTGCAACCATCTTGACCGTTGTTGGTTTGAGTATGTGTGTTTGTACTCGTTTCCCTGTTAAATGAGCTTGTTTCCTTCTCGTATTGCATTATTGTCTGTATGTTGCATGGAGTTGGTGTTTTTAGTCAGCAATGGGAAATTGTTCGTACTATGGATTTTTATGTCATTCTACTTTTTGTATGCTTATATTTTTAATAAGGACCGATGACGTAGATCCTTGGAAAAATGATGATAAGAATGTTTCTCTACACTGGATGCAAGACTAGTTCTTCCCTGGCCTTCTTCCTCTCTTCTCGATCATTCTCCTATTAATATTATTCTTCTAATTCACTTGGGGCATCCTACCCCTACACATTCTTATATCCATTTCTCTCATCTTTTCGATCATCGATCACCTTCTTTTATCACCCCATCGACACTCGAGGGGGCATCTCTCACTTCTACTAATTTTTCTTCTACCTCTTCAAAATTTTACCTATCTACTATCTTTGAAGTGGTGTCACTTACACCACCCCAAAGAGGTGATAATGTATACACCTATAATTTAGCTTGAGTAATTTAAATACTTAAATTGCATTAATTATATACTACTTCCCATAAATTGACGACATATCATCAATATAACACACTTTCTCTTCTATCGTCATTAATTAATTGCATTACGCTAATTAATTGACCCTTCTATCTAACAAAGACAACAATTAACGACCTTCCATTAGTTAAACCCTTTCTACTTGAATTTAATTAATTATTCATAATTAATTAAGTTTCCTCTTCTATTAGAGAAATAAATCATCATTTATTTAACCTAAAACTTTTCTATTCCCTAAATCATACAAATTGTTCTTCTAAAAGATTTTAAAAAGCTTTCTCACGTATTAATTAAATCACTCAAGTTAATTAATAAATCATCTCAAACCCCATGAGTCACTACATGACAAATTAAACTCCCCTAAGGTTGACTCAACCCCCTTTTCAACCATAGTCACCCCAACTAACTCAACCTAGCTATTATCCCACATGTAAATGGATGTAGAGATTCTTTTATCCATTGGGCTATATAAGGAGCCCTCCTCTTACCATTATACTCACACCTAAATGAGCATAGAGCCTATACTATAGCCATTTTATCATCTTAGAGCATTCTTCCATTAGAGGAGCTAGCTATCTTCATTTCTTGCATTCATCCATCCAAGTTTGAAGTCATATGGAGATATGTCAAGTGGTCTTGTAGCCATGGATTGACAAGAATCCATTCTTGAAACCTTGGGATTCAAACATACAATCAACCCTTTTGATTTCTAAGGATCTAAATAGGTTCATTTCATTGATTAACATTTAATAGAGATAGAGATTAATTGCTTAGCATATTAGTTTGATGTTTATTCATGTTCTAATGCAAAGATGTTGGTAGATTAGTATTGTTTAAGCTCTAAGCATGATGGTGCATAGATTTTAGTTTAGCATTATATTGAGGCTATTAGGTGTTAGTCTTGATTTTACTTGCATAGATAACTAATTCTTGCACACAATATCTAATCCTAAGACTAACACTGTTAAAAGAAATCAACCATTCAAAGTCAAATTTAATGGAACTTGTAATAAATGTGGAAAATTTGGACACAAAGAAGCTAATTGTAGAGTAAAAACTAATAAAGTAGTCAAGAATGCTAAAAATAGCAAGCCTAGTATTTACAAGAAAAATCAGAAGCAAAAGCAAGAAAATGTAGCTGAGGCAGAATATATCATATTGTAATGCATCAAGTGCATTTATAATGCATCTTGAGAAACCCTTTTTGTAAATATGTCTCTCTACCCTCCTCTGTATAACCTAAAACTGAAATTGTTCTGCAAAGTTTTTTTTTAATTTTTTTGATATAATAGATCTAGACATTGAGGGGGATATCTTTCAATTTTGACTCTAACTAGGATTCTGTGTCGGGTGCTTTCATGAGCATGGTTGCTCTAAGTATCTTTGATGCTTAATGATTCTCTTTTCAAAACAATCATGATATCTTAATAGTAAAAAGAATATAATTCTTAGACTCTATAGAAGCAAGACAACGTTTCTTGACTCTTAGATCATGTTTTTGCATAAAAATAAGATCATATATGAAATGTCTAAGATTAATTTTTTCTTACATGGTCATTTTCTTCTATAACTACGTTGATTATTCTTGAATTATCTAATTATTTGTTCAGATGTGTTATCTACCAAGTCTTATCTCATTATGTAAAGACTTAGAATATGAAGATATACATATGTTGTTAAATAATCTTAATTGATTACTAAAATATTATTATATGCATATCAATGACGTATGTTGGGGGACGCCTTTGTGGTTGTATTGGAGCGTCAATGCGATTGCATCTAATTAATGTTTTAGTAGTATAATATGTTGAAATTTTTTCAACATATTTGTAATATAACATGGTTAGTTGTTTAAGCATATCATTATTATAATTGTTATTACTATTATGTTGTCTATCATGACTCTAACCATGTTGATGTTGTGTTGGATATATAGCTAGATTTATGTTCAAGTTTTGATGTAGGTGCCATCACTTGGAGTAGAAAAACAACCATGTGGCTAAAGAGGCTACTGGTAGTGATACACATAGGAGCTAAAGGAAGTATTCCTCCTCTATGTGAAGGCCAGATTGCTCTTGATAAAGAATTCAATTCAAACATAAGAGATTATGTGAAGGCCATTGCATGTTGTGAAGTCTTGCAAGTTTTGTGCCTTGTTCAGCCTATCAGAGTTTCCCTTGAGGGGGAGTGTGTATGGAAATTCCAACTCTTGATGGCTTATTATAAAATACTCGGGTCATATTTTAAGAGTGGATCATGACCACCCACTTTATATGCAACAAATTTATCCTTTAGGGATTGGTTACACATGGTTGTAACATTGTATATGAGCTGTAAGTTTCATGAGTAAATGCATAAGGTAATTCATTGTAAAATTCCAATACTTCCTCCACTTTTTAATAAGTAAATGTATCACTCTATGTGAAGTTACTTGTAAATCCCAGCAAAGCTTTAGTTATGGGTATGCCTTAGTTTATAAAATGCTCCATAATCGATGTAAGTCTTCATATGTAAAACACTTGGTCTTAAGAATTTATGTATGGGAAGATCTGTAGATTTCCCTTGTTTGCATGCTAGCCTAGATCAGGTAAAATAGGCATGACTATTTTTTCTTCCCACTTAACATTAAGGGGGAGTGTTAGGGTGATAATGTCAAGTGGGATCAACCACTTCACTACACCCCAACATTATTAAAGTTTTCTAATCAAACTGTATTAAACAAGTCTTTCACAACTAAGAGTGAAGTGGCTTGACCGATTCACCAACCCACATTGATGTGGGTGATCCCTCTCGAGATTGGCTTTAGCAACATTTATATTTTTACAGTCCAATATTAAAGAAAAAAGATCAGACTGTAAGATACGCTAGCAGAGCATACTATGTAAGACACTAGCAGAATACAAGATGAGCTAGATGGTCATGAGTATTTTATTAACTGATCAAGAGACATAGCTCTGTAGTGTTGTGAAATACTGAGGAGTGAAGTGGAAGTGATGGGTTAAAATTTGTGTAAATTCTTAATACAGATAATGCTTTTACAGTGGAGTTTTTCTTTGATTTCTCCACTTAAATCTAGTGTTATCTGTCTCTTGTTCTTATTCATTATTTGCTTTCAACTCTTGCTCATTTAACTCTGTTATTTTCTATCTATTTCAAGTTATGTCTTTGTCTTAATCGATTGCATTCCATAATCTATAGTCTTTAACTTTAATGGTGGATATATGATCTATGGATTATATTTCCCTTGCTAAATCTAAAAGGACACACCCTTTCGGTTGGTGTTTGGCATGGAGGATGTGATACTTGTGGAATTCTTCTTACCATCCCTACAAATTACACGTGTAGGTGGATTGTCTCGATGAACATGTTGTGGAAGAGCACATTGAGAAATTGATGCAACTAGATGAGAGACGCATGATTGAGCGTAGGGTGTGAAGGACCGAGAAGGCATAACCGAAGGCTTGGAATGATAGGCATATCAAGAATAAGTATTTTTAGTTGGGAAAATGGTCCTTCTTTATGACTCCAAGTTTGCACACCACATAGGGAATTTGAAGGTGCATTGGTTGGGACCTTTTAGAGTAACCAAGATACTTGATTCAGGCACATGTCAATTACAGGCACTAGATTGTAATACATTTCCCGATTACTTTAATGGGAGTAGGGTGAGGACCTACTATGAATAGGATTCAATGTCTTTGTAATAAGGAAGTATTGCTTTATATAGATTAGATTTATTTTCATGTTTTGATTTTGATTTCCTTGTTTTGTTGTAATAAGTGCATTCATGCGCAAGGAGCTGATTACTATTTATTGAGATGATGCATAGAGGACTGCTATAATTTTAGTGTGGGGTGAACTAGGTGTAAGGGTGAAAAAGAAGTCATATGAAAAATTTGGTGTAGATGTGCGTGAGATTTTATACAAGCAAGGATGCTAGTTAAAGGTGTATGCAATAGTGTGACACAAGTTTCCTAAAAATAATTGCTCATTGAAGATCATGTGGGGAAGAAGCCACATAGTGTAATGCAAGGTAGTAGGAAGTTTCAGGGGTGAGCTATTTGGTATTTGGTGTAGGGGAAGATGTGTCATAGTACTGAGGAAGTGCGCATGAGGATATTTGTGGCCCGTAAGTAATGGTGTGCTAGAAGGTTATGACTATTGTACGTGGAAGAAAGTAGAGTAAATCATGGAAAAATAAAAAAGTGTAAGTAAAGATGTAGTATGGTGGTAGGTAAGGAATAATAAATGTGATAAAAATTTAGAAATCTATGAAAAGGGTGTCAGGAGAAAGTTCATTTTACCTTACCTCGTGAAGAACTTAAGCATTTGAGAGTGTGAATTTGTATAATCTTGTGCTAATTTGTGGGAGAACTAGATGAATTGAAGCAACCCAAATGAGAAAGCACATGACCTACTTGAGAAGATTATTTAGGTGGAAGGTAGAGTAAGGGGAAGGAATGGAGGAGTGAATTCAACGGGATAGGTTTTGAGTTAGTTGAAGTTAGGGTTTGCAGGAGTTCGAGCACTTACGGCACAAAAGTTTGAGTTGTGGAGTAAAATTTTACACTGATCAAAGAAATGGCACTGAGAAAGGCATCCACCATATAACCTAAAGGAAAAATAAGGGGCAATGTAAAGAAGCTTGAGGTCGAGGACGTCTTAGAGGAATGGTATTGAAATGCGATCTGGAGGATGTGATTATGATTAAAAATGGGTGCCTCACTTGAGGAAATATAATGTTAGTGACTACAATCAATTCTCCTAGATGAAAATGAGCATGAGATGGAGAATGAAATGGTAAAAAAATAGATGAGAGGATTCTAGATGGGAAATTAATTTATGATGATAAAGTACATAAGGACTTGGAGAGCATGAGAGTTCTCAGCTCTATGAGCTACCCTATTTTGGCAAACCCAAACATTTCTATAAATGGCTAATATCATGATTCCATGAGGAATATTTCTATTTTACAGAAGTGTTATGTTGTGGAGCTTGTTTTCATGTGTGGAAGTGTTGAAGACTATACACTAAAATTACTGTACACTCTCCACAATTTTTGGCCTAAAAAAATGTGCACGACACAAGGAAACATTTTCTTCTCATATGGGTGGTATTTTGAACCATAGGTTTATGGGGTGGTTTTGGCCCATGGTTTTGGTACCCACGGTATTGTAAAAATTCTTAAGTAGTTGCTTATTGATGTAGGGAGACATAACATTGTAGATGTGAGAGTTCAAGTGTGAATTCAGGAGAGTTTGTTGAGCACAACTCCAAACAGATCTAGGTATTGTATTGAGAGAAAGAGGTGGCCTGTGATAAAATATGAGTAAGTGATTCTTGGTAGACGTATCCCAAATTGGGTAACATGTTAAATACTATCTCTATGTTGTGTTATTTTATTTTATGCACTCTTATTTCAGATATGTGATATTTTTCTGCATATTAGTTTCTATTATTGCGATTATGTGTGGGATTGTTCCACATATTTTATCCCTTATTTCCTAACAATCGGTACTCGAGTGAGGTTGGTTTTTGTAGTGTTGAATTGTAGGGAAAGTTTTAACTTGAGTGGGAGATATGATAGATGATGGAAGATCAAAGGTTGATAAATTCAACGGGAAAAAATTTAGTCTTTGGAAGACATAGATGAAAGATTACCTTTATTAGAAGGATATTTATATTTTGCTATCTCGAAAAATGAAACAAAACCTCGAGAATGTCAGATGTGGATTGGAATTTTTTGGATAGGAAGGCACTTGGGACAATCAACTATGTCTTGCATCTTCGATATTATTTAATGTTAAAAAGGAAAAGACTACAAAAGAACTTGTGGATGCATTAGGAAGTTACATGAAAAACCATATGCCTCTAACAAGATATTTTTAATGAAAAATTCGTTTAATATGAATATGTCTAAGAACGGTTTAGTAGTAGAAAATTTGAATGAATTTAATATGGTTGTGAATATGCTAGCTTCAGATTACAATAGATTTTGAAGAAGAAGTTAGGGCTCTATTAATTATGTGATCCTTACCTTAGAGTCAAGTCGAGTAGCACTTTGGTAATGCCAAGTAAGCAACTTAGTTACAAATAACTCGAGTTAAAATTTGAGGATGATGTAAGGGTGATTCTAAGTGATGAAATGTAAAGAAAAATCTCTCGAGGAATCTTATACTTTAGGGAATGCTTTGACGGTGGAAACTAGAGGGAGATAGAAGAATAGATGAAGTCATGGAAAATCAAAAGATCGGGAAAGGTCAAAATACAAAAGAAAGTTGGTATGTTGGCACCTTGGAAAGGTTGGACATGCAAATAATGACTATTGGGATCTTTAGGAAAAAATAAAATAAGGAGGTGAATGTGGAAACATGTAATGTTTGTCAGGATGTTTTGATTCTTTCTTTGGATAATATTGTTGAATCTTGGGTTTTAGATTTGGGGGCTTCTTTCCATGCTACTCCACATAGGAATTATTTTGTTGATTATGTTCAAGGGGATTTTGGGCATGTTTATCTTGGTGATAATGAGCCTTGTAGCATAGTTGGAAAAGGTTGTGTTTGGTTTAAGATGCAAAATGAGAATACATGGCTATTAAAGGATGTCATACATGTGCCTACATTAAGACAAAACTTGGTATCGGCGAGGCAGTTGGGAAATGATGGTTGTACTGTGATATTTACAACAAAATATTGGAAGGTTACCAAGGGTTCTCTTGTGGTGGAAAGAGGTAAGAAGGTTGGAACCTTATATTTAACCATTGGTAGCACTAATGCTTGTAATATTGTGGCTTCAGATGTAGATACAACATTGTGGCACTATAAGCTTGGTCATATGAGCCATAAGGGCATGCAGATCATAAAGAATAATTTACCTAGATATATAGAAAACAAGTTTGGATTTATGTGAGAACTGTGTATATGGGAAACATAAGTGAGTAAAGTTTCTCAAGGTTGGACCTACGAAGAAAGAGAGTAAGTTAGAGCTGGTACATTATGATGTGTGGGGCTGACTCAGGTATCATCTCTTGGGGTTCATATTATTATGTCACTTTTATTGATGATGGTACAAGAAACATTTGGGTATATTGTATTAGAAATAAATTTGATGTATTTGACACTTTTGTTAAATGGAAATCCTTTGTAGAAAATGAAAAAAGTCTTAAGGTAAAATGTCTCAGAGTCAGATAATGGAGGGGAGTATTGCAACAATGAGTTTGATGATTATTATTCTAAGAATGTAATCCGTAGGAAAAAGATGGTTCTAGGAACTCCATAGTAGAATGGGGTGTCGAAAGGATGAATAGGACAATAATGTAACGAGCTAGGAGCATGATATTACATGTGAGACTACCTCTTTATTTTTGTGTAGAAGTGGTGAACACAACTATGTAATTGATAAGCAGAAGGACCCTCACGTGCCTTAGATGGATGCATACGAGGAGGCTTGGTATGGTAAGAAAATTGATTATTCATTTCTTAGAGTCTTTGGATTTGAGGTGTTTTCCCATATTGACAAGGATGATATGACCAAGTTAGAGGCTAACTCAGATAAATGCACTTTCATTGGTTATGGTGGCGATGAATTTGGATATAAATGTTGGAGTATTAAGGACTAGAAAATCATTTGGTCTAGGGTTGTGGTATTTAATGAGAAATTTATGTATACATAATAGTTGCAGGAAAATAGGGAAGAATCTAGGAAAGAATATACAATGGTAGAGGATCTTCCGGATGGGAAAGTGGCACATGAATCAGTTTAGGAACCTACTTAATAGGAACCCCAAAATCCTATATTGAGGAGGTCTTATAGGGTAAGAAGATCACTTGAAAGTTTTTCTCCTTCTCTTTATTATTTATTACTCATTGATAGTGGAGAGATAGAGATTTGATGAAGCAATGCAGGTAAATGCTAGGAAGAAATGGGAGCAAGTCATGGATGAGGGGCATCAATCTCTCATGGAGAACTAGACTTGGGATTTGGTGAAGCTACCCAAAGGGAAAAGAGCATTGCAAAACAAGTGGGTGTACATAGTTAAAGAGGAAGAAGGAGGTAAGAAAATATACAAGGCCTAGATGGTGGTCAACGGGTTTGCATAGAAAAAAGGTATAACTTTTGATGAGATTAATTCTCATGTATTAAAAATGACTTCTATTAGAACTGTTCTTGGAATAGTGGCAACATAAGACTTGCACTTAGAGCACATAGATGTAAAGACTATATTTCTCCATGGTGATTTAGAGGATATATATATATATATATATATATATATATATATATATATATATATATATATATATATATATATATATATATATATATGTAACTAGAGGATATGAGGTCAAATATAAAGAGGAGATGTTGTGTAAATTGAAGAAGAGCTTGTATGGACTCAAACAAGCCCCACATAAATGGTAAAAGAAATTTTATAGCTTCATGATAGAGCAAGGTTATATTAGATGCCATTATGACCATTACATGTATATAAATAAGTTTCAGGATGGAAGTTATATTATCCTATGCTTTTATGTGGATGACATATTGGTTGCGGGAAAAACATGTAGGAAATAAAAGTACTTAAGAAGTAACTAAGTGACTACTTTTTTATGAAGGATTTAGGGGAAGCCAAACAAATCCTTGGTATGAGGATATCTCAGGATAGGAAGGAATAGAAGCTAACTTCATCTTGAAGGAAGAGTACATTAAGATGGTCTTAGAGAGTTTTAATATGCGAGGATGCTAAACCGGTTAAGAATCCTTTGGTAGGAAATTTCAAGTTATCAAAGGAGTTGTGTCCCAATACAAAGGGGAGAGAAACCATATGTCTAAGGTACCTTACTCATAAACGGTTGACAGTTTGATGTATGCCATGGTGTGCACTAGGCCTGATATTTTCCGTGAAGTAGGAGCAATGAGTATATTTATGAGTGATCTAGGTAAAGATCACTGGTAGGTAATAAGTGGATCCTTGATACTTGAGAGGGACCATGGGGATAATTTTGTGATACTGATCGATCGAGACACCACTTTGTGCGATTATGTAGATTTAGACATGGCTGGAGATGTAGATAGTAGGAGGAGTACCACAAGTTATATTTTCCTTTATAGGTGGGACAATAGTGAGCTGAATTTCATGACTATAGAAGCTTGTGGCTTTTTCAACCATGGATGCTAAGTATGTTGTTGCCACAGAGGATATAAAAGAGATGATTTGGTTATAACAATTACTTAAGGAGTTATGGCATAAATAGGAGGAAGGGAATCTGCATAGTAATAGTTAGAGCACTAAGAACTCTACTTTCCACTCTATGATGAAGCATACACGAGTTAAGGTATTATTTCATTAGGACAACTTTGGAGGAAGAGAAGTTGAAAGTGGAGAAGATTCATACCAGTCATAATCCTCTGAGGACATGATTACCAAGGTGGTCACTGAGGAGAAATTGAAGTTATGTTAGGATTTGGTTGGTCTTCACATATGATAATGAAGGTTTGAGAAGCTTTCTTAGAGGAAAACCAGCAGTCTCCAAGTTTGAGATTGTTATGTTGTGGAACTTGTTTTCATGTGTGGAAGTGTTGAAGACTATACACTCTCCAAAGTTTTCTCACCCCAAATTTTTAATGGCTTTGAAAAATGTGCCCGACACCTCGGAAACATGCTCTTCTTAGATGTATGGTATTTTGACCCATAGGTTAATGGGGTGGTTTTGGTACCCACAATATTGCAAAACTACATAAGAAGTTACCTATTGATGTAGGAAACATACAATTGTTAGTGGAAGAGGTGGCCTATAATAAAATTTGAGCAAGTGATTCTTAGTGGATGTAGCCCAAATTGGGTGAACCACATTAAATACTATCTCTGTGTTGTTTTATTTTATTTTCAGCATTTTTATTCAAGATCAACGATATTTTCTACATATTATTTTCTACTATTGTGACTATGTGTGATATTAATCCACATATTTTATCCCTTATTTCTTAATAGGTAGAAGAATGTGCCTCACTGCGCAACTGATTGGAAGAGCCACTTGGTTGCAGAACTTAGGTGTTGAAATAGAGACCGATTTGGAGGATGATCTTTGGAGTAGAGGCCTTTGCCGTTACCTTGAAGTATCAAATAGGAGGTCATGCAATGGATATCATAAAGTTCAATGACCTAGTTATAAGAGTTTTCACGTGCGCATGATCGGTTGTAAGTTGGGCATGCAAAAGAGATGAATGTAAGTAAACAAGAGGTGGCTCCATATTACACAAAAGATGGTCAATTTTTTTTTATAAAATGGCGTATTTCATTTTAAAGGGAATTATCGAAGAATCGTGTAGAGGAGATAGAATAACTTGGGGTTCCATCCTCTTTTTATCATATTTTCATAAATTGGGGTACAGATGGGCCAAATGACAATATGTGGAAGTATCCCCAGAGAGTAAATCCCTTGTGAAGAGATTCATTGAGTACACATGTGATGGGATTAACAATGCCTATAAGTTAAGAGTGGTTTGATGGTATAGGCGAATGCACGAGATATAACATGAGTGGGGAATTCCAGAAGTCACCCTCAATATTAGAGGAATTTTTTTATAGTATATCAACATTTTTGCCTTAGGAGATTTTATTTGAAGAATGGGGAAAGACCCTTGGTGTAAACTTCATTTTGCCTTTACAACACGGTACTTCCAAGCATATGTGAACATGTTTTTGACGTGTGAAAGCTGAAGTTTGATGCGAGAGAAGGTTGATGTAGACCATCACATGTTGCATAAAAATTATGTGTACCTAGGAAGAAATCCTATGTAGAAACAATGATAGCAGATGATATTAACATCAAATCAATTAATTTGGCAATATGTAATGAAGAAACAACTAAAATATACATTTGCTTGAAGCCTAAGTTGTCTAATGGAAAGTATGTTGATGAGGAAGATATCACACTCCCGAGGACCACCCAAAGGAAATAAAATGGTGGGAATGAAAAGGATGCGTGAGAGACCCCCTCCTCTGGGAAGAACAAGAAGAAAGTAATGGATAAGAGGAGTCACACAAGGAGATAAGACGAGGTGTGATTACCTTTCAATGACAAAAAAATTCACCGAAAAATCCAAGTCTGAAAAAGAAGAAGACAGGTGAAGAAGAAACTCCGAGTGGTTTCGAGTGAGGAAACCGAGGAAGTCAAGAAGTTAGGTGGGGAATAAATATCACGATTCCAGAGTAATCCATAATGTGGAGGACATAGATGAAGAGGAGAACAACGTGCATGAAGAAGAAGGGCCAAGATGTAATGATGAGGAGGAAGAGCCAAGTACATTTGATAAGGAAAAAGGCCATCGTGATCCCTTCACGAGAAAACATAGGAAGAGACAGAGAGGTTGAAGAAGAGTGTGATGCCAAGCATGAGGAGGAGGAAGATAGGAATAAGGAAATAATTTTAGGAGAGGACACAAGTATGGGGGAAGAGTGTGGCATGCTTCAATCCATTGTGTATAAGGTCTTGAAGGGCTATAGAGGAAAGGGGAGAAATTAAAGGAAAATCCCATGCAAGGCCCCATGTTGCAATATAGTGATGATCCTTAAAAAGTCCTATGAGTGAGATACTAGATCTCTGTGGCCATAAAAGATATCTTATGCTGGACATTCTTTGATAAGAATGAATACCTTCCAAGCCTAAAAAAATACTCTCTTGGGTATATCAATCCCATATAGAGGAACATGAGTTTAATATTAGCAAACAATCATTGTATGAGACTCATATTACAAGTAGGAGTGCATATGTTTTGACAAGGATTGTGTTATAAAGGGATTGTGTGAGGAAATATAGGAAAAATATGAACTAATTGTGAAGTTGAAGCATGAGTTAAGAGAGAAAAAGGGAAGAACACACATAATGTATGAAAAGGCAAATTGTATTGTAGATACTTTCACTTTCGTGCATCCAAGCCTTACAACAAATGAAAAGGAGGAATATTAAATGACGCTACATTATCTCGAAGACTTGGCATGGATTTTATCGCATGAGTGAAGAAAGGTACAAGACCATTAGCCGATGAGATATCCACATAGAATAAATCTAATGAGAGTAGATAGGCGCATCTTGTGCGGTATTAGTCTTGCTACTGAGAAGATAAGAGGGTTGTGTGTATGGTAAAATTTTTCTTTGAAAAGCTGTTAGGATTTTTACCAAGTAGTGACTACACATGATCTTAGAGTAGGTATTCACCTTAGCTCATTTCACCTAGGTACTTTTTTTTCCTTTATTATATTTTTCCTCACCCACTTATGTGTGTGGATATTTATTTTTATTTATTTAGATATTAGGGGATACCATCTAGTTGTTAGGTATAGTTCTTTCCTTGATCTATGGTATTGACTAGATCCTTGATGTCTAGTTCTTTCCTAAATCTATGGTCTTGACTAGTTCTTTGATTAATAGTTCTTTCCTCTATTTATGGATTGATATATGACCTTGATTGGTTCTTAGATTGTTATTCATTTCCTATATAAGCAAAGGCCCATTCTCATTTTATTTCATCGAGTTTCATAATAATATATGACATTCTGCTCATTTGTTTGCAAATGTTTTATATAAAGTTATTCGTGAATTTTTTCATGTTATTGATCATGGTGTTTGATTATCATTTGAGTTCTTGGCTTGGTATGATCTGGTTATCATTCCTTTTACATGCCCATGAGGAAGAAGCAAAGTTAAAGGAATTCCATGCCAACATGAAGAATAATAGGGCTGAAAGGAAATAATTTTGGATGAAATAGAGAAAAAGAAGGATTTATTAGCCACTCTAGAAATCATGCTCAAAGATAGATTGAAATAACTTTTCCCTTTAGTGACGCGTATGATGGATGCGTTGGAGGATGCGTCGAACAACTTGAAAAGATGATTGAGGATCTCAAAGGGCAGATTGATGAGCTAAATCCTACGAAGTGCTGCTATTATTGATGGAGCCCCAATCAAGGAAACCATGGAGTTGGAAGGATGGAGGGAATTAGAGAAGATTTTGGATAAGGAGTTTTCAAGTCTCCTTCCACTTGAGAAGAATAGTGCTTGATTCTTTAATTATATTGGCGCAAGCTATATGGAATGAATGAATCACCTACAAAAACCGAAACAAAGACAAAAACCCTAAAAAAAAAAGATGCAAATGAATGGGTTAGACTATCCTCAACTACCAAAATGATGGACTTATAAGCTGAGCCTTGAACTACATCTTAAAAATAATTTATTTTTGTGCATGTGTATGTGTGTGTGTAGAATTATGCCCTAGGTTGCTCTTGTGCCGAGTCGCGCAGATACATGGATCAAGGCATCAAGGTCACATCCATCAAGGCATATAAGAGATTCATTGCATCTATCTAGCTCCATCACAAGGGACATAAGGGATGGTTTTTGCATCACACTTCATATGAGGAAGCTCATTCTATTTCATGCACACATTTACTAAATTCTAGATCTAGCTACTTGCTCACTATCCAAGTGTGACACGCATAAGAATAACCTAGGGCATGATTTCCACAAAAACACACATAAATACATTGGGTATGAGATGTAGTGAAATTCTCGATCATAAGTTCATCATTGTGATGTGATTGAGGACAATTAGAACCCTCATTCTACATAATTTTTTTAAGGATTTGATGTCTATTTGAGGCTTTTGCAGTCTATATTTCATTGCAAGTTTCAAGCGACCTCGAGAAATCTTGAAGTACGACCTCGGGGCAATCAAAGGTGACTAAGGTGAACACCGTAAACATGTCGGAGGAGTTTTTCTAATCTTTTCCATAGACCTAGGTGCCCATAAACAGGTCTAAAATGCCCATGAGCGCCCTAGTCAAGTCTGCTCTTCAAGTTATGCATTTTCTAGGGCTTTTGTGTGACACTTCTTCCTCTCTGTTTAGGTGATCGAGCTTCTATCCAATATAGAAATAATTGTGAATGAACTAATGTTTCTTACTCTCTCTTTGCACATTAGGGTTTCATTATTTATTATTTAGTTGCTTGGGTGTTTATTCTTGTATTTCATTATTATTCATTTACTACAATCTTGCATTGATTAGGCTCATAAGTTACATTTTAATTTAATCACTAGGCATTTGTTATGCGGTTCTTGGTTTATCTCTTCTAAGACCGCCTTGAGGCCTACACATTTCCCATACCCATGGAGTCTTACCTCCTTTGGTGCGTGGATTTGGAGATCGAGGAGTGAAATCATTAATTTCACAAACTTTGGAAAGTCGCAAAACACTACAAATTTACAAAGCCCACGGAGCAGCTCCAGTGTTCCATGGCTTTTGAACTAAGTACCTCAAACTTCATCCTTATGCTTCTTTTGTTCTAAGGGTCAAGATAACCCATGGGAAACTTGGTCTTGAAGTCTGTAGAATCTTGTAAAAGAGTATTCCGCGACATTTCCCAAAATTTTACTAAGTCCTAAAATGAACCTTATTAATGCCAAAATAACCTTTGGGGGTATTTTGGGATAATATCCACCTCTAAACGATCTATTGTAAAATATTTATACTATCTCCATTTTGTAAAATATCTTTGTAAATACATCTTTAGTAAATGATCACAATGCGTGAGTTTACTTGTAATACCCAAAAATTATTAGCTATGGGAGATTCTTGTTTTTAAAAGACTCCATAATCTAATGTAAGGCTTCATATGTAAATCATTTATCTAGAGAAATTTTATTTTTGGGAATATCTATATGATTTTCCTTGTTTACATGCTAGCATAAATCGTCGTTGATGATTATGGATTGTAAATCCTTCTTGTAAAAAAGGTAATTTGGCATCTTTCCCCACTTTACATTAAGGGGGAGTGTTGGGATATTACTACTAAGTGGGGTCACCATTAGGTGGGCCACCAATTTATTTATATCCATTAAATATTTTTACAAACATTATTGTCAAACTTATAAGTTTGAATGTCAGTCCCCACTGCACTTAATCTGGAATTTATAAAATCAATTAAATTAATTTTAATAAGAGTGAAAGGGTGCACTCGGGTGCAACCGAATCACCCACCCTATTTAATATGATGATATCATTACAAGATCATAATGAATTGCAGAAAAATATTTTTGCATATTACAAACCTTTGTAAAGGTTGAATTTTGTGTGGGACCGAAAGAGAGATAGTGAGAGTCTTGGGTGAAACATTGATGTAAATTCTCATGAATATTTAAATGATTCTATTTGTGGGGTTTTTAATGAAAGGTTTTCCCACATAACTATTGTGTAATGTGGTTTTACTCTTATTTAATTTTTCATATATCTTATGAATTAATTTAATTAGTTCTTATACACCTATACTATAGTCTTTGGAAAATTAATGTGGTAGATTTTTTTAGTAATTTATTAATCATCCCATATTTTATGGATTGGTTGTGTCATAACATGACCGATTTATAACATTAGCAAATTTTTACTATATAAAAATACTTTTCACTAAGAAAATATGGTGAGTGCATTATGTTTTCTTTTTTTTGGGAATCACCCACCCTCGGCTTAGATATCCAAGCCTAAGGGTTGGACTTTCAATTTCTTGATTGAATCTATATTTTGCAAAAGAAAATATAAATCTTGAGTGTACTCTTTGTTTTCTCATGTGTTTTAAGAAAATATTTTTAAAAACATGACTACGATGTGAACGTCCATATTAGATTTGTGTCAATGTATTTCTTTCTAAATTTTTATTATTTTAAGGTCTTGATCCTTAATTACTTTTACCAGTGTCTTCATTTTGCACCAAAACACATGTATTGTTTTTCAATATAGCTTTTGACTATTTATTGAGAGATGTTTTTAATTTCCTACTTTAAATTAATGAAGTGAAAAAATAAAAAAACAAACCTGACTTGGAAAGACGAAATGGTTTACGATACCGTGATGATGTGTGCTAATGATGATGTTTGATCAAGATTGTCAATTTTGAATGAATGTATAAGTCCTCCTATCCTACTAAGAAACTTGCACTCAAAGACACTAAATAAAAACCATTAGATAAATGGATAAATGAGCTACTTGGCAAAGGCCAATTTTAGGAATCAGAGGACTTCCTTGGAGGATGTCATCTCATTTTGTAGTAATTAAGTAGATTGATAAAACAACAATAAGAACATGCAATAAATAATGAAAAACAAATAAAAAAATGGATTGAAAACTCAAGATGAATAGGAAAGTCCTGAGAAGCTTTGAAACTGGCCCAAGCAAAGGTAGATGCAATTTGGACACATTTAAATTACTCTTACCAGAAGTCGTCAGTTTCATTCTCGACCTCGTTAAGGAACCCAAATTGATCTTTAATGTCTTGATCAGTGTTGGTAAAATGGATTGTGAAAAGTGTGAATTCTTGTAAAATGTTGTATTGTTCCTAGAAGAATGGATATTGAACTATTAGAAGGCTATAAATGCTTGTAATTGGTTATGAACGGCCAGGAATTACCATCTAATAGAGACCCATCATTGGAAATAATGATTTAAATGTAGAGGATTTGATAAAATATGATAAAATGATAAACATATAATTGATAGTGATCACGAGTGATTTAGGAAAATCACTGGTGATTAGGGTGAATCGTTAGTGATTCCCGTGATTTTGGATGGTTTTGACAAAAACAAGATTTAAAGTTCAAAAGTGATGTTTGATTGATTTACAAGTTTGATATAACTAAAAAGGATACAAAGAGATTCTAGGAATACCTTGGAGTGAGTTTGGAGCTAATAGATTCCTCAAACCCTTAGTGAGAATGATCTAATTAGGTAAGTTGTCTTTGAGATCTTTGCTTAAAGTTTGAATGATGAAAATGATAACAAAAAATTCTTAAAAATGTCTAATGCTGATGTTTGATAGTGCTTGATGATGTACATGATGTTGTAGCGTCGGGAAACAAAGTGTAAGAGTGAAAAGGATGTACAAGATTCAAGATTGAATATCTCTAAGGAGAGTACAAAAGTGATATTTATAATCTCGACGATTTAACTAAATCACCGGTGATCCATTTTTGGTAGAAAACAAATGTAAGAGTAGTTAAAACCACTTCTAATCATGGATTTTTGTTCAAGATGTGAGAAAATAGTTAAGGGGATATTAGGAGGATGATTTGAAGAGGTAGAGATGGTTATAGGTTTATTTGATTTTGTTTTGTCTTATTTGTTTTTAGTTTTTAAGTGGTTTGGGGTGGTTTTGAGAGAGGTAAAATGAGATTTTACAGTTGTGAAGAATATTTACATGGAGTAAATATGGTGGGGAGTTTTAGACTTAGGATAGGGGATGTATGAATTAAATAGTGACTTTTAGTACTATAATTATGAAGATGGTGTATAATGAGGGAAATCAACGGTGAAATTTTTAGTGTCTACATTTGCCCCTTTTTGTCAAGTAGTTTGGTGTAGGAAAAGTGCTAGACAAAAATAATGATATATTGATTTGTATGGGTGATCCCCCCTCAAAATGGGGTGAATGAAGCACAATGTAAGGAACATTAGTTTGAAAAAAATTTAGTTGATGAATAGGTTTGAGATACATTTTATTTAAAATTTCCCCAGGATGAGGTATCAAAACGATAAGTGCTACCATGGAATCAAGTGATAGGGAAACAAAGGGGTCCGTTGCCTATGGACATATGATTCATGAAGGTAAGTTGTAAGGATGGGGAAGTAAATTGAAGGGGGGCCAAAGGGTTTTACGTCTCATAGGGCGTATGACATATCCTAAGGTGATTTTATTTTTCCATTTAATTGTTTGAGGATTGGGCTCTTGTTATCCAAAATGAGCCCCCTGCTTATTTTGGATAACTTGCCTTATTTTCTTCCTCCCTTGTCCTTAAATATCAAATTTTACACGTTTCAAGACTCAAAAATTATCTGGAAATAGCTCTATTAGATAGAGAATTTTCTCACCTTTCCAGAAAGGTAAAATTTTCCTCCTAACTCCTTGTAAATTTGAGTTATGGCCCGGTGGAATTTTTTGGGGAAAATTTCCCTAGGTAGGCCCACGGCCAATGAAATGGTGCTACGTGGCAGCGGAAGGATTTGGTGAAATTCACCAAAGTGGTAAAAAGGTGCCAGGGTGAGAAATTGGAGCGCACCTCCGCTGGAACCAGAGAGTGACATGTGTCACCGGGAGAGTGGAGCGCGGGGAAATCTTGGGAAATTTTCCCAATGTGAAATCAGAGGAAAAAGGTGAGGTTTGAGCCCACGTTTCATCAGTGAATGGGAAGGTGCCATGTGGCAGCGGAGCGGCGGGGCACGGGGAATTTTTGGGAATTTTTCCCAAACTCAAAAAAGGGAAAAATTTCAAATTTCGGCCCATGAACCCATTTTTGCCCTAAATCTTTAGAGGGCCATATATTTTGATCCGAACTTAGATTTTTGCATTTTTATGTCATTGGAAAGCTGTTGAAATTATCCACATGATGGACTATTCAATTTTATTTTTTGGTGGATTTTGGTGGGAGAAAAATGAGAAAACATCTCGCGCGCAAAAATACAGAATTGACATTCAACCACCAAAATTAATGAAGTATGGGTCATTTTTTTATCTGCAGGGTAGTGTACTTTGGCGTATGGGTTTTCCATGAAGCCCATCACTTTGTAGGTGAAATTGAAGGGATTTGATTGGTAGTTGAGCTCATAAACCATTTTTCCCACATTTTTTGCTTTCCCTCCTTCTGCTTCGCCATTAAAAGCTAGTTTTGGCTCATTTGTAAAGGGTTGGATGTTTTGTTCTTGCAGACTCCCCTCTTCCCCTTGGCACGTGAATTCGAGGAGTTTTAGACCTTCCATGGAACCTGTGACACATTTTTGCCTTCTACCGTGTAATGCATTGTATCAAATTTGGGAATGGTAATGCATGTTTTGTGAATGATCTTCCAATCCTCTCATGCGTTTATTATTATTTTTATGGTCTTTCATTACATTCTAGCAATCTGTGCATGCTTGGTGTTACATATCTATGATTTATATTTATTTTCAAGACATAAGTTCATCACTCCTTTGGTGTACCACCATTTTTACTTAGTTGTGTTTCCTTTTACATCCGTTATCTCTGTCTCCTTGGAATTTAGAGTAGGATTTAGAATTAAACCTTTATGAAATTCATGCATAAACCTAAATAGAGGAGTAAAAACCAACTTTCTCTAGAGAATTTTCTCATCTCGGCAGTTTCCACACCTTGAAGAAAATTCAATGTTGTGTAATCACACTAAATGACCCCATTTTGAATTGTAGATCTAGAGGTTATTTAGGGGGTCTTTGTAGATTTGCACTAATAGTTTTAGCATGCCTAGTGGGACCTTAGAGGTATTCATATTCATTACAAAAAAGTTGATGTGCAATTGTTGAAAGTTTCTTACTTAAAAGAGCCTCGATTTACACATCTGGCGACTCCAAAAGGATAGAATCAACTGGTTTCAGTAGTCCAAGCTTGAAGATTCATGAGAAGGATCCAAACAAGGTCAAGGGCCAAAGAATAGGGATTGTCTAAGTATCTAAAATTATCCCTAGAAAGAAGAGAAAGGGGAAGATGGATTCAAAGGTCTCCATCTCCGAAAAACAAAACTCTATCAACTCCCCCACCTAGTAGACCTTTCACCCAATCAACAAGGGTTCTCAAGCTAATCATAATGGTGCAACCCAATCCTTATGTCAACTTTACTGGCAGCAGCCTACTTGCTCTCAATGTACAAAACCCAGTTCTAATTGCAACATTGAAGAACATTCCATACTTTATTGGGGAAAGTCAGACCAATCATGGTGATCATGTCAAAGACATTGCTAATGTTTGTGTAATCCATGAGATTATTGAGATGCAAATTTCTATCAAATTACTAGCATATTCATTCAAAGGGAAAGCCTTGCAATGGTTCAGGAGCCTTGAGGCAGGCTCTATCCAAAATTGGAACCAATTGTGCATAGCTCTCCACAACTAGTTTGGAGAAAAGGGGGACAACTTGTCTCTATTGGAGCAACTAACAACTATCAAGAGAGCTCCCAATGAGCAGCTAATAGACTTCAATTTCATATTTCAAAGAACATGGGATAGAATCCCATTGGCAGTGAGGCCAACAGCTCAAGGTGCTTTCTTATACTTTCTCAAGGCTTTAAATTCTGACATTTCTATGTTGATATAATCCATGGGAGGTGCAACTATACCTATAACTTACATCATCACCATTAAGGTTGAGAATTGTTTGATCCAAGTTGGTAAAATTTCACCTAGGCCTCTTATGCCCTTATATCCAAACTTGGAAAACCCAAGTACTAGTCAAGCACCTACTTTAGCTCCTATTCCCACTCCTAGAAATTAGAGTTCAAATGAACTTCTACTTCATCCTCTAGTGCCTCAAATGATCTTTAAGAAGTTATGAAACAATTACAAAATTTGGGCAATGAGCTGGTTATGCTAAAGAGGTAGCAAGCCCGAAGTTTTAGGCCTTCTTATCAGTCTCAAACTTAGCCTAATAAACAACCATATCAGCCTAATAGGCCACCCAACACAGCTACAAATCAAAATCAAGTAAGGCCTCATGCCAATAGACCATTTCAGCGCTTTAACCCCAATTTCACATCTACCTCTAAAGCCTTAGTGCTAGTACAAAATAATGTAGCCCAAGAGTATGATTGGTGTTTCCCAAGCAATGAACATCATAACCAGTCTATGTGCTTCAATGGTGTTTTGAACCAAGCTTTGATGGTGACAACAACTGGCGTAAAGAGTGAGGTGAGTCAAGAAACAAACCAACAACAAGGGACATCTCAACAAGATACAATTCCAAATGAGACTACGATTTGTGAATTGGTAGGTCAAGATTTTTGTGGTATGAATCAAACACTTGCTCAGAGTATAGAAGCTAACACATGGTCAAAGAAGATGAATATTGGTGAAGGGAAGTCATTAGCCCCAGGTGATCCATAACCTTCCATCACTCCACAAGGTGTTGGTAAGCAAAATGTAGTTCCAAATGTGCAAGGACAGCCCAAGCCACCTTCTAGACCAGCTCAAATACCGGTTGTTGCAGCCCATGTACAAGAGAAGAATGTGTAGACTAAGGGGAAGAAAAGGGATGTTTCAACCCCATTTATCATCATTGAACAAATGAAGAAGAAAATGTGAACATATCTATGTGGGAGTCACTATCCATCCCGAGGCCAAAGGGATCTACTACAAGCTGCCATGAAAAATTGGTCAACCTCAAATCAGCTAGCTCATATGCAAGAGAAGGTACTCACAAATGTTACTCATCCTAGAGGGCATCATGGAGGACAGCAAGGTAAAATTTTGAAGCCCCCTCCATTCTATGTTTCACTAATCATTAGGGATAAAATAGTACATAATTGTATGATTGATTCTGGGGCAAGTAGTTCCATGATTCCCAAGCAAATAGCTGATCATCTGGGCCTTCAATATGAAGTCATATCTAAAGGGGTGGTGCAATTAGATGAGATAGTAGTAACAACAGTTGGGGTAATTAAATATTTGAGCCTTACTTTGCATGCATCCCCAATGTCACTGTTTTGCAAGATGTTACAGTGATAGATTTGCCACCACTCTTTGCCATATGTTTGTCAAGGGATTTCACAGCTAAAATTGGAGGCTACTTATCTGCTGATTGGTCACACATGTTTTTTATTACAAGGTATGGAGCTGAGGCCACAATCAGGTCCGAACCTATTGCAAAATTTCACATTGAGCCTCATACTCCAAGCCCAATCAATGCCAATTGTTCAACATTCAATCAAGAGGATTATCCAAGCACACATGAAGCTGACACCAAAGTTGGAAGCATTCTAGATTTGACCCTTGATGAATGGGAAAGCAAGATACATGATTTTGATCCCTATAAGGAAATAGAGGAATTTGAACTAGGAGTCTATTGCATGCATGAAGAAAATCAGCCTCTTCCTAGCATCACCAAGCTAGACCATAAAGATAATAATGAGGTATGGTAGCTGTTCTTTGATGGATCAAAAAGTAGAAAAGGTGTAGGAGGAGGAGATATGCTTGTTTCACCACAAGGCATTAAGTATTATTTAGCTTTTAGATTTCAGTTTGCATATTCTAACAACACTGCTGAATATGAAGCTTTGATACATGGATTGCATTGGTCAAGAAAGAGAGGTATCAAAAACTTACAAGTCTTTGGTGATAGTGAGCTGATTGTTAATCAAGTTAAAGGACAACATGTTGCCAAAAATGACCTGCTCAAGAGTTATAAGAATATGGTGTGGGCCCTCATTGGGTATTTTGATGGCTTTGGCATCAACTCCATCCCAAGGAAAGAGAACCAAGCTGTTGATAGGATTGCAGCGGTTGGAGCAAATTTTGATGTTGGGGAGAGTATCAAAAGAGATAAAATGTAGACAAACATCCATGTGATTGTGAGGCCATTAGTGCAGACAATAATGTAAGTTGGAAAGTGTTTGAGAGTGACCAGCAAATCATCGATTTCTTACAATAAGAAGCTGAGTTCTTAGCCAAAAATCAGGAAAAGTTAGAACAACAGTATGGTGATCAAGTGGTACAGCTGAGAACCAACAAACTACCAAAAGGACTTGTGACTTTGGAGTCTATATTTAATCCTAATGATCAATTTAGGAAGGAGAAAGCAAATATCCAAGTCAAGGGAGAAGATTCAGATCCCATCTCAGTTGGAGAAGGCAAGTCACTTCAAATTGGTAAAGTGGCAACCGAGCAAGAAAGGTATGAATTTATGAAACTTTTCCAAGAGTTCCGGATGTATTTTCTTGGAGCTATGAAGACTTGAGAGGTTTTAATCCCAAGCTAGCTCAACACACAATTGAACTAGATCCAAGTGCTAAGCCCATCAGGAAAAAACAAAGACCGGTCAATCCACACATTGAGCCTCTCATGAAGAATGAATTGAATAAGTTAATAGAGACAAGTATCATATTCCCCATCAAGCATTCAAGTGGGTTACAAACTTGGTTCCAGTCAGAAAGGAGAGTGGAGAAATCAGGTTGTGTGTAGACTTTAGAGATTTGAATAGAGAATCCCTCAAGGATCACTACCCACTTCCTTCCATGGAGTAGATTTTACGAGGTTGTTCTTTGGCTTTAAGAGGTTTTCGTTACTTAGATGGTTATTCGAGGGTATAATCAGATCATGGTAAAGGAAGATGATAAGTTCAAATCAACCTTCACCACCAAATGGGGAACCTATGAATATAGAAAAATGCCATTTGGGCTGTCTAACTTTGCGAGCCACTTTCCAAAGGGCAATGGATATGGTGTTCAACGGATTGATCAAAAAAATAGTACTTGATATACCTAGATGATATTACTTGTATTTTCTAAAAGTCAGCAGATCATCTCTTTCATCGAGACAAGTGTTCCAAAGATGTAGAAGATTTGGGGTATCCTTGAATCCCAAAAATGTATTTTTATAGCTCATAAAGGCAAGCCCTAGGTCACATCATTTCAAAGAGGGATTAGCAATTAATCCAGAGAGGGTTGAAGAAATAAAAGCACTACCATTGCAAGACATAAGAAGGCTCTTCAAAGTTTCTTGGGAAGAATCAATTTTTTTCAAAGGTTTGTTCTAAACTTTATAGCCCTTGTCAAGCCAATAACTATGATGTTGAAGAAAAGTATGGCATTCAAATGGACAACCGAAGGTAAGGAAAGTTATGAGGCAATAAAATAAGCTATCTCACAAGCTCCAATTCTCATTGACCTAGATTTCTCCAAATATTTCATCCTTTATGCATTTAGCGATGATGATACAATTTCTACAATTTTAGTACAACAGAATGAAGAAAATGCAGAGTAGCCAATTACCTTCTTTAGCCAAAGCTTGGAGGACTATGAAGTAAGGTATTTTTTCATTGAGAAGCATTTTCTTGCAGTGATTAGGAGCTTGAAGAAATTTAAGCATCTAGTTTCAAAAACAAGGTTCAAGTGTTGGTTTCTCATGTGGGAGTTAAAGACTTCCTCCTTAACAAAGATCTAAATGAAAAATGTGCGGGGTGGATTAGTTGTGTCATGGAGTATGAAATTGAGATCAAAGTCACCAAGCTGGTCCGAGGAAAGGGATTGTGTGAGAAATTGGCCTTGAACCAATCAATTGAAGCAAACAAAGAGAATAATGTTGTTTTGGTGTTATAAGATAGCCAAGAACAAAGATATGTTCAAGAAGAAAATGGTGGTATGCTCACTTCTTGATGAACCCAAGACATAATGCACTTCTTACAAATAGGCCTATGCCCTCTAGAAATGTAAAAAATACAAAAGAAGACACTTCATATTGCAAGCTATTCTGTATGCACTTGTTGATGATGTCTTGTTCAAAAATGATATCAATGGAGTGTTGCTGAGGTGCATTGAGACAAATCAGATTGAGAGAATGTTATAATAATTCCATGGTGGATCAGCTGGGGGTCATTTTTCTCCAAGAGTGATAGCTCTCAAGATCATGAAGGCTGGCTATTATTGGCCCAAGGTGTTTAGTGATTGTTATGCATGGATCAAGAGGTGCAAGAATTGTGCATTCTTCATAGGCAAAGAGAGATTAGCAGCACTTCCATTACACCCAATCTCAGTTGACCAGCCATTCATGCAATGGGGTTTGGACTTCATTGGATTCATTAATCCAAACTCAAGCCAAGGGCACAAATGGATTCTAATAACAGCAACAAACTACTTCACCAAATGGACTGAGGCGGTGGCACTCAAAGAGGTAAATGAATCTAGCATTCTAGACTTCTATGAGGGGATAGCAACCAAGTTTGGCATACCTACCACTATAATATCAGATAATGCATTGGCATTCATAGGATCAAAGGTAACTAAATGGGCTGTTAGAAATGAGATCTATCTAAGCACTTCATCAAATTATTACCCCCAAGGTAATGGCTAAGCTGAGTCTACAAATAAGAATCTATTAGGGATCATCAAGAGGAATCTTGATGAAAATTAGAGGACTTGGCACACTAAGCTCAAATCAGCTCTATGGGCTGATATGATAACTCCCAAAAGATCCACAGGTAACTCTCCATTCGAGACTTGTTTATAGGAAAGAGGCAGTCTTACCTATGTCACTTGAATTACCAACATTGGAACTCATGAAGAAATTGGAATTGTTGGAGTTTGAGCCCATGGAGGTTAGATATGTAGAATTGATGGAACTCCTAGAAATCAAAGAGCATGCAGCCCAAACAATGGAGAAGGATTAAGCTTTGATCAAGAGAAACTTTGATAGGAAAGCTAAGGCTAGAACTTTCCAAGTGGGAGATTTAGTGTTGAAATGTGATGTAGATCGAGAAAAGCCAGGAAGACATTCAAAATTTGATGCCATTTGGAGTGGCCCCTACATGGTCACAAAATGTAAGGACAACAATGCCTTCCAATTGTCTACATTAGATGGTGAAGAACTGTAGATTCAGTTAATGGAATCCATCTAAAGCATTGCTACTAGAAGGGAAACTTCTCACCTTGTACATATTAGCTTAGATTTCTTTCATTCCTCTAAGTGCCTATGCACATTATTTTTTTGTAGCTTAGATTTACTTTTCCCTAAGTGCTTTGGCACAAGTTTTGTTTCCCAAGGATGCATCTTTTGCAGATCATGTTCCAGATCAAGTAATGTTCTACTCTCACAATCTTCATTCTAGATATTTTCTATGAGTTGAGAGTAACAAGCAAGTTAAGTTCATGACTCCATTGCCCAATGGATTGCTTCAGGCAGCTGGTCACTTCATCTAGTAGGCTAGATGACCCCTGAGAGTCACCAAAATTGTTATCCAAAATGAGCCCCCTGCTTATTTTGGCTAACTTGCCTTCTTTCTTTCCTCCCTTGTGCTTCAATATCAAATTTTACACATTTCAAGACTCAAATTTTTTTGGAAATAGCTCCATTAGATAGATAATTTTCTCACCTTTCCAGAAAGGTAAAATTTTCCTCCTAACTCCTTGTAAATTTCAAGTTATGGCTCGGCGGAGTTTTTTGGGGAAAATTTCCCTAGGCAGGCCTGCGGCCAATGAAATGGTGCAAACGTGGCGGTGGATTTCGGGGGCAGCGGAAGGATTTGGTGAAATTCACCAAAGTGGTAAAAAGGTTCCAGGGCAAGAAATTGGAGTGCACCTCTATTGGAACCCGAGAGTGACATGTGTCACCGGGAGAGTGGAGCGCGGGGAAATCTTGGGAAATTTTCCCAATGTGAAATCAAAGGAAAAAGGCGAGGTTTGAGCCCGTGTTTCATTATCAAATGGGAAGGTGCCATGTGGTAGTGTAGTGGTGGGGAGCGAGGGTTTTTGGGAATTTTTCCCAAACTCAAAAAAGGGAAAAATTTCAAATTTTGGCCCGTGAACCCATTTTTGCCCTTTTTGCAGTTTTGCCCTAAATCTTCAGACGACCATATCTTTTGATCCAGAACTCATATTTTTGTTTTTTATGTCATTGGAAAGCTGTTGAAATTATCCATATGATGGAATATTCAATTTTATTTTTGGTGGATTTTGGTGGGAGAAAAATGAGAAACCATCTCTGGCACGTAAAAAATACATAATTGACATTCAACCACCAAAATTAATGAAGTATGGGTCATTTTTTTATCTGCAAGATAGTTTACTTTAGCGTATGCATTTTCCATGAATCCCATCACTTTCTAGGAAAAATTAAAGGGTTTTGATTGGTAGTTGAGCTCATAAACCATTTTTCCCACATTTTTGCTTTCCCTAAAATCCTTCGCCATTAAAAGCCGATTTTGGCTCATTTGTAAAAAATTTGGATGTTTTGTTCTTGTAGACTCCCTCTTCCCCTTGGCACATGAATTTGAGGAGTTTCAGACCTTCCATGGAACTTGTGACATGTTTTTGCCTTTCTGCCAGTGTAATGCATTGTATCAAATTTGGGAATGGTAATGCATGTTTTGTGAATGATCTTCCAATCCTCTCATGCGTTTATTATTATTTTCTGGTATTTCATTACATTCTAGAAATCTGTGCATGCTTGGTGTTACATCTCTATGATTTTTGTTTATTTTCAAGACAGAAGTTCATCACTCCTTTGGTGTATCACCATTTTTACTTAGTTTTGTTTCTTTTTACATCCTTTATCTCTATCTCCTTGGAATTTAGAGTAGGATTTAGCATTAAACCTCTGTAAAATTCATGCATACACCTAAATAGAGGAGTAAGAACCAGCTTTCTCTGGAGAATTTTCTCATCTGGCAGGTTCCCACACCTTGGAGAAAATTCAATGTTGTGCAATCACACTAAATGACCCCATTTTGAATTGTAGATCTAGAGGTCATTTAGGGGGTGTTGTAGATTTGTACTAACAACTCTATACGAGGAGATATTTTGTGGAAAAATGTGGAAGAGTGATGTGTTTTTGGAAAATATTGATTTTAGGTTACAAATGGGATAAATCACTAGCTATTCATAACAATCGCTGGTTATTAGGGTAAATCGTCGGTGATTGCTGTGAAAGTTTTGGGGAGGCTATAAAATCCCTAGGTCGGTGGTGAACAATCCATTTTTGTGACTTGATTATTGCAATTGGGAGAGATTGAGGTGAAAAATGGTGATTAAGAGAAATGGTGTCAGGGACAAAGCAAAGGAAGGCCACATAGGTAGAGGTAAGTGACAATTTTTTTTGTTTTTGTTGATTTTTAGATGATTTTGATCATTTTTGTTGTTTTTGATTGTACAAAGGGTTTAAATTTTAAAACCAATGGAATTGCTAGTGATTCTGGTAGATCACCAATGATTCAAGTGAATCATTGGGGATTTATCTGAAGTTTTTGTGTGACCGATTTGATTATTTGGTGACTGTGTATTTAAGGAAGTTTTGAGGATTTTGAAGTAAATATGGGTTCTAATGTGTGTTTTGGAATGTTTATGATTGCAGGTGAATGCGAAGTGAGTATACGGAATAAGATTCCATTAACTTTAGTAGAGGTTTAAGAGGATATGTCATATGATGATTGTATATTTGTAGAGGAGGTTGGATTTATAGGGATTCATGATCATAGACGCATTAATAGATGTCGGGGGGTTGTTGTTGGTTTTGATGGAGAGAATAGATCTAGCCACCTATACTTTTTAGTTACCTACAGGTGAGATCATGATCACTATGGAGGATACTCATCAGATTACTAGATTGCCAGTACATGGAGAGGGTATCTATTGTATTGATGAGATGGAGAGAGAATGTGATGACGAAACCTGTATGGAGATGATGCAGATGATATTTGGTATACTTTAGGGGTTTTATTATTAGTCTTCATATTCTAAATGGAGAGAGGGATGCACTCGGATGGCGATGTTGATGATGGGTATTTCATGTTTTTCTTTTCCTTATTTTGGAGGAGGGAGATTCCCGTGGATGATGACAAGGGTAGTTTCAAAGAATATGGAGCACCAAACTATGTTTGCTTGGGCCCCTGCATTACTAGCACAAATGTACAAGGAAATATTGGCTTGTAGAGTCCATAATAGATTTGGTATAGATCGGCATTTCTATTATAGTGTTGGGAATTTGAGAACATTTCCATAGCTCAGCTGAATGGATTGCCATGGGGAAGTGTAGATATGATTGGGATATTTTCTTATTTTATGAGATGGTGAGGAGATGTGGGGAGGTCAATGGGGAAGAGGAAGGATGATCATTACAGAGAGATATACTTATAGGATTAGAGGTTGGAGATGTTGTGTGGAGACCGCATGTTGATTTTCCACTATGTCTAGGTTGTGAGTGTGAGCTTGATGGGTTATAGGAAAAGTATTGGGTGTAGGGAAAATGAGGGGAGATTAGGAGTTCATCACATTTAGCCATGTTAGATGAAAATTTAGTTTGATAGAGGATGTGCATGAGGCTCTAGTACCTTATAGATGAGATGAGGGAGATGTAGATACTCCTAAGACAACTATATGACATAATCCTATTATAGAGGATGAGCGAGGATCCATGGGTATAGACGAACATGGTAATATAGTACCGATTGATGACCCATGAGTTCTTTGTAGATTACACGCGATGGTGAACTAGTGCATATGTAGAGTTTGAGAGAGACCGATTGACTCGGAGAGGAAGGAGAGTGTGTGCTCGAGTATAGGGGCACATGAGATTGTTGATGTTAGTGATGAGGAGGGTGATGGAGATGAGGAGGATATAGAGGCCATAGTTGCATAGTTGATGAACAAGAAGATGAAAATGGAGGCTAAGAGAGATATTTTGAGGAGGGAGAGAGATGATTTGATTAGAGTGAGGATAATTTGATTGGGTAGAGAGATGGTGCTATTGCTTAGTGGGATAGACTTAGAACACAATTGGCACAGAGCCATGACCCGATCAAGATTAAGTATAGATAGTAGCGAGAGACCACTGGAAAGGGCTATCGAAATTACTGAGATCTTTGGTATTAGGTGCGAGTTGAAGCTTGTGCACATGTTAGTAGTTGGATGGGTGCCTTAGGTATGATCATCTATGCTCATTATAAATCTTTGAGGCAGATTTGGCATACTATGAGGATATGGTGATACATTACTTACCGAATATAGTTTTATAAGTTGAACATATGGTGCGATGAGGAGAAATTCCTAGCGTTAGTGTAGAGAGTAGCGGTCGGTCACCTCGAGGACCTGATGGAAGAGTTGGCGGTGATGGTGGTGTATAGGGATGTGATGAGAGTGTCATTCATGCTAGTGATTTTCTTGGAGGTGTCAGTTTCTGTTTAGTTGTTATATATATGTTTTGGACTTGATATGTATACAAATCTTATGAATCCTTGATATATATCTTTTGTTATATAGAGCAAGGGGACTTCTTGAATATGTATCAAGGAAATTGATTTTATATATATATATATATATATGGTCTATTTTGGCTTATATGTGTTGGTTATATATGTTTTGATTTATTTGTATTTTTGTGGAATGTTTAAATATTCTCAATGTTTTTAATGGATGTTTTGTGAGATTATGAAAATATTATATGGTGTAAATGTTTATATAATTTATGTGATTTGGATATATAAGATGGTTGTGACTTTATATGTGATCCAAACTTATCAAAATGTATTCTAACTTTGTAGAATAAGAGTAGAAAATGGAATGATTTATTTAATATTGGATTTGATACATACGTGATGGGTATAGAAATGTGAAAGCACCTTGCACATTTAAGCCTTTAACAATGTTAACATGAGACTACTAGTGGGTAGTGACACATGTGGGATACGAGATATAATATGGTAGTGATAAGATATACCTTCCTAGAACATGAAAGGGTTCAACATATGTAGAGAATGTAGGAAAGAGGGTTCTCCTTTTCAATAGTTTCTTAGAGAAGTACCTAGCTATAGATATTTTTATTTTTGATGTAAATTCATCGATACGGGAAGTTGACTTTGATAGGAAAGTTGATCGATGTGGGAAGCTTTCCTAGGATGATTTTGATATTTAAATTTTTAAGGTTGATCGATACGAGAAGCCTTTTTATCGAGTATCCATCCTTGAGGGGTGGTATATAATTTTGAATTTTGATTTTTATAGAGATAGTCGTCCTTCGAGGATCGAGTCTATAATTTAACTTGAAGCTATCCTTTGAGGTATCCGTATAATTTTTCTTTTGCTATATATTTTAAAATAATTTTCCTTCAAGGTATCAATCTATTATATTTGAATTTTTATTGGAGGCATTCATAGATATTTTGATTTTTATTTTGAGCACGGGGAAAGACCTTAATAGACTATTTCAAAGACACGAAAGAGATGTGTACATGACCTACACATATGTGACCCATGACATGTTGTTAGTTGGTAAAAGGTAGGTGGATGTAATGAATATGGGGTTCTTGTTAAGGAGTAACTTGTCCAAATGAAAGATGCGATGAAGCAGATCCGTGGTGTTAATGTTTAAGGTTTATGAGGAAAGTGATGGAAAACCACATACTTTCAAATCATTACAATGAGAAAATGACTAGTTGATGGTAGAGTAAGATCTTAAATGAGACTACAGTCATGATGGTCAAAAGTTAATAGTAGAAAGGTTCACTTTCAAGTATACCATCAAGGGAGGCTAAGTGATAAGCTCCCAACCCATACTTGTGAGTGATGATGTATGGACCGATCTAATTAGGGAAAAACTTTCCACGTTTACTCTGTTCTAAAGTAGTGACATTTTTATTTTCTTTGAGAACAAGATCACAAATTTTGAAGTCACGTTCTTTTACATGTTTATTATATGTGTGTTTGATACATTATTGATAGAATTATTGATGTTCAAGGGCCATTAGGCATTTTTCATCTAATAATTCAAATTTTTTTAGATGGTCTTAATGATATTATTTATCGGGGATAAAGTATTTGAGTGATACTTGGAGTGACGGGATTTTAACTTTAAGAGATAGAAGCTGACTTGGAGTTGTAGACTAGTGAAAAGTGCATAACACCTTTAGGGGTATAGATACTAGTTATGTAAGCCCAAAGAGAAAACGGTATTTGGAGGTGCTAATTCCCGCCTGATTCATCCACTATCTTCATGAGGATTTAAGTAAGTGTTTTGTTAGAGGCTTCATCTTGTCCATTTTCTTGGGGATAATATGGAGATGAAAAATAGAGTTTAATGTTGAAGGCATTGCAGAGTTTCTTGACATCCTTATTTTTGAAATATTTTCCATTATCTATAACAAGTTTATGAGGGACACCAAAGCGGAATATGATGTATTGATAAATGAAATTGATGATTTGATTTTCTTTAGTTGAAGTTAAGGGGATGAACTCGACCCATTTTGTAAAGTATTCATTGGATGTTGTTGGGATGATTTAGGATTAATAGTTCCAATGAGGTCTAACCCCCATTATGAGAAGGGCCATAGATCATCAGAGGTTGTAAAAGCTTGACTGGGAACATGGATGAGATCATAATTTTGTTGACATTTGATGCACTTCTTGACATATATACAAAAATCCTGATTGAGAGTAGGATAATAATAACCGAGTTGTAAGACACGTTTAGCGATAGCGTCACCATTGAAATTTCCACCACATATATCATCATGGACCTCTTGGATTTATTTGATAGATTCGTGAGACTTAAGACATATTAATAGGAGGCCATCAGAGCCACATTCATACAAAATACCACCTATGATGACATAATGAGTGACACATTAAAGAAATGATCATTTAGAATTTTGTGATAGGTCGAGGAATTTTAGATTCCAAAAGATAGTTGAATATTAGTGAATATTATAGATCAGTCGGATGATCGTTGATAGTGTTGATAGAAGGGAGTTGATTCTCATGTAAGGGTTGATCTAATCTATGAATGAATATGAATATTTTAGAGTTATCAATTGATCCTTTTGTTGAAAATGGGATAAGTGATTCTAAATAGGCCATGGTATCTACAAACTTATTAGAAGACCATGGAATAATTTGGATGGTGTAATGATCAAAGGATTCGAGGAGAAATTCAACATTGGATTTATATTTTTGCAATATTTCATTTTTACATTGATAATCTCCTTTGGTTTGATTAATGATGAGTTATGAGTCTCCGTAGATTTCTAAAATTTGAATGCCTAATAGGATAATGGTCTAAATACTCATAAGGATTCATACTCTTCCATGTTATTAGTGCACTCAAAGTTAATATTAAATTATAGTGGAATAAGAATCCCCCAAGGGTATGATGATGATAGGAGCTCCTCACCCTTACTTGAATTTAGATCCATCAAAGAAAAAGATCATTTTGATAGGAGTGAATTCATGTTCATCGATAGTGTTGACCGATTGGTTAGGAAATTATTTGTGAGGAAGATGGGTGTCAAGAAGGGGTTCTTCAGCAAGTTCATCCACAATGGCTTGACCTTTAATGGATTTTTGTGATATGAATTCAAGGTCAAACTTGGTCATAAGCATAAGCCACTGAGTTATGCGGTCATTGTGATACAACTTAGAATGCATGGTTTTAAGTGGATTAAATTTGGTGAAAATGTAAGTTTTGTGATTGAGAAGATAATGACATAGTTTGGAGGTTACAAAATATAAAGCACAACATAATTTTTTAGCTTCGAGTGTAATGGGTTTCATATTCATGGAGTGTGTGACTTATGTAATAGATGGCTTGTTCACGGCCTTGGTCATCATGATGGTGCTGTGGTGGATATGTAAAGATAAAAAGCCTCTCCCTCATGAGGTGGTATTAGGACATGAGGTGAAAGGAGGTATTTTTGAGTTCATCAAAAGTGTTTTGATAATTAAGATCCCATATGAAATCTACATCTTTACAAAGAAGGTGATGAAATGGTTGAAAATGGTTAGATATAATTGAGATATGAAACATCAAATAGAAGGCACATTACCTTAAAGGATATGTAGTTATTTGAGATTTTATGGAGGAGGCATTTCAATGATTGCTTTAATTTTGGTGTGGTCTACTTTGATACTGTTGGTCCAGAAAATGCAGCATCGCGTGGACGAGATCTATGGATAGGCAGAGCCAACGGTGTTGCGGGGCTTAGCCCCTCTTTGAGGCAATAAAGCTGGTTTATTGCTATTTCTACTAGCGAGGAACCTATGCAAGTCTCACAGATTCTGCCTTGGGGTTGGGATCTCATCCCGTAGAGTGCTCAGTGTGAAAAGAAAGGAATGGAAAAGGAGAAGAGAAAGAAGCAGATCCGAAGGGAGAAAAGAAATGAATTCCAAGCGAGAAAAGGTCGGAAGATTTATGTTTTTAGTTTGGTAGTAAACAGAGCCAAACCTACTTGCATAAATAAACAAAGCAATCTTGATAAACAAATGACGGAAAAGTAGATATGAATCCAGCAGATTAAACACATACGAGATCTAACGTAAGAAAGATCTAATGTATAACACGACTATTGAGCACAAAGTCGAATAATTGTATTCTTGTTTCTTTACATACAAGAAAGCTCAAAGTCTTTCTCTCCTCACTTCTATTTCTATCTGAAAAATGTTCACCACTGAATACAACAAGTATTCTCATATTTATAGAAGATGAGGGAGAGAGAAGGCAAAAAGGAGCCAACCACTTATTTACAAAATATCTAAAAGTCATGTTGACTTTGACAACTTGGTGGATGACATCATCCCATGATGCAACATGGATGATGTCATCATTTGTGCCAACACATTTTTAGACATTTCGAAAAGAAAGTCGGAGAATAGAGAGAAGAAGAAGAAGAAGAAGAAGAAGAAGAAGCTACTCATCATCATCATCCTGCGGCCGAAAAGGGTTGTTTGTTTGATCTTTGCTTTCGAGGTGATGATATGTGGTGCGGCGCGGTATTCAAAAACTTGCTGATCATTGGCCCAAATTGATCTGTGATGGATCCTTGTGCCGTTCAGATGGCTTAGCAAGTCTCCCGCTCGTCTATGAGCTTTTCAGGGAGTTTGGAATAATCTTTCTCCGCCTCGATAAGGAACCCGATGAAGTCCCTACAGGCCAGTAGGTTGTTGATAGATTCAGTGTCGAATGTGACCTCACGGCCCTGTCCATGAGAAAGCTATCTCTTTGAAGATCCGGATAGTGTCATCAGCTGATCTCAAGGTAAGGGAAGGAGTGAGCAACCCTGGATTCATGGCGAGGACAATTTTCTCCATTTGATGCATTGCATCTAGGGCCTCTTCCTTTACCTTGTCTATCTTTTCTAAAAGCAATTCAGCTGATCTATCGATAGTCCAAAGTGGACATAGTTTTGTTGAGGGCCCTTGGATGGCGAAGACTCGAACTTGACCGGATCTTGGTGACAGTCGAACATTTGTTGGAATGTCTCGTGCTGGAGTCTAGCATGTTCTAACTCTTCTGATATCGGACCCGCTAATGCTTGGAGTTCCTTATTCGCCTTCTCGATGTTTAGGTATAAACTGATATACTTGGCGATTACTCTTTCACTATCCTTGAGGATTTGGCTCCTCCAAGCAGAAACGGCCATACCTTGCTCGCCGATTTTGAATACTCATTAATCTTCTCTGGTGAGCAGACTCGGGAGTTTCGGCAAGCGATTGTGGGAGGTGCACTTCCCATCTTCTATAAGGCTTGAAGCAGATACTTGTTCTGCTCCTTCAGTAGCCTTTTTTCCTCTTTCGTTTCCTGAAGTTTCTTGCGAGTGCATCCCTTTGCGGAAAGAGCTTCCCCCTGGAGACTTTCTGAGGATGTCCCCATTGTGACTTGGGTCACGGTGAAATCTGTTGGAGACAGATCTTCTTTTTCTTTGAGGGGGTTGGGGTATGCTATTTCCATGACTCTCTCACCTGCAGCGCTCTTTGAGAAGCGTGTAACCGGCTTGTGCTTCTTTACTCCTTTAGCCGGAATGACCGAAAAGTCCATCGGAGCGATGGGAACTTTCCTCTTTTGTTGGCTCAGCTGCTGAGAGATCCAAGCTGGTCCTATAGAAGAAGGACCAGAGACAGAGGGGGAAGCAGCAACGGTAGAAGAGGGGAAAAACGTGGAGACACGCGGCGGCGGCATTGAAAGAACAGCCGAAGAAATGTCCACGGGAGGGAGGGAAACCGCATGAATGCTAGAGAAGAGATAGGAAGGAAGGAGTTCGGAGATGAGGGAAGAAATAGAGGAAGACAAATCAGCGAGGAGGAGAAGATAGATGAAGAGGCGGGGAAAGAGTAGAAGAAGGCGAGAGGACACAACCAAAGGAGTGGTTGCTTGAGTCACTCGAGGAGGAAGGAAGAGAGAAGAAGAAGGGATAGAAGGGACCTCGAAGTTGTAGCGATCCGACATCACAGGTGGATGGGCGTATAGGACTATCCTCTGTCAATTCTTTCTCTGGCGAATCCGGAGAGTTATTACTTGTTCGGGCTGCGAAGGAAGAGGACTTTCGAGGGCTTCCTCTTAAATAGTGCTAGGTTCACCATACGCACCTTTGCCTTTCAATGACCTCTTTGACCTTGGAGGTGCGTTGCCCAAAGGGGAAGTCGTGAAATCTACCCCAGAGGTAGATCGGTTCGTTCATGCGGCACCAATGCTCTGTTCTCCGCATAGTCTCCTTGACCCTCTCCTCAATTGTTTGAGGAGCTTTGCTTCTGTCAATGTCCGGGAAAGGCCAATCATCCCCTTCCGTGTCATTGTACACCTTGTCAGTTTCGTCTTCCGTAGTTTGGAAGCCTTTGGGGACAATGGCCACTCCGTATTGGATGATTTCCGTTAATGCCAAGCGAGAGTGATCCTTTCTTCTGAGTTCCACCTCATGGAGAATGTCGATGTAAATATCCTCAATTTGAGGGACGTGGATCGGATCAAGCTTAGCCCTTGGCAGGAAGCTCCTAGGATCGAAGGTAGGCCTGGCTGGGAAGTCATGTTTCAAGTTTAGCAATTCCAGTTCTGCGAACATTTCCTTCGCCTTGTGATAGGAGGAGCATGTGTACCGGCCCACTGTGAGGGGGAAAGGAGTTCCGCCCTTCTTTCTTTTGAGGCACTTTTCATGGTATGTGACCAGCTGTCTTGATAGTTCTAATAGAATCAGCCTTGGTCCAGCATACCTCGGTGCTGGTTGGCTCTCCCAAAAAGTTAATGACCCTTAGATAGGTGAACGTGGGAAATTATGTGAACAGGGCCCCCCATTTCTCTGTGACTGCCACTATGTTCTTGGTTGTCCGGCTATGAGTCATGTTCGGCCTCAGTAGGCAGATGACATGATAGAAGAATGCATCGTTAACTTTTGCGAAATGTTGGATGCTATTCTCCAGCCTCAGCTCTGGATAGTAATCAAATATCTTGGCCTGAGGCCATACTCCACTTCGGTTGAGCCCCAGGTAATCCCTTGCCGATGCGGCAGCGTAGACTACATAGGAGTTCATATGAAATACTCCAGTTGTGGCAAATTTGTTGTAGGCTGCTCGAGAAGATAGTCTTGCTTATTATTTCACCCAAGTAGCGTGATCGGGAAAATTCTTATTCATTGTTTCTAGGTACCGCAGCATCCACTTATGGAAATAGTGGGCATCGAAAGCCAGAAGACTCTGCTCGGGGAAGGTGATAGAATCTTTGAGTTCCTACGAGAAATCACTTTGGTGGATAGTCACGAGGCCACAGGTCACTACCTTCTTATTCTTTAGGTAGACCTCATTCATCAATTTGCATGCACCGGCCCTCGTTGTCTCCCGGGCCTTGATGCATTCTGTTGGCTAACAACCACGTAGTTCGGTGGTGAGGATGCCAAGCATCAACTCAAAATGACGGGCGGTGAGGTTTATGACTACTTCGCTCTTCTTTGTTCTCGACACATCTTGTGTCCTTGTTGAAAAGATTGCGCAACTACCATCATGAACTCATTGTTCAGCCAAGTTGTGAGGATTCCTCGGCAAAGTGCGAGGCTTGTCTATTAGCTTGTTCATCCATGGACTTCTTATAACCTTACGAGTTCTAACCCGAGAACTCATCCATGTCAATGTGACCCAACTCGAGTCCACGACATCCATCACCGCACTCGGCACTGTGATTCGGGCATTACGACCCTTTGATATTTGTATTTCATCTCTTCTTAATCGAGTTTATCCTTTCCTCTTGGTTTGGTGGGTTTCTTGCTTGACGTAGACATGTGTTCTTTCGAACTCAGTTGCTGATCTGCATGAAGAAGAAGAGAGACCCAATCCAAAAAGGTTGAATTAGTCATTTGATTTTCCATTGGAAAACTAGCAGGAGTTAGATATTTAAAGGCCTAGGGTGCGAGGAAAAATACATGTTGGCGAGCCAAATAGATATGGCGCACAGAAAAGGAATGTTGCAGAGGTTATATTGGCGCCAAAGGCGCATGGCGCATGGATGAAGCAGGTTGCATTTTATAGCAGGGCGCACAGGAAATGCGTGTTACATTGGGGTTCGGTGCGCCCTTTGGCGCATGGAAAGATTGTGTAACATTAACAAATGGTGCGCCAAAGGAATATGGCGCGGCGCATGGAGGGTTTACACAACATCATGTTACTGCAATGGAGGGTGCGCCCGTGCCTATGTAATCTTTATACTTGCGCGAATAAGGCTTGTGTTGCATGAAAGCTGGGTGCGCCCTTTGGCGCATGAAAACAACATGTAGCATGGAAAGAATGCGCTTGGCCCAAAAAGGTTTTAAGGAGCGCGAGATTTATACTTGCGACGAGGATGGCGGGGGTGCGCCATTGGCGCAGCTTGAGCATGTTGCATGGCGGGTAGGTGCGCCGAGGGGCGCGACTGTCTTTATTGTTACAAGGCGCGCCAGTGCGCCTTTTGAAATAAGCTCACTACTCAAATCATTCTCATTCATTTCTTCCACTTAAATAGTTACTTGGTCAAGTAAGGTTTCATAAAAGGTTTTAACAGGCCAAGCCATTCAAGAAAGCTCCTTTACGTGAGATCGGAAAGAGGGAAGGAGAGGAGAAAAAAGAAGAAAATGATGGAAAAGCTTTGGGGAAAGGCCAAAGCGTATAACATCTAAGCGAGACCAAACACGAGACCATGCATACCAACAGTGAGCGAGATCAAACATACGAGAGCATGTAATGAAAAGAGGATGAACCTCTTACCTCAAATATATATGAAAAATCGGAAAGCGGGTCCACGAGGGTGACAAGCACAGAGCGGTGACAAATCAGGCGATCACGTGCTTGAAAAAAGGAATGAAAATGACATGGCGCGCATTGCCCGATATTTATAGGAAAACTTGTCATCAATGCGCCACCAACCTTTTGAAATGGCGCATGGAAGCGGATGTCGACAAGGAAGCGTCGCCCTTTGGCGCATGGAAGAAATGACAACATCGCAGAATGAGCGCGCCTTTGCGCACCATATGCATTATCGACATGAAGTTATGTGTGCCCTTTGGCGCACCAAAACTTGGTGTTTCTGAGGAAAATCCATGCGCCCGAGCCAAAAAAGGCTCGAAAAGACTAAGTTCAAAAACTAGATTTCGGGGAGGGATTTTATGGCGTTTGAGCGAGGATCCCTAACGAGGATCGAAACAAAATTTTCGGTATGGTTATCGGTAAAATTGCCCTTTTCAATTTTACGGGATAACAGGTAGCTCTTTAGAGGGACTATCCACGAGCAAACTCGGGGTAGAGAATCCCAGATCACATGTGCCTATCCATTGGAGTGGAGTCAAAAACAAGGGGACCGGAGGGAGAACAAAGAAACACACAACAAGCGAAAGCAAACACACGACGAAGCAAACACACAACTAAAATAAACTACACAAAGAAGAGAGCAAGCTCTTCTTCACGAAGATCTTGAGATGTTGCCGCTATAGGGAAGCAGGAGCTCAAGCTCCATCCGGATATGAGAGATAGAAACTATTCTCTCCATTGAATTGCTTGATTTTGAAGGGCCCTCTCCATAGGGAATCAAATTTTCCGTGCATGCCCTTTGGTTCTCTTCGCTTGTCCCATAAGAGGGCGAGGTCTCCCACTTGAAAATCTCTATGCTTGGCTCTCTTGTCAAAAGCCTCTTCACTTGATTCGATGTTCGGTGATCACTGTCGACCACCTTTACTCTCTTTTCTTCAAGTTCACGGATACATAATCCTCTTTTCTAGAGAATTGGAAAGTTTCATCTTCGATTACTCGTGCCAAGCGTAGGGCGGGAAGTTCCGAGAAATGGGAAGTTCGGCATCGGTGTCATATAACACTTGAAAAGGTGACATGCGAGAGATCTCTTGGGAGTAATGCGGTCCGCCCCAAAGCGTCGTCAAAGACTTGTGCCACATCCGCTGATTTTCATCTACTAATTTCCGTATGATGGTCACCAAGTTCTTATTCTTGGATTCGCGACCATTTCCACGAGGGTAATAATCGAGGCATGTGCTAAAGTTATTCCATATTCATAGCAAAAACTAATAACTTCTCGGGAGGAGAAGTTAGAAGCATTATCAGCAGCGATTTTGTTTGGGCGCCTTGAACTGGACAATGATATTTTCTTTGATAAAAGCGCACCGCCTCGAAGTGGCGTGCTTGATAGGTATGGCTTCCACCCACTTGGTGAAATAATCTGTTCTTTGTAAGGACATAGCTATGTCGGCACTCGATTGAGATTGAGTGCGCTTGATAAAATCAATTCCCATTGCACGAATGGTTCATTGATGATAGTGGCCTTAGGGAAGGCAGCCGACTTGGGCTTGCCGACGAATTCTTGTGAGGTTCACACTTTTCCACCCAGGTAGCCGCATCTTGAAAAAGCGTTGGCCAATAGTACCTGGCTCGGATGATCTTGTGTGCTGTCACGGAAGAAGAAAAATGACCTCCACAGGCTGAATTGTGAAAACCTTCCAGCAGTTTTACTTGCTGGGGCTTGTCAACACATCGCAGAAAGACATCGTCTATCCCGCGCTTATATAAACCACCATCCCAGATGACATATCTGGCCGCTCTGAGCTTTATAGTACGCTTCTCCTTTGTAGTTAGGTGCATTGGGAATTCACCGTAGGTAAGGAAGAAAGCAATGTCGGAGTACCACCAAATCGTCGTTAGTTCTGATAAATAAAACCGAGAGGCGAGAGAATCGGAAGCTCCTCTGAGGGCTTTGCTCTTTGTCGGTACAGTTCTCTCTTTCATCAGGATCTTCTGAATCCTTGTTCTCAGCCATTAGCTGACACAGGCCTTTGCCCCTCACCAGCTTGGTTGGTTTAATATCCAGGTCATATTCCTGGACCTTTGCGATCGATTCCCTCTCGAAGCTTCCTAACTCCTCTTTGAGTTAGAATTGATTTCAACTGCGGTGTGTCGGGAACCAGCACCACCGTATGCGAGTTCAGAATGTAATACCTGAAATTCTTCACCGCTTTGACAACGGCAAAGGCATGCTTTTCCAATTGAGTCATTTTCAGTTCGTGAGGCTTGAGAGGAGAACTCATGAACGCGATTGGAGATTCAATATCCTCCGAGTTCTTTTGCATTAGGATTGCAGACACAGTATGTTCGGAGGCGTAACTATACATAATGAAGTCTTTGGAGAAATCCGGACATACCAGGACCGGTGCATGAGCAACAGAAGTTTTTATCTCCTCAAACGACCTTTTCCCCTCTTCACTCCATCTGAAAGTGGGTGACCCTTTCATCATGTTCAGTATGTGGCGGGTCTTCTCAGCAAAATCAGGGACAAAACGCCTAAGAAAGTTCACCTTTCCGAAGAAAGAATGAACACCATTCTTGCTTGTAGGCAGAGTAAGGCTTTGGATAGCCTTAACTCTTTCGGCATCAATCTTCGTTCCTTCTTTGCTAACCACATGGCCTAGCAATTTCCCTTCCGTAACCCCAAAAACAGACTTTTTTGGGTTAAGGGAAATCCCATGTTCTCGGCTTTGGCGATACTTGCTCCCAGTGACCTGATGATCGCTTCGTTGTTTAGAGAACACGGTTAAGTCATCTAGATAAACTTCTGATGAATTTTCCCATCATGCCTTTAAATGCGAAATCCATGGCCCGCTGAAAAGTGGCACCAGCGTTAGTTAGGCCGAAAGGCATCCTGCTATAGGCAAATGTACCCCATGGAGTAGTGAATGCTGTTTTGAATTGATCTTCAGGCGAGACTTCAATCTGATTGTAGCCTGAAAAACCATCAAGCATAAACGGCATTTACGATCCGATTCTTTGCTGCGAGAACTTGATCCATTATCGGGAGAGGGTAGTTGTCTTTCAGTGAAGCTTGATTCAAGTTTCGGAAGTCCACGCATATGCGTATCTCACCGTTTTTCTTGCGTGCTGACTGATGTTCGCCACCCAAGTCTTTGTGATGGATAGGGAAGATGATTCTCGCATCCGGCATCTTGAATTTCGGCTTGAATGGTGCCCGAAATCTTGGGATTATAATGCCTTTATACAGCAAAAGGCTTTGGCATCTTCTTTCAGCGGTATATCATGCTGAACGTCCTTTGGCTTGAAGGACTTTAAATCGGCATAGGACCATGCCAATACATCCATATATCTCTTCAGCAACTTGACGAATTTCCGCTTTTCCTCTGGCGTGCAACATTTCCCGATGTTCACAAATTGCGGATGTGCCTCAGAACCTATATTGGCCCGGGTTTGTCTGCGGGGATGAGCGAGATCGTTCCACTTCTTCTTTTAACAAAACGGTCATGCCTGTCAAACAGGCGTTCCAGAGAAACCAGGCCCTTCGGAATTTTATTTCCTTTGAGCTGACATATGCCGTCTTTCTCCTCTGATTCATGGTTTTGACCGTTGATTGATTCGCGGCATGTTGAGGTGGATCCTTCAAAATACAACTCATCAAAATTTTCTGATTTTTCTAGAAAGGCAATGAGGTGATTATCATCGTTGAATACCTGCCAATGCTGAGAGTTGTCTGGCACGCTCGGGCGGAAAACCACTTCAATGGTGTATTTGTTCGTTTTCAAACCCGGGTGCGGGAGCATGAGAGATGCTGAAACGGCCAATGAATCAGCCATATCATTTTGAGCTCTTGGAATTGCCTCTATTGAAAAAGCATCAAACTCCTCAATGCTGTCCCATACTGCATTACGGTAGTGCCTGAGCCTTTCATTTTTCACTTGGTAAATCCTTTTGACCTGATTTACAACTAGCTCAGCATCGCCTTGTACCTTTAGATTTTTAATTCCTCTTTCCTTTGCAGCTTGCATACCGAGTAACAGAGCTTCATACTCAGCAGTATTGTTAGTGTTGAAAAACTGCAACTTGAAAGAAAGAGGAATTACCTCCTCTTCGGGAGATATCAGCACAACTCGAGCCGCATCCACCTGGTTGCGCGGTTTGCCATCAAATTGCAAGATCCAAATCTCATTATAATCCTTTTCTTGAGCAACGTCCTTTGTATCCGCCTTGGTAGACAAAAAGTAGTTCCCCATCCCTGATGATTCAAAAAGGATTTGGGCTTTGGGATCTTCGGAGCTAGTGACCAAGTACTTCTTTTGGGATTCCGGTTCCAAAGTTTGCATTACGCCTTTGACTGGAATTCTAGCTTTAGACCAGTCCATGTGAATTTCTCCACCAACCCATTGTAAAAGCTCCTTCTTGAGAATTCCATAGGCTGCCCTTAGGAATGTAAGCCCGATAAGGGCGGTCATTTTATTCTTTTATCGGGAAGGCCGCATGGCGTGAATTGCACGTCTTTGATTGGCCAATCAATGGCACTTGCTTGGTCTCCAATGAGTAACATCTGCCGAAAGGTTTGGTAAGAGTGAGGCCCAAAGCATGGCGACTTTTCCAGCGGCATCGCGTTGTCGAAGCTCGGAATCAATTATCGATTGCTCAACTTATGGCCGTTGATTAGGAGAGAGAGATAGAAAGGTTCTATCTTGCACGTGCGAGATGTTGAAGCAACATTTATGTGGGATTCGAAGTGGAAAGGATTCCTTTTGGGGAAACTGTTTAGGCGTAATGTGACTTGACTCGAATATATTTAGTTAATCTTACAAGCTATTCGGGGTTTGATGGTGAAGATACTCGGCTTGGACATACGGATCTTGGTCTTTTTGCATGATCTATTATATCGAATGCGGCGAGGGTTGCGTTGGTAAAGGAATGAGTCCTTCACTTGCGATGATGGGATAGGGTTCTTGCCCGATCTTGGCAGGGAACATGAGGGACTGATTCGGAGGAGAGATGGGCGGAAAAGACTTCTTTGCAAAAGGCTTAACGAGGAAGTTGAGTAGGAAGAGGGTTACCTCTTTTAACAATGGTTGGAGTGCGTTTGATACGACCTTCTCCTTACGAACATGGGCAGCAACTTCGCTTCCTTTCCTTGCGGCGGGTAAAACAGCGTAGGATTGTCGCTTGCATAGCCACGAGTACTCTCTTCTTCATGATTCATTCTCATCAAATTCCATGTATCGATAGTAGAGTCGCGGTCGGTTCACCAACATCTTGATCATCTTCGCCTTGAGGCGAAGGTTCTTCAGTAATCTTGCTCTTCTTCTTCAATCTCGGCCAGAGCATTAGGAGGAGGAGCTTGGCAAGCGCCAATCGTGGAGCGATTGCGGGTAGATGCGGTCTTTGTGAAGCATTGTTAGGAACAGCGAAATTCCTCAGCAGGACATCCGATGAGAGCCGAGGGAGAGGCACTGGGCAGTTTGCTTTCAGTGCAAGCAAATCGTTCGCCATCTTTTGGAATCTTTGGAGTCGAGGCAAGTAGCTTGGCGAAGTCGAAGATTTGGACTTTGATGATTCCTTTTTCAACTCGCCGGATATTATCAAATTGTCTTCTATCCGGATGGCAGCAGCCTGAGCGAGAGGCGAGTAGCTACTCGCTCTTGAAGGAAGCCGACTTTTGAGCTCATGGCGTTCACGAAGAAACACTTCTGATTCTCCGGTGTTGGAAGCATGGCAGTAGGGACACGGTTGATTAATGCATTGAACCGGGCGACAAAATCGCGCATGGTCTCATTGACTTCCTTTTTTAGGTGGGTGATCCGTGATAGCAACGCAAATGCATCTTCTGAAGGCTTATATCTGTCTTCAAAAGCTTCCCGCAAGGTTGCCCAACTGGTGATAGATCCGGCCGGCAAATGCTGAAACCATTCAGCTGCGGGCCCTTGTAGAGTTTCCAGAAAAAGGCGAACCGACACATCTTCGTGAGTCACGTCCAAAATACTGCATGACATAATGGCGAAATGTGGGAATCGTGCTCGATTTACGCTCCCGTCAATTTAGGAAAATTCTTTCGGTTCCCATGAGGGGAGCGCGTGGCCCTGGATGTGGCGGTGCGAGAGGACCCATAGCATTTCCCATGGTACCGCCATTTGAAAGGTGGAAAAAGCACACGATTTGGAAAGGGTAGTTCGGCCGAGTAGCGAGGCACTCTGAGAGGGGCGTGGATGTTCTTTGTAAAAGACATTTTCTTCGTGAAGGTGAGACACTCCTGGATGACCGGCTAGCCGAGCTTAGCGCTGAAAAACGCGCCGGTGTCACGCTGAAATTGTGCCTGAAGCAGATCGAAAGTAGGATCAGCTTCTCCACGGGCTCTCCTGCTGCGCGTAAAAGGTTCACTCGCCAGTGTACCTTCCAGATCTGCAATATTATGGCGCAGATTTAAACTTTATTTTTGGGTGTACTTGCTGATTTTCTGGTTTTTCTGACAAAAACCAGCAGCAAATACTTTTCTGAATATTTAAAAATTATCCTCCTCGAAAAACCGATTGCGGTTAATGACAAATAGCAGCGAGGATAAGATGGCAGGGAAGAATAGTAGGCTGATTTTCAGATCTGATCTTTACTTTTTCAAAGGGTTTTAAACTTTTTGGAAAATAGTCAAAAATCCAGATCTACGGAAAAATAATGATTTTGATAAAAACTCAGCGAACTAAAGATCTGTAACTAGGCCCGATCTATGACTCTCAGAAGGAAATTTTTCGATTTGAGCACTTTTGCAAATTTTTCGGATTTTTATAAAAAAATTCAGGTTTGCAAACAGGCAGCAATCTTTTGATTTTTCTGATTTTAATATCTTACCACCAGCACAGATCTGACAGATCTATCCGTTCCCCAGCGGAGTCGCCAAAAACTGTTGGTCCGAAAATCTGTCGCGTGGACAGATCTATGGATAGACGAGCCAACAGTGTTGCAGGGCTTAGCCCCTCTTTGAGGCAAACAAAGTGGCGGTTTATTCTATTTTCTACTAGCAGGAACCTATGCAAGTCTCACAGATTACTGCCTTCGGGGTTGGGATCTCATCCCGGTAGAGTGCTCAGTGTGAAAAGAAAAGGAATGGAAAAGGGAGAAGAGAAAAGAGCAGATCCGAAGGGAGAAAAGAAATGAATTCCAAAGCGAAAGGTCGAAGAAGATTTATGTTTTTAGTTTGGTAATGTGAGCCAAACCTACTTGCATAAATAAACAAAGCAATCTTGATAAACAAATGACGGAAAAGTAGATATGAATCAGCAGATTAAACACATACAGATCTAACGTAAGAAAGATCTAATGTATAACACAGCTATTGAGCACAAAGTCTGAATAATTGTATTATTGTTCTTTTCTGTTACAAGAAAGCTCAAAGTCTTTCTCTCCTCACCTCTATTTCTATCTAAAAAATGTTCACCCTGAATACAACAAGTATTCTCATATTTATAGAAGATGAGGGAGAGAGAAGGCAAAAAGGAGCCAACCACTTATTTACAAAATATCTAAAAGTCATGTTGACTTTGACAACTTAGTGGATGACATCATCCCATGATGCAACATGGATGATGTCATCATTTGTGCCAACACATTTTTAGACATTTCGAAAAGAAAGTCGGAGAATAGAGAGAAGAAGAAGAAGAAGAAGAAGCTACTCATCATCATCATCCTGCGGCCGAAAAGGGGTTGCTGTTTCACGATCTTGCTCGGGTGATGATATGTGGTCCGAGCGCGGTATTCAAAAACTTGCTGATCATTGGCCTAAATTGATCCCTGTGATGGATCCTTGTGCCGTTCATTGATGGCTTCACAAGTCTCGCTCGTCTATGAGCTTTTAGGGAGTTTGGAATAATCTTTCTCCGCCTCGATAAGGAACCCGATGAAGTCCCTACAGCTGGTAGGTTGTTGATAGATTCGGTGTCAAATGTGACCTCGGCCTGTCCTTGAGAAGCTATCTCTTTGAAGATCCGGATAGTGTCATCGTGCTGATCTCGAGGTAAGGAAGGAGTGAGCAACCCTGGATTCATGGCGAGGACAATTTTCTCCATTTGATGCATTGCATCCAGGGCCTCTTCCTTTACCTTGTCTATCTTTTCTAAAACAAATTCCAGCTGATCTATCTGATAGTCCAAAGTGGACATAGTTTTGTTGAGGGCCTTGGATGGCGAAGACTCCGAACTTGACCAGATCTTCGACTGAACAGTCGAACATTTGTTGGAATGTCTCGTGCTGGAGTCTAGCATGTTCTAACTCTTCTGATATCGGACCCGCTAATGCTTGGAGTTCCTTATTCGCCTTCTCGATGTTTAGGTATAAACTGATATACTTGGCGATTACTCTTTCACTATCCTTGAGGATTTGGCTCCTCAAGCGAGAAAGCGGCCATACCTTGCTCGCCGATTTTGAATACTCATTAATCTTCTCTGTTGTAAGCTTGCTCGGGGGTTTCGGTGGCGATTGTGGGAGGTGCACTTCCCATCTTATGTAAGGCTTGAAGCAAGATATTTGTTTCTGCTCCTTGAGTAGCCTTTTTCCTCTTTCGTTTCTGAAGTTTCTTGCAGAGTGCATCCACTGCGGAAAGAGCTTCCCCCTGGAGACTTTCTGAGGATGTCCCCATTGTGACTTGGGTCACGGTGAAATCTGTTGGAGACAGATCTTCTTTTTCTTTGAGGGGGTTGGGGTATGCTATTTCCATGACTCTCTCACCTGCGGCGCTCTTTGAGAAGCGTGTAACCGGCTTGTGCTTCTTCACTCCTTTAGCGAGAATGGACCAGAAAAGTCCATCGGAGCGATGGGAACTTTCCTCTTTTGTTGGCTCATTCTTTGAGAGATCCAAGTGGTCCTATAGAAGAAGGACCGAGAGACGAGAGGGGAAGCGCAGCGGTAGAAGAGGGGAAAAAGCGTGGAGACACGCGGTGGCGGCATTGAAAGAACAGCCGAAGAAATGTCCACAGGAGGGGAGGGAAACCACAAGCTGCGAGAGAAGAGATAGGAAGGGAAGGGAGTTCGGAGATGAGGAAGAAATAGAGGAAGACAAATCAGCGAGGAGGAGAAGATAGATGAAGAGGCGGGGAAAGAGTAGAAGAGAGGCGAGAGGACACAACCAAAGGAGTGGTTGCTTGAGTCACTCGAGGAGGAAGGAAGAGAAGAAGAAGGGATAGAAGGGACCTCGAAGTTGTAGCAACGCCCGACATCACAGGTGGATGGGCGTATAGGACTATCCTCTGTCAATTCTTTCTGGCGAATCCAGAGAGTTATTACTTGTTCGAGCTCACGAAGGAAGAGGACTTTCGAGGGGCTTCCTCTTGAATGGTGCTAGGTTCACCTTCCGCACCTTTTCCTTTCAGCAGACCTCTTTGACCTTGGAGTGCGTTGCCCCGAAGGGGAAGTCGTGAAATCTACCCCGAGGTAGATCAGTCCGTTCATGCGGCACCAATGCTCTGTTCTCCGCATAGTCTCCTTGACCCTCTCCTCAATTGTTTGAGGAGCCTTGCTTCTGTCAATGTCCGGGAAGGGCCAATCATCCCCTTATGTGTCATTATACACTTTGTCTACTTTGTCTTGCGTGGTTTGGAAGCCTTTGGGGACAATGGCCCTCCGTATTGGATGATTTCCATTAATGCCAAGCGAGTGATCCTTTCTTCTGAGTTCCACCTCATGGAGAACGTCAATGTAAATATCCTCAATTTGAGGGACGTGGATCGGATCAAGCTTAGCCCTTGGCAGGCAGCTCCTAGGATCGAAGGTAGGCCTGGCTGGGAAGTCATGTTTCAAGTTTAGCAACTCCAGCTCTGCGAACATTTCCTTCGCCTTGTGATAGGAGGAGCATGTGTCTACCGGCCCTCTGTGAGGGGGAAAGGAGTTCCGCCCTTCTTTCTTTTGAGGCACTTCTCATGGTATGTGACCAGCTGCCTTGATAATTCTAGTAGAATCAGCCTTGGTCCAGCATACCTCGGTAGCCTGGTTGGCTCTCCCAAAAAGTTGGCAGCCCTTAGATAGGTGAACGTGGGAAATTGGGTGAACAGGGCCCCCATTTCTCTGTGTTGCCCACTATGTTCTTGGTTGTCATTTATGAGTCATGTTCGGCCTCGGTAGGCGAGATGACATGATAGAAGAATGCATCGTTAACTTTTGCGAAATGTTGGATGCTATTCTCGGCCTCGGCTACGGATAGTAATCAAATATCTTGGCGAGGCCATACTCCACCGGTTGAGCCACAGGTAATCCCTTGCCGATGCAGCGTAGACTACATAGGAGTTCATATGAAATACTCGATTGTGGCAAGTGTTGTATTTGCCTCGAGAGATAGTCTTGCTTATTATTTCACCCAAGAAAAGCGCGATCGGGAAAATTCTTATTCATTGTTTCTATGTACATGACATCCACTTATGGAAATAGTGGGCATCCGAAAGCCGAAGACTCGCTCGGGAAGGTGATAGAATCATTTTGAGTTCCTCTGAGAAATCACTTCGGTGGATAGTGCCGAGGCCACTTAGGGTCACTACCTTCTTATTCTTTAGGTAGACCTCATTCATCATTTCTGCATGCATGCCGGCCTCGTTGTCTTCCAGGCCTTGATGCATTCTGTTGGCTAACACCACGTAGTTCGGTGGTGAGGATGCAAGCATCAACTCAAAATGACGGGCGGTGAGGTTTATGACTACTTCGCTCTTCTTTGTTCTCGACACATCTTGTGTCCTTGTTGAAAAGATTGCGCAACTACCATCATGAACTCATTGTTCACCGGTACGGCGATAGGGATTCCTCCGGCAAAGTGCGAGGCCTTTGTCATTAGCTTGTCCATCCATGGACTTCTTGTAACCTTCTGAGTTCTAACCCAGAACTCATCCATGTCAATGTGACCCAACTCTGAGTCCCTGACATCCATACTGCACTCAGCCTGTGATTCGGGCATTCTGACCCTTTGATATTTGTATTTCATCTCTTCTTCTGTCAGCTTAGCCTTTCCTCTTGGTTTGGTGGGTTTCTTGCTTGACGTAGACATGTGTTCTTTCGAACTCAGTTGCTGATCTGCATGAAGAAGAAGAGAGACCCAATCCAAAAAGGTTGAATTAGTCATTTGATTTTCCATTGGAAAACTAGCAGGAGTTAGATATTTAAAGGCCTAGGGCGCAGGAAAAATGCAACTGGCAGGCCAAATAGATATGGCGCACAGAAAAGGAATGTTGCATAGGTTATATTGGCGCCAAAGGCGCATGGCGCATGGATGAAGCAGGTTACATTTTATAGCAGGGCGCACAGGAAATGCGTGTTACATTGGGGTTCGGTGCGCCCTTTGGCGCATGGAAATATTGTGTAACATTAACAAATGGTGCGCCAAAGGAATATGGCGCGGCGCATGGAGGGTTTACACAACATCATGTTATTGCAATGGAGGGTGCGCCCGTGCCTATGTAATCTTCGTACTTGCGCGCAGAAGGCTTGTGTTGCATGAAAGCTGGATGCGCCCTTTGGCGCATGAAAATAACATGTAGCATGGAAAGAAGGCGCGCCAAAGGTTTTAAGGAGGCGCGAGATTTATACTTGCAGCAGGATGGCAGGGTGCGCCATTGGCGCGGGTCTTGAGCATGTTGCATGGCGGGTAGGTGCGCCGAGGGGCGCGACTGTCTTTATTGTTACAAGGCGCGCCAGTGCGCCTTTTGAAATAAGCTCACTACTCAAATCATTCTCATTCATTTCTTCCACTTAAATAGTTACTTGGTCAAGTAAGGTTTCATAAAAAGGTTTTAACAGGCCAAGCCATTCAAGAAAGCTCCCTTTACCAGCAGATCTGGAAAGAGGGAAGGAGAGGAGAAAAAGAAGAAAACGATGGAAAAGCTCATGGGGAAAAGCCAAAACATATAACATCTAGCAGACCAAACACAGACCATGCATACCAACAGAAAGCAGATCAAACATACGAGAGCATGCAATGAAAAAGAGGATGAACCTCTTACCTCAAATATATATGAAAAAGATCGGAAAGCGGGTCCACAGGGCGACAACGACAGAGCAGAGCTGACAAATCCAGAGCGATCACGTGCTTCGAAAAAAGGAATGAAAATGACATGGGCGCGCACTGATATTTATAGGAAAACTTGTCATCAATGCGCCACCAACCTTTTGAAATGGCGCATGGAAACGGCTGTCGACAAGGGAAAGCGTGCGCCCTTTGGCGCATGGAAGGAAATGACAACAGAAGAATGAGCGCGCCTTTTGCGCACCATATGCATTGTCGACATGAAGTTATGTGCGCCCTTTGGCGCACCAAAACTTGGTGTTACAAGGAAAATCCATGCACCCGACCAAAAAGGCTCGAAAAGACTAAGTTTAAAAACTAGATTTCGGGAGGGATTTTATGACGTTTGACGCGAGGGATCCCTAACGAGGATCGAAACAAAATTTTCGGTATGGTTATCGGTAAAATTGCCTTGTCAATTTTACGGGATAACAATACCTTGAATAGATGTAATGAACCTTAGGATTTTCTTGGTGAGAATACCGAAAACACATTTAGTGGGGTTAAGGCGAAGGAAATAATGAATAATATGGATGAAGATCGAGTAAAGGACAACAATATGGTCTTTGTGTTATTTATATTTCCCTAAGAGATCATCAACATAATCCTCTACTAGTTTTGGATATGATCCTAAAAGATGTACGCCATGGTGCATTGATAATTGGCCCCTACATTCTTAAGTCTAAAATGAATAAAACAATAGAAGAAGGTACCCCAAGGGTTGATGAAGGAAGTCTTGTGTTGATCACCATTGACGATAAGGATTTGATTTTAACCTAAGAATCCATCCATAAAGGAGAGCATTTCATCATCAAATGTTAGATTGACAAGTGATCGATGCCTTGGATATGAAAATCATATATAGGAAAATCAAGATTAAGATCTTAGAAGTCGGTGCAAATGTGTAACTTATCCGGGGCTTTGGTCAAATGTATGATATTGGATACCCATTGTGAATAGTTAATGGGTATGATGAAATTGGCTGAAAACAAGCGTTGTAACTTTTCTTTGATAAGGAGAGCCACATGGGGATGCATTCTACAAAGCTTATGTTTGTTTGGTTTAGCATTGCGATAAGTGATATTGTTTTGTAAAATGTTATTTAGATCAATACCTAGCACATCACTATATGAATAGGAAAAGGCTTGGCTATACTTGGATAAGAAGTTGGTGAAATCATTTAACTCTTATGGATTTAATGGTAAGCCGAACTTAATTATGTAGGGTTAAGTAAATTAATGTCGACAACATATTCCTTGAGAAGGGTTAATGTATTGGGTGGTAAGGTTTTTGAAGGAAATAGTCATATGCTCCCATATGTGAGAGGATATATTGATCATTATGACATTGAAGGATATCGATGGTGGGACGAATATTCTATAACCATTTCTAGCCAAATGAGAGGAATTGTTTTGGTGACGTGGTTGGATTGATAAGTCAATGGACCTAAGGAAATAGTATTGACTAAATTTTTTTAGGTGGGATGGAGATGGTGTCATCAATGTCCATGGGGTCATCAGATTTGGTGGATGGTGATGGTTCTAATTTGGTGATATGTATGGATGTGGTATGTGTAGATGATTCGGTAGTGGGCCTTTCATATCCTAGGCCATATTTCTCATGTGGTTTAAGAGAGTGTTGGATGATTAAGTCATGTATTCCTTGTTCATAATGCCAAAAACCAAAGCCTTTCCAAACGTAGCGATGGAGGTACATTTGAGAAAATATTTGATTATATAAAGATTGGAAATAAAATGAAAAAGGCATGACGGGTCAAAGCATACAAGTGTGTCCCACTTTGTGGCCATAAATATTTTAAAATCTGACTAGTAAATAAATAATTAAAAATACTATAAAAATTTAAAAAATCAGGTAAATTCTGGATGCCCTGCACCTTGGTATTTATAGCCTCTTAAAAATGCATGTTTGGTCATTTTATATGTGTTTGGTCATGTTTTGGTTGTCAGACATAGTTTTCTGAAAGTACAAAAACTACAAAAAAGTGGGACACAGTTATATGCTTTGACCACGACATGATGTTTTTCAATGGATTTTTATGAAGGCGATTGAATCCTCGATAAACAAGGTTAGTTTTTAAATAAGCTAGACCATAAGAGATGATGTCTCCAATATTAGGCTTGTACATAGGTTTTTTTCCGGTCTACCATACATTTTAGGTGTAGGTAGTGAGTTAAGAATGATGAGATGGTACTCCCCCAACAAGAGACATTCCATAATGTCACCGAGGGAGGAGTCATCGGGTATCTTGGATGATGAAATGGATGTGTTAGTATATGCTTCATTGAAGGATTATGATTTTATATTAGGTATAAAAACATCGTTCGAGACGATATGTCATGTTGCGATCGGTGAAAGGTTTTGGATCCGTAGGGACTATGAATATTTGGCCCTTGTGTTCATATTTAATGCAACGGTGAAGGGTTGAGGGACACAACACATGGTGTATATCAAGGTCTTCCTAAAAAATATTATAAAGGAAATCTCCTTTTATGATGTACAAGATTTATAGAAGGGTTTTGACGCCAAATTTAAGTGGTATAATGATAGTACCTAACATAGGTGTGATGGTGTCGTTAAAAGATCAAAGTAAGATGAGTGTTTGGGCGATAACAATGTTTGGTAATATAATTTGATTGAAAGAAATGGATGAGATAATATTGATAAGAGATCCCCCATCAATCATGACCCTTTTGACAAGGACATCATTGATTTGAGTGGTGATGAAGAAGGAAATTCTTAATCCTCTGGGAAAAGTGATGGTATTTGAGAAGACTCAAAAGAGATGGTGGAAGATGCTTTAAGAGAACCTACAAAGTTTTTGAAAGAAGTTGGGTCGTATATGGGTACTGATATGGATTGAAGGTATTCAATCATAACCTACTTATGTGAAGGTAATGTTTGAAGAAGCTCATACAGTGACATTTTAACAGAGTTTGGTGTAATTTTTGATGATAAGATTATCTAACGTAGTGGAATAAGGTGGAGCGATAAGAACAAATATTTTATTCTTGGATTGTGATTTTGTCTTAGGGGTGAGAGAAGTAGAAACTTTAGGTTTATCTTTGGATGAGGATGAGGCAAGTTATGGAGGTGGCAAGATGGTGACAAAGGTCTTGGGTTTATTCTGTTCTAAAGGATTGGATTCATGGGTACGTGCTTGGGTAGTAATGTGGACAACATCGACTTGATGGGGGAGGAGTTTACTTAAATATTCCTCAATAGTGGTGGATGTAGATGTTGGATGGGATGTCTTTGATTTGCATAACTCTGAAGGAAGAAGACCTTTACTTTCAAGTTTCTTAACGACTACATGGAAAGATTTATAGTCTTCTATAGAGTGTCCTGGTGTCTAATGATAATCACGAAAGCTTAAAAATTATACCAAGATGGTTTCCAAACTCAAGAGATACTCGATTGAAGAGGAGGTATTACTATAAGCGTTCACGGGCAGTTTTCTAGAGTTGTTCCATAGTATAATTTTGATGTGGATGTTGAAGGTGATGATGTCTCATTTGTTTTGGTGATTATGGAAGGCATTATTTTTGTGTAGGTTTTTAGTTGTTTTTGATGAGTAATTTTTGATTTTGAGGTGGTGGTAGGTGGTTTAGATGAGGGATGTGGCCATAGGATAGAGAGATGATATTTTGATATTTGTATAGGCATATTTGAATGGTTTATAAGCTGTGAATTTTTATATGGGGGTGGCATAAATTTTTGAAGGTTATGGGGGAAATACTAGGTGAAAAATTCATCATACAATCTCTTCATGATTTAGATGAGTGGTTTCTTTTGAGGTGTCCATTAAGGGTTTATAGATGAGACGGGTTAAAAGGTGGTAGGTATAGATGCAGAAGATTTCTTTTGCATAAAAAGTTGTGGGATGTTTTTGGTTACTTGTCGGATGTTGATTGAAGAGTGTTGTTAGAATATGTGAGTGTGGATTTAGTGATAGGAAATGTTTTATTAATGGTGTTTATGGTGTGGTGAGTTTGTACATTGTTGGCTTATGGTTTTGCTTTATGGAGAATGATTCGAAAGGGTTTTTGAAGACACCAACGTTATGATTTTGGGGTGCATTGGGGTTGTCTAAATGTAGTTCACCATTATCAATCAAATCCTAAAGGAAAATGTGGAAATAACAAAACATTTCAATGTCGTGACCCTTAACTTTGTGATATTTACAATAATCATTATCCCTATACCAAGAGGGATTAGAAACATATGTGTCAACTAGATGAATGGGAAGAAGAGAGATCATGTTAGCGGTGAGAAGTTTGTCAAATCTTGTGTAGTAAGTCTCTCCAATGGGGGTATAGCTACATTCAGTGAGAACGTTCGGTGGTCGAAAGATCCGTAGAGGTGGATTTAATGAGTATGGCATTAGCTGCCGATTTAGATTTATCTAGATTAGAGGATATATTGGATGAGAATTCTAGGTTAAATTTACGTGGTCTAAGTTTTATTATTCCTTCTTCAATGGACCACAATTCAATTTTATGGGCCATGGTAAAAGCTTCATCAAATGTTTGAAAGGACTGGATTTGGAGTGTGGATGAGATGTGTTTAGCACATGAATAAGAAAATAATTCTATTAATTCCATTTGTGGGATTGATAATGATAGTTGATTAATTATATCCCTCTAGTGGGAAAAAAGTTTGTGATAGACTCATCCTTGAACTATTTAATGGCATATAGATATGTAATGGTGATTTTGTGGGAAATTTTGATTGAGAAGTGTTCAAGGAAGAGTTGGGCAAGATGTGTGAATGAGAAGAGAGAGTACTATGGGATGTTGTTACTAGTCAAGGGTAGGACCGACTAGGGACATAGGAAATGTCCTAAGAATCAAGTCTTGGTCGTGAGCTATAAGATAACATGCATGATGGAAGGCTTAGATATGTTCTTTGAGGGTCTTCTTTGTTATATAACTTGAGAAATTTCAAAACTCCCGGTGAGGTGGATATGATTTGTAAGGCACAAATGGATGAATAATATTGTTACATATTTGTTCATATGAAAGTGTATTGATTAAAGCTTGAAGAGGGTCTGTTTGTGATGATTTTTGTACGTCGAGATGAGGATAATCTAGATTGGTTTAATGAGAATTGACTAGACTATTGGTATGATTGATATGGTTGAGGTATGTTTTCTTTGGAAGGGAATGTTTTGAATGTTTTTAGGGATGTTGTAAGTGGGATGTGATACTAAGGGATGTGATGGTTGGATATACCGATAAGGGATGGGAACATATGTATTTAAGGGAGGTTGTGATGATTGAGGGATGTGTTGAAAAGGGATAGAAGTGTGGATAAGTGGTTGTGAATATGGGGATGGTTTTGAAAAGGAATAGATGTGAAAAGAAGAGTTGTGATTGGTGTGGAATGTTTTGAAAAGGAAAAGGCTATGATTGTTATGGTAGTGCTGATTAGGAAGAAGTAAGTGGTTGTGATGGTTGATGTATATAATGCAAAATAAGAGGGGTTGAGGACTACAATGAAATAGGATGAGTACTAGAAATGACATTGGTTTTTATTAAAGGTGTGGATGTGGGGATTAACACAATAATATTTTGGATAGGTGTCATGATTTGTTGAGATAATAGTGGTTGAGATAAGTTGACGGAAAGAAAAAAAGTTTTGAGGGTGTTTGATTGGTTGAGGAAGCTAAAGGTGTGTGTGAGGATGAATATGTACTCATGTTGTTTTGAATTGGTGTACTAGAGCTAGTGGATGGATCTGGTGAAGACGTAGGTTATTGAGCGCTTGTGTCTTGTGAAGAAATTACATTGAGATCAAAATGGGAATTGAAGACACAAAATTGGATGTTTTTGGTGCTACTGAGGAGGATAAGAATATATCTATTGGATAATGGGTTTGTGATTTAGATCAATGAGATGGGAGAAACCACATGAAGGATCGGTACATAAGGTTACGGTTAAGACAATGATGGATGAAGGTAAATACCCCTAGTTGTAAGATAAACACTAAGGGCTATGGGGTTTGAATCAATATATTTGAAAATGTGGGATATTCACTATCAAAGTAACGAGGATGAAGGGCTCGGGAATATCAGATGAAGTAGATTGGTTCTTTATGAGAATGTGGTTGTTCTTGATCTTCTGGCTGGTGTGTTGATATGAAATTATAACATTGATCGATGATTCATTGATTTTCTTCTAAACGAGCTTGAGCATGTTGTAAAGTTTGATGTAAATGAGGTGAGGATTGCTAAAATGGGCTAGACATATATTCGAGAAGTTTGGATAGGAGATTGATATCTTGTAAGTACCATAATGACAAAAACAGTCACCTACCAAAATGAAAATAAATCTAAATGGGTTGATTACAAGTAGTAATAAAATGACACAAAGAGATTCCTTTAATTATCTTGATTAATATGGAAAGGTAGAATGTGTAAAATGGTTGATAGGGTCCTATGTAATGGTCATCTATGGATGATTTCAAGAATGTTTAAGGCTAGAGTCCTTGATAAACCCGAAGGTACGTGAGGTCCAAATATGTGGTGGTGCCGGTATGGAGCCGATATTGGGGCCTACCCCCTCACTTCACGGTTCCCATATCAATAAGGGAGTTGGGTGCTTTTCATATATACCGACAACTCGGTGTTTATACTTGGCTAGAACACCGAGTCGGTTTCCTATTGGGTGATGAAATCCCAATAGTTATCACTTGGGTAGGAGTGTTTAATGCAAGTTTGATATTTGATGTGATTTGGTTATGTGTGAGGGAAGATAATGTGAATGTAATAAATTAACCCTTAGATTAATCTATGTAATAAAAAAGGATGCAAGCTTTGTTTTAAATATAAAAAAAGAATGAATTCAATGAGGAAAACGGTAAAGTTCAATGCTTGAAAATTAAAGAGAAAAGGAGAAACACGCTTGTGAAAAAGCATCCTTTTAAAAAAATTCAAAGTTTTCTTTTTTAGCAAAGCAAAAGCATAGCAAGCCAAAAGCTACCAAAGCAAAAACCTACAAAAAGGTTAGCAAAAGATAAAACAATAAAAGAAAATGGTGTTAGGAAATCTTTGATTAAGTAATCAGAAGTAGTCATAGATATCATTAGTGATTGATAGAATCATTGGTGATTCACACAATCACTGGCAATTTGACTAGATTGCTAGTGATTATAGAGAAGAAAGCCAAAAAACTGAAGTTTGAATTAAAAACTAGAATGAAGAAAGGGATGAAGGTCCTACTGAGTGTCTTAGAATGTTTAGAGATGTTTTTACTTTCCTAACTAAAATTAATGAATTGAAACAATAAAAAAAACTGACTTCAGAAGATGGCGGGGTTTACCGATGCTCACGATGATGTGCGTTAATTCTTATGTTTGATCAAGATTGTGGAGTTCAGATGAATGTACAAGTCCACCTATCCTGCAAAGCAACTGTGCTCAAAGACACTAAAAAAAAGGATTAGATAAAAGGATAGATGAGTTGCTTAGAAAAGGCCGATTAGATAAATTAAGTAGATTGATAAAACAAAAATAAGAATATGTGATAAATAATGAATAGAAAATACAAGATAATGGCTCTAGAACTCAAGATGAATAGGAAAATCTTGAGTAGCTTTGAAAGTGGCTCAACCGAGGGTAGATGTAATCTAGACAAGTTAAAAGTAGTCGTACCAGAATTTGTTAGTTTTTCTTTGGACTTATGAAGGAATCCAAATTGATCTTCTATGTCTTGATCGATTGTCGAGAAAAATGGATTACGCAAAGTTTGAGTTCGTGTAAAATGTTGTATTGTTCTAGGAGAATGGATGTCAAACTATTGGAAGGTTGTAAATGCTTATAATTGGATGTGAACGACTAAGAACTGCCATCTAACAAAGAGCTATACTTGGAAACAATGAGTTAAATGTAGAGGATTTCCTAAAATATGATAAAAAGATAAATTTGATAGTGATCGCGGTGAGTTAGGCCAATCACTCACGATTAAAGTGAATCGCTCGTGATTCTTGTGATTTTGGATGGTTTTGACAAAAATGATATTTAAATTCAAAAGTGATGTTTTTGATTGATTTAGAAGTTTTATATAACTGAAAAAGGATAAACATAGATTCTAGGAATACCTTGGAGTGAATTTGGAGCTAAGAGATTCCTCAAACCCTCAGTGAGAAAGATCAAGTTGTGTTGAGATGTTGCTTGAAGTTTGAATGATGAAAATGATCACCAAAAATGCTTGAACATGTCGATGTTGATGTTTTATAGTGCTTTATGATGTCCAGGATGTTGTAGTGCTAGGAAATGAAGTCAAGAGTGAAAAGGATGTCCAAGATTTGAGATTGAAGATCCCTAAGGGAGAGCACAAAAGTGTTATTTATAATTGCTAGCGATTTAATCGAATTGTTGATGATTTAATTTTTGTGGGAAAAAAGCTGCAATGTGATTTTGAAACCACTTCTAATCATGGATTTTTGGTTTAAGATGTGAGTAAATGGTAAAGGGGATATTTGGAGGATGATGTGAAGAGGTTGAGATGGTTATAGGTTTGTTTGATTTTGTTGTGTATTATTTGTTTTTAGTTTTAAAGTGGTTTGGTGTGGTTTTGAGAGACGTAAAATGATATTTAACACTTGTGAAAAATATTTACATGGAGTAAATATGGTGGGGAGTTTTAGACTTAGGATAGGGGATGTATGAATTAAAAAATGACATGGATTTTTATAATTGTGAAGATAGTGTATAATGAGGGAAATCAACGGTGCAAATTTTAATTGTCTACACTAGCTCCTCCAAATTTCAAACAAATTACATCAACATGATCTATGCTTCATTCTACACACATTAAAAAAGAGGTATATGTTTTATTGATGAGATGAAGAGAGGATGTGATGAGGAGACTATATGGAGATGATGCAAATGATGTTCGGTATACTTCAGGGGGTTTTTATTATAAGTCTTTAAATTCTACACAAAGAGAGGGATGTACTTGGATGACGATGTTGATGATGGGTATTTCATGTTTTTCTTTTCCTAATTCTCGAGGGGGAGATTCCCATGGATGATGAAAGGGTAGTTTCAAAGATGATGGAGCACCGTAATGTGTTTTCTTGGGCCTCTGCATTACTAGCACAAACATAGAAGGATACGTGGGCTTGGAGATTCCACAATAGATTTTATAAATGTGGCATTTCTATTACAGTGTTGGGCATTTGAGCACATTACCATAGCTCATCCACATGGATTTCCATGGGTAAGTATATATATGATTGGGAGATCTGATTTTTTTATCATATGGTGAGGAGATGTGGGGAGGTCAAGGGGGAAGAGGAAGGAGGATCATTACAAAGAGATCCTTCAAGGATTACTAGTTGGAGATGTTGTGTGGAGACCATATGTTGATTTTCTAGTGTGGCTAGGTTGTGAGCATGAGCTTGATGGGTTGCAAAAAAGTATTGGGTGCGGGGAGACAAGGGGAAAGTGGGAGCTCATTAGATTTAATTGTGTTAGACAAAAATTTAGTTTGATAAAGGATGTGGTTGAGGCTCCAGTACTTAGAGATGAGATGAGGGAGATGTAGATACTCCCAAGACAATTGTATAATGGACTCCTATTATAGTTGATGAGCAGGAAGCCATGGATCTAGAGTGAGTAAGGTGATCTAGTATCTTGATTGATGATCTTGAAGTGACTATGGATTATAGATGATGGTGGTGGTGCATATGTAGACTTTGAGAGAGAACAATTGAATTAGAGAGGGAGGAGAGTGTGTGCTAGAGTAGAGGTGGCATAAGAGATTGTGTATGTTAGTGATGAGTGCGGTGATGGAGACTAGGATCTAGAGGCCATAGTTGCATGGCGCAACGACCGAGAAGGAAACAATGGAGGCTAAAAGAGATAGTTTGAGGAGGGAGAGAGATGATTTTATTGGGGTGAGGGATAATTTGATTGGTGAGAGAGATGGTGCTATTGCTGAGCGGGATGGACTTAGAGCATAGTTGGCACGAGACACGACTAATCAAGATTGGTATATCTGATAGCAATTAGATGGGTGCCCCATGAATGATCATCTATGTTCATTATCAATATTTGAGGGAAGATTTGGCCTACTATGAGGATATGGTGATACATGAATTTCCCAATGTAGTTCTATATGTTGATCATATGGCACAATGAGGAGCAATTCCTAGTGGTAGTGTAGGGAGTGTGGGCAGTCACCTTAATGAACTGATGGAGGAGATGGCAGTGATGGTGGTGCACAGGGAGGTGATGGGAGTGCCATTTTTGCTAGGGAGTTTCTTGGAGGTGTCTAGTTTACTTTTTAGTTTTAATATATATGTTTTATACTTGATATGTATACGGCTCTTATGAATCCTTGATATATAGATTTTGTTAAAGAGCAAGGGATTCCTTGAATGTATCTAAGACATTGGTTATATATATATGATCTATTTTGGCTTATATGTGTTAGTTATATATGTTTTGATTTATTTTTATTTTGTGGAATGTTAAAATTTCGCAATGTTTTTAATGGATGTTTTGTGGGATTATGAAAATATTATATGGTGTAAAATTTTTTATGATTTATGTGATTTGGACATATAAGATAGTTGTGACTTCATATATGATCCATACCTATCAAAATGTATTCTCGGCTTTGTAGAATAAGAGTAAAAAATGGAATGATTTCTTTAATATTGGATTTGATACATACGTGATGGGTATAGAAATGTGAAATCACCTTGCACATTTTAGCCTTTAACAATGTTAAGACGAGACTATAAGTGGGTAGTGACACATGTGGGATCTCATCTATAAGATGGTAGTGGTATGATATACCTTCCGAGGACATGAAAGGGGTTTGACATATGTATAGAATGTAGGAAAGAGGGTTCTCCTTTTCAATAGTTTCTTAGAGAATTTCCCCAACTATAAATATTTTTATTTTTTATGCAAAGTGATCGAAATGGGAAGTTTCCTTTGATGGGAAATCTGATCGACACGGGAAGCTTTCCTAAGATGCTTTTGATATTTTAATTTTTAAAGGTTGATTGATACGGGAAGATTTTTTACATGGGTAGCCATCCTTTAAGGGAGTGGTATATAATTTTGACTTTTGAATTTTGAATTTTTATTTTTAGAGAGATAGCCGTCCTTTGAGGGTTTGGTCTATGATTTGAGTGGTAGCTGTCCTTTGAGGGATCGATATAATTTTTATTTTGAAATATATTTTTGAATAATTGTCCTTCAAGGATCAGTGTATTATATTTGACTTTTAATAGGAGATATCCATAGATATTTTTAATTTTATTTTGAGTTGAGGGCAAGACCCTAATAGACTATTTCAAAGAGGGGAAAGAGATGTGTACATGACCTAAACATATGTGCCCCATGACATGTTCTTAGTTGGTACAAGGTAGGTGGATGTAATGAATATGAGGTTCTTGTTGAGTAACTTGTCCAAATGAAAGATGTGATGAATAGAGCCTCGATGCTCATCTTTAGGTTTGTGAGGAAAGTGATGGAAAACCACATACTTTCAAATTGTTACGATGAGAAAATGACTAGTTGATGGTAGTTTAATATCTTAAATAAGACTATAGTCATGATGGTCAAAAGTTAACAGTAGAAAGGCTGCAAGTGCAAGGAATTCAAAGGTTCACTTTTGGGTATACCATCAAGGGAGGCTAAGCGATAAGCTCTCGAACCATACTTGTGAGTGATGACATATGAATAGATCTAATTAGGGGAAAAATTTCCACGTTTACTCCATTATAAAGTAGTGAAATTTTAATTTTATTTGAGAACAAGATCACCAATTTTGAATTCACGTTATTTTACATGTTTATTATATGTGTGTTTGATACATTCTTGATAGACTTGATGATGTTCATGGGCCATTAGGAAGTTTTCATCTAATATTTCCAATTGTGCTTGATGGTCTTAGCGATATTATTTTTCGGGGATAAAGTATTTGAGTGATACACAGAGTGATGGAATTTGAACTTCAAGAGGTAAAATTACCTCAGAGCTATAGAATAGTGAAAAGAGCATAAAACATGTAGGGCTATGGATACGAGTTTGGTAAGCCCAAATAGAAAATGGGATTTAGAGGTGTTAATTCTTTGTTTGATTAATCTCGCTATCTTCATGAGGATTTTAGTAAGTGTTTTGTTAGTGGCTTTAGCCTATCCATTTTGTTGGGGATGGTATGGTGATGAAAATTTGAGTTTGATGTTGAAGGCATCACAGAGTTACTTGACATACTTATTTTTGAAAGATTTTCCATTATCTATAACAAGTTTATGAGGGACACCAAAGCGGAATATGATGTATTGATAAATGAAATTGACAATTTTATTTTCTTTATTTGAAGTTAAGGGGATGGCCTCGACCAATTTTTTAAAGTATTTAGTGGCTGTGATAATTGAGTGATGTTATTGAGATGACTTAGGATTAATAGTGCCAATGAGATCTAACCCCCATCGTGAAAAGGGCCATAGATCATCGGTGGGTTGTAAATCTTGACTGGGAGCATGGATGATATCATAATGTTGTTGACATTTTACACACTTCTTAACGTATATACAACAATCCTCGATTGAGAGCAGGATAATAATAACCAAATCATAAGACATTTAGAGATGACATTACCTTTTAAATGTCCGCTGCATATATCATCATGGACCTCTTGGATTGCTTTGATAGATTCGTGAGACTTAAGACATATTAATAGGAGGCCATCGAAGCCACATTTATACAAGATACCACCTATGATGACATAATGAGTGCACGTTGAAGAAATGATCATTTAGCATTTCATGATAGGTCGTGGGGAATTTTAGATTTTGAAAGATAGTCGAATATTTGTGAATACCATAGATAATTCAAATGGTCGTCAATAGTGTTGATAGAAGGGAGTTAATTCTCATGCAAGTGTTGATCTAATTTATGAATGAATATGAGTAGTTTAGAGTTATCAATTGATTCTTTGGTTAATAAGGGGATAAGTGATCCTAAAGAGGACATGGTATCTGCAAACTTATTAGAAGACCATGTAATAGTTTTGATGGTGTAATGATTGAAGGCTTGAAGGATAGATTCAACGGTGGATTTACATTTTTCAATATTCCATTTTACATTGATAATCTCATTTGATTTGATTAATGAAACATTACGAGTCTCTGTAGATTTCTAGTATTTGAATGCCTAATAGGATAACGGTCTAAAGACCCTTAAGGATTCGTATTCTACCATGTTATAAATGCACTCAAAGTTAAGCTTAAATGATAGTGGAATGGGGATCCCTAAGGAGGTATGATGATGGTAGAAGCCCCTCCCCCTTGTTGGAATTTAGATCCATCAAAGAAAAGGGTCATTTTTATAGGAGTGAATTCATGTTCATCGATATTGTTGATAGATTCATTAGGAAATTGTTTGTGAGGAAGATAGGTTTGAAAGGGTGCTTGACAAGTTGATCGTGGTTTCGACCTTTAATGGATTATTGTGAAGTGAATTCAAGGTCAAACTTGGTCATTAGCATAATCCAATGAGTTATGTATTCACTGTGATATGGATTAGAATGCATGGTTTTAAGTGGATTAAAAATGGTGACAATGTAAGGTTTGTGTTTGAGAAGATAATGGTTTACTTTGAAGGTTACAAAATACAAAGAACAACATAATATTTCAGCTTCAGTGTAATAGGTTTTATATTCATGGAGTGTGCGACTTATGTGATAGATAGATTATTCACGGCCTTGGTCATCATGATGTGAGAGCATGACACCTAAGGTATGGTTTGTGGTGGATATGTAAAGATAAAAAGGATCTCCCTCATGAGGTGGTATTAGCACAAGACGTGAAAGGAGGTATTATTTGAGTTCATCGAAAGCGTTTTGACAATTAAGATCTCATATGAAATCTCCATCTTTACGAAAAAGGTGATGAAATGGTTGATAATGGTCAGATAATTGAGATATGAAACATCAGATAGAATACAACTTACCTTGAAGGATATGTAGTTTTTTGAGATTTGATTGAGGAGGCATTTCAATGATTGCTTTAATTTTGGTTGGGTCTACTTTGATACCTCAAGTAAATACAATGAACACTAGGATTTTACTAGTGAGAGTACCAAAACACATTTAGTAGGTTTAAGGTGAAGGAAATATTGAATAAGATAGATGAAGATTGAGTAAAGGACAACAAGATGGTCTTTGGGCTGTTTACATTTCCCTAAGATATCATCAACGTAATCCTCTATAGTTTTATGAAAATGATTGTGAAAGATGTACACCATGGCACATTGATAAGTGGCCCCCACATTCTTTAGTCCAAAAGGCATAACACGGTAGCAGAAGGTCCCCCAAGGGGTAATGAAGGATGTCTTGTGTTGATCGTCAATGGCGATAAGGATTTGATTGTAACCAAGAAGCCATCCATAAGGGAGAGCATTTCATGGTCGGTTGTTAGATTTAAAATCTAATCGATGTTTGGGAGAGGAAAATCATCTTTAGGACAAGTAATATTAAGATCCTAGAAGTCGGTGCAAATGCGTAACTTTCCTGAGGCTTTGGTCACATGTACGATATTGGAGACCCATTGTGGATAGTCAATGGGTATGATGAAATTGGCATAAAAAAATCATTTTAACTCTTCTTTGATAAGGAGAGCCATGTGGGGATGTATTCTACGAAGATTTTGTTTGTCTAGTTTAGTTTCGGGATGAGTGACATCATTATGTATGATGATATTTGGATCAATACCTAGCATATCACTATATGACTAGGAAAAGTCTTGACTATACTTGGATAAGAAGTTGGTGAAATCATTTAATTCTTGCAGATTTAATGACTAAACGACCTTAACTATATGAGGTTATTGAGTGGTTCCTAAGTTAACATCGACAATAGATTCCTTGAGAAGGGTTGATTTATTGGGTGGTAAGGGTTTTTGATGGAAATGGTCATATATTCCATCTGTGAGAAGATATATTGATTGTCGCGACATTGAAGGATATCAATGGTGGGTGAATCTTCTTCAATCATTTTTGGAAAAATGAGAGGAATTTGTTTGGTGATGTGGTTGGATTGATAAGTCAATGGACCTAAGGAAATAGTATTGAATAATTTTTTTAGGTGGGATGGATATTGTGTCATCAATGTTCATGGGGTCATCAAATTCAGTGGATGGTGACGGTTATAATTTGGTAATACGTATGGATGTGGTATGTGTAGATGATTCGGTAGTGGGCCTTTCATATCCTAGGCCATATTTATTGTGTGGTTTAAGAGAGTGTTGGATGATTAAGTCATGTATTCCTTGTTCATAACACCCAAAACCAAAGCCTTTCCAGGCGCAGTGATGGAGGTACATTTGAGAAAATCTTTGATTATATAAAGATTGGAAATATAATGAAAAGGGCATGACATGATGTTTTTAAATGGATTGTGATGAAGACCGGTTGAATCCTCCATAAACAAGGTTGATTTTTAAATAAGCTGGACCATAAGAGATGATGTCTCAATATTAGGCTCGTACATAGGTTGATTATCCGAAGTATACCATACATTTTAGGTGTAGGTAGTGAGTTAAGCATGAGGAGACGGTACTCCCCTAGTGAGAGATGTTCCATATCGTTACCGAGGGAGGAGTCGTTGGGTAGCTTGGATGATGGAATGGATGTGTTGGTAGAGGATTCGTCAAAGGATTTTAATTTGAAGTTGGTATAAGAACATCATCGAGATGATATGTCATGTTACGATCAATGAAAGGGTTTTGATCCATAGGGACTATGAATACTTGGCCCTTATGTTCATATTTAATGCAACAATGAAGGGTTAAGGGGACACAACACATGGTGTGTATCCAAGGTCTTCCTAACAACATATTATCTTGAAACTCTCCTCTCATGAAGTAGAATATTTGGAATGGTTTTGATGCCAAATTTAAGTGGTAGAATGAAAAAACCTAATGTAGGTGCGATGGTGTCTTTAAAAGCTTGAAGTAAGATGAGTGTTTGGGTGATAAAAATGGTTGGTAATACAATTTTATTGAAAACGATGTATGAGATAATGTTGATAACAAATCCCCCATCAATCATGATCATTTTGATAAGGACATCATTGATTTGAGTGGTAATGAAGAGGGGAAAGTCATAATCCTCTAGGAAAAGTGAAGGTATTTAAGAAGACATAAAAGATATGATGGAAGATGATTTAAGAGAACCTAAAAAGTTTGTGAAAGAAGTTGGGTCATATATGGGTACGATATGGATTGAAGGTATTCAATCATAGCTCGCTTATGTTAAGGTAATGTTTAAACAAGCTCATAAAGTGACATTTTAACAGGATCTTAGTGTAATTGTTTGATGACAACATTCTCTACAATAGTGAAAGAAGGTGGAGCCGAAAGAACAAATATTTTAGTCTTGGATTGTGATGTTTTCTAAAGGGTGAGAAAATAGAAACTTTAGGTTTATCTTTGGATGAGGATTAGGTAAGTTATGGAGTTGGGGTGATGGTGACAAAGGTATTGGGTTTATTCTTTTATGAAGGATTGGATTTGTGGTTATGTGCTTAGGTAGTAATGTGGACAACATCGACCTAATAGGGAAGGAGTTTACTTAAATATTCCTTAGTAATAGTGGATGTAGATGTTGGATGGGATGTCTTTGATTTGCATAACTCGGAAGGAAGAAAACATTTACTTTCAAGTTTCTTAACGATTTGCATGTAAATCTTTATAATATTCTATAGAATGTCCAGTGTCTAATGATAATCACAAAAATCTTCAAAATTATTCCAAGAAGGTTTCAAACCTTGAGATCTTAATGGTCTAAGAGGAGGTAACATTACAAGTGTTTTCTCAAGTAGTTTTTCTAGAGTTGCTACATAGTTTCCTTTTAATGTGGATGTCGAAGGTGACAATGTCTCATTTGTTTTGGTGGTTTTGGAAGGCCTTGTTTTTGTGTATGTTTTTAGTTGTTCTTTGATGAGTAATTTTGATTGTGAGGTGGTGGTAGGTGGTTTAGATGAGGGATGTGGCCCTAGGATAGAGGGATGATATTTTGATCTTTGTATAGGCGTAGTTGAATGGTTTATAATTGTGACCTTTTTATATGGGGGTGGCATAATTTTTTGAAGGTTATGGGGGTGATACTAGGAAAAAAAGTCATCATACGATCTCTTTAAGATTTAGATGACTGGTTTCTTTTGAGGTTTCTGTCAAGGGTTTATAGATGAGCTGGGTGAATAGGTGATAGCTATAAATTTAGAAGATTTATTTTGGATAATAGGTTGTCAGGATGTTTTTGGTTGCTTGCCAGATGTTGATTTAGGGGTGTTATTAGAAGATGTGCATGTAGATTTAGTGATAGGAATGTTTTACTAATTATGTTTATGGTGTAGTGAGCTTTTACATTGTTGGATTATGGTTGATTACTTGATGGAGAATGATTCTGGAAGGGTTGTCTAAATGTAGTTCACCCTTATCGATTAGATCTTGAAGGATATTATGGAAAGAAAGACACCTTTCAATGTCGTGACCCTTAACTTTGTGATATTTACAATAATAATTATCCCTATAACAAGAGGGCTTAGAAACAAATGTGTCGATTGGATGAATGGGTAGAAGAGAGATCATGTTAGTAGTGAGAATTTTGTCAAAGACCATGTTGTAAGTCTCTCTAATGGGGGTATAGCTACATTGAGGCCGATAACGTTTAGTGGTTGAAGCGATCCTTAGAGGTGGTTTTGACGACTATGACATTAGCTACCGATTTAGATTTATTTGGATTAGAGGATGGATTGGATGAAAATTCTAATTTAGGTTTCTTTGGTCTAAGTTTGACTCTTCCTTCTTCAATGGACCACAGTTCAATTTTATGGGCCATAGTAAAATATTCATCAAACGTTTGAAAGGGCTAGATTTAGAGTGTGGATGAGATGTGTTTAGCACATGAACATGAAAATAATTTGATTAATTCCATTTGTGGGAGTGATAATGATAGTTTATTAATTATATCCCTCCAGCGGGAAACAACATCTACGATAGACTCATCCTCGAATTGTTTAATGGCATAGAGATCTGTAATTTTTATTTTGCGGGTAATGTTGATCGAGAAGTGTTCAAGGAAGAGTTGGGAAAGATGTGTAAATGAGTAAAGAGAGTATTGAGGGATGATGTTGTACCAGTCAAGGGTAGAACCAGCTAGGGAAATTCCTAAGCATCAAGTCTTGGTTGTGAGCTATAAGATATTAGACATGATGGAAGGCTTAGATATGTTCTTTGGGGATCTTGTTTGCTATATAACTTGATAAATTTTGATGCTCCCGGTGAGGTGGATAGGATTTGTAAGGAGCAGAGATGGATGAATAAGTTGGCTACATATTTGTTCATATGAAAGTGTGTTCTTAGGTCCCATGGAAGCATCTTTTAGGCTAGAGATCCTGTTCATTAAATCTTGAAGAGGATCCATTTGTGACAATTTTTGTACGTCATATGAGGATAATACAAATTGGTTTATTGAGAATTGATTAGAATGTTGGTATGATTGATACTTTTGAGGTATGTTTTTCTTTGGAAGGAATTTTTTGAATGTTTGTAGAGATGTTATAAGTGGGCTATGATACTAAGGGATGTGATGGTTGTATATGCGATACGGGATGGGAACATATGTATTCAAGGAGGTTGTGACGATTGATGGATGTGTTGAAAATGGATAGATGTGTTTATAATGGGTTGTGAATATGAGAATGGTTTTGAATAGGAATAAAAGTGAAAAAAAAGGGTTGTGATTGTTGTGGAATGTTTTGAAAAAGAAAAAGCTGTGATTGTTGTGAGTGCGATTGGGAAGAAATAAGTGGTTGCGATGGTGAAGTATATATTGCAAAATAAGAGGGGTTGAGGATTGTAGTGAAATAGGATGAGTACAAGAAATTACATTGGTTTTTATTAAAGATGTGGATTTGGGGATTGACATAGTAATGTTTTGGATAGGTTTCCTAGTTTGGTGAGATAAATGTGGGTGAGATATCTTGTGAAAGAGAAACAAAAATTCCGAGGGGTGTTTGATTCACTAAGGAAGATGGAGGGTGTGTGAGGATGAATATGTACTCACGTTGTTTTGAATTGGTGTAGAGCTAGTGGATGGATTTAGTGAAGACGTAGGTTGTTGAGTGGTTGTGTCTTGTGAAGAAATTACATTGAGATAAAAAATGGGAATTTAAGGCACAACATTGGATGTTTATGGTTAGTCTGCTAGAAGGATAAGAATATATTTGTTGGATAATGGGTTTGTAATTCAGATCAATGAGATGGAAGAAACTAATTGAAGGATCGGGAACATAAGGTTGGGGTCTAGACAATGATGGCTAAAGGTAAACACCCCTAGCTGCAAGATAGGAATTAATGGCTATGGGGTTCAAATCTAAGATATCTAAAAACTTGGGATATCCACTATCAAATTAATAGGACTGAAGGGCTCAGGAATCTTAGATGAAGCAGATTGGCTGCTAGGAGAATGTGGTTTTTCTTGATCTTTTGGTTGGGGTGGGTATATGAAATTTTAACGTTGATTGACGATTCTTTGAGTTTCTTCTAAACGAGCTTGAGCATGTTGTAAAGTTTGATGTAAATGAGGTGAGGATTGCTGAAATGGGCTAGACACATATTCAAAAGTTTGGATACGAGATTTTTATATTGTAAGTATCATAATGATAAACAAACAATCACCTAAAATAATGAAAATAAATCTAAATGGGTTGATTACAAGCAGTAATAAAATAACATAAAGAGAGTCCTCGATATACGTGAAGGTATGTGAGGGAAAAATCTATCCGGTATGCTTTGGTACAAAGCCTGGTATTAGGGCCTACCCCTCACTTCACGGTCCCGCAGCGATAAGGGAGTTGGGTGCTTAGCCAATATACTGAAAACTAGTTGTTTATACTCATCCAGAACACTGAGTTGGTTTCCCTATTGGGTGATGAAATACCAATAGTTATCACCTAGGTAGGAGTGTTTAATGAAAGTTTGATATTTGGTGTGATTTGGTTATGTGTGAGGGAAGATAATGTGAATACAATAAATTAACCCATAGATTAATCTATGTGATCAAGTAGGATGCAAGGTTCGTTTTAAATTCTAAAAGAATGATTGACTTCGATGAGGGAAAATAGTAAAATGCAATGCTTGAAAATTGAAGAGAAAGGGAGAAAACACACATGTGAAAAAGCTTCCTTATTAATTTTTTTCAAAATTTTCTTTTTTAGCAAAGCAAGCTAAAAGCTACCAAAGAAGAAACCCACAAAAATATTAGTAGAAGACAAAACAATAAAATTGATAGAAACTGAGTAATAAGAAGTAGACATAAATATTGTAGGTGATTGATAGAATCATTGGTGATTCACACAATTGTTGGTGATTTGACCAGATTGCTAGCAATAATAGAGAAGAAATCCAAAACACCGAGTTTTGAATTAAAAAAATGGAATGAAGAAAGGGAGGAAGGTCCTACCGAGGCGTGCCATAATGATTAGAGATGTTTACTTTCCTAATTTAAATTAATGAATTGAAACTATACAAAAGCGACCTTGGAAGATGATAGGGTTTACTGATGCTCATGATGATGTGTGCTAATTCTAATGTTTGATCAAGATTTTCAAGTTCGGATGAATTTACAAGTCCTCTTATCTTGTAAAGAAATCTTTGCTCAAAGACACTACATAGAAAGGATTAGATAAAAGGATAGTCGAGTTGCTCGAAAAAGGCGATTCGAGAATCCAAAGGGACTTCCTTGGAGGATGTCAGCTCAGTTTGTAGAAATTAAGTAGATTGATAAAAAAAAAAGAATGTGTGATAAATAATGACTAGAAAATATAAGATAATGGATCTAGAACTCAAGATGAATAGGCAAGTCTTGAGTAGCTTCGAGAGTGGCTCAATCGAGGGTAGATGCAATCTAGATAGGTTCAAAGTAGTTATACGAGAATTCGTCGTTTCTTGCTCGATCTCATGAATGAATCCAAATTTATATTTAATTTCTTGATCAATGTTAGAAAAATGGATTCCATGTAAAGTGTGAGTTCATGTAAAATGTTGTATTGTTCTCGAGAATAATGGATGCCAAATTATTGGAAGGCTATAAATGCTCATAATTGGATGTGAATGGCTAGGAACTTCCATCTAACATAGAGCTATACTTGGAAACAACGATTTAAATGTAGAGGATTTGATAAAATATGATAAAATGATAAAAAGATAAATTTGACAGTGATCATCGATGATTTAGGCCAATCACTCGTGATTAAGGTGAATCACTAGTGATTCCTATGATTTTGGATGGTTTTGACAAAAATGATATTTAAATTCAAAAGTGATATTTTTGATTGATTTAGAATTTTTATATAACTTAAAAGGGATAAACATAGATTCTAGGAATACCTTGGATTAAATTTTGAGCTAAGAGATTCCTCAAAGCCTCAAAGTGAGAAAGATCTCATTAGATAAGTTGTGTTGAGATGTTGCTTGAAGTTTGAATGATGAAAATGATCACCAAAAATGCTTGAAAATATTTGATGTTGATGTCTGATAGTGCTTGATGATGTCCTAGGATGTTGTAGTGTCAAGAAAAGAAGCATAAGAACGAAAAGGATGTCTAAGATTTGATATTGAATATCCTTAAGGGAGAGAAAAAATGTGCTATTTATAATTGCTAGTGATTTAATGAATTGTTAATGATTCAGTTTTTGTGGGAAAAAAACTATAAGAGTTGTTGAAACCACTTCTAATCATGGATTTTTGGTTTAATATGTGAGTAAATGGTAAAGGGGATATTTGGAGGATGATGTGAAGAGGATGAGATGGTTATAGGTTTGTTTGATTTTGTTGTGTATTATTTGTTTTTAGTTTTTAAGTGGTTTGGGGTGGTTTTGAGAGAGGTAAAATGATATTTAACAGCTGTGAAAAATATTTACATGGAGTAAATATGGTGGGGGAGTTTTAGACTTAGGATAGGGGATGTATGAATTAAATAATGCCTTGGATTTTTATAATTGTGAAGATAGTGTATAATGAGGGAAATCAATGGTGCAAATTTTAATTGTCTACACTAGCTCCTCCAATTTTCAAACAAATTACATCAACATGATCTATGCTTCATTCTACACACATTATTATTTTTTTCTCAAAATTAGAGGTGCATACACATAGTCATTTCATTTTTAGGACATCTCTAATTTGAAAATTAGTAAAAAATAATATATTCATTGAAAAATATTGGGACCTAATACATGATCTTAGCTAAATTTATACTAAAGGGATTTGTAAAATAATTTACATAACTCAAAAACTAGGAGTGGGGGAGAGGAAAACATGAAACTAAGTAATATATTTGACATAAAAAGCAAGATCACTTTGTGCACACACCAAATTTGACCCTCTTAATCTCCACCATTTAAAAAAATTAGTAGTTTGAAAATTAGATTATGAGAACTATGTTTATTTTTCTTATGAAATTGTCAAAATTTGAGCATAAGCATTTCAAATTACTCATTGATGTTTAAATTTTATAATTTTAGGAAAGTAACGACCACTTTTGACCCCCTTTTAGTCCACCATTTCTATGCACATACCTCCGGAAATTAATCAAAATCTTGATACTTAAAAATTGTGTGTTTACACCAATGAAATCCATGGGACATATGGGGTTTGTGATCTTTTTACCTTGTTGCATTTGTGCCTCCTTAACTTGTTGTTAATGACTTAGTTGATAAGGGACACTACAAATTCCCAATAGTTAATTAACTTATTCTATGATCAAGGTTTGTAAATATTTTTAAAATTACAAAATTTTTCATTACAACCTTCAAAATGCATTAAAACATATAATTTTACAATACAAAATATTCTAAAATATACTAAAGAGAATATGGTTAAGTCATATATTGTTGTAAGTGACACATGCACAACCATCATACACACTAGTCAAAGTCATATTCTAAAACTACAATATTATTAACCATATAATTTTACAATACAAAATATTCTAAAACATACTAAAGAAAATATGGTTACTTTTTCATCAATCTCACTTATAACAATATTATTTTATTAACTAGTTATTATGAGCAAGATTGGATGAACACGAGCTTCATTTCAAGGTTATTTCAGATCTGATTTGCAATCCATCCACTCATCAAAAACCCTTACATTGCACAATCCTTTGAAATTATTATTAATAATATTTTTCAAATAAAATTACCCTCACCCAACAAATGGACCAAACATGTCTCCAACTTCCTTCAATACTAAGTGTTTACATTTTTAGGGTATTTTTACCATTTTTGGTCATCATAGTGGAGGGGAATACAATTTTCTTTTGAGATTCCTTTTTATCAGTAAATGGTGAAATGAGAAGGAAATGAACAAGCATGGAATCAAGTTTTGAGTTCCCATTCCCCATATAGGATGTCATTCCAATTTTTTCATCTCCACCATAATCATGCATCATCCCTTATGAGATGTTGCATGGTCTTGATGAAGATGGGAATGACATCATACATCAGAAAACAAACATGCAGAAACTTGCAAGGATCAAGTTTTAAATTTTAGTTTCATTTTAGAGTGGAAAATTTGTTAAGTATGGAAGTAGGTTGCAGCTTCAGGGTGATATTTATCTTCATTTATTACACTTTTCTGAGTTTTGGATGATTAGATAAGGTAAAAACAACTTGTTATCAATTACTTATGATTATATGCAAGTGTATTAAACAATTTAATTTTCATATTTTCATTGATTTATACAATTAAAATCAATGTAAAAGCAAAGTAGCAAAAAAAGTCATTTCATAAAACAATTGTGTATATTCATAAGGAAGTTATGTACAAGTTCCCCACATAAGTCATGTGATATCACTATGGAAATAAAGAATGCATATATATCTAAACTTAAAAACATAAGGAAGATAATGGGACCCGTCATTTGCTGAAATACAAATCCCCTTACTCGATGATCCACTGCTGATCCAAATTGCTCCATCTCCAGCTCCAAAACACCTAAAAGAGAGGAAAAAATGAGTATTAGAGCTCAGGGTTCTCCTTAAGATTCAATATATTTTCAACCTCAAATGTATTTTCATTCTAAGTGCATCAAGATTTTCAAGATTTTAGAGGAATTAAGTTCCATTAAGATGTAAACATGCATGATACCAAGAAACAAAAATGCATTGACAAATTTTTAACCCTCTTACAGGATCAGAAGAAGTTATGAGCTTCAACTTTCAAAAACAACATGAATATGAACACAAAAATATTATCCTTGCCTCTAAGTTTTATTTCTAACTCTTTCTCTAAGTGTGCAGTACATAAGGAATCGAGAAAGAAAACTATGTAAAAATCATGCAACAAGGAGATGATGTTCATCAAATTGAAGAGTCATTTCAAGTTTTCTTCATCTTAAGCATAATTTCACACAAAGGTTAAAGATGGAATCAAAATGTTCACTAATAATGTTCCCTTTCATATAACAAAATTCTTCTACAATGCCTTTGAAATATATGACAAATGCTTAAACTTCAGGAAGAAAATCAAAGTTTCAGTTCATTAGAGGCTACATGTTTTTACTAATACATCATAGAAAAAGAGGGTGTTTTGTCAAGTAGTAACAAAAAGTCCATGGTAGATAACAACTCACAAAATAAAGATTCAAAATATAATGAAGGAAACTATCTTTGCAATATGTATGACATACAGAATGCCCATGAATTTTTTGAGGAAATGCCTCGAAGAAAATTCTCCACCAAAAGATTTATAACAAAAACATGTACTTCAAGAAATAAAATAATAGTTACCAAAGTGATCCACCAATTTAAGAGAAAAGGGAAGTACAAAAGTTCATTTGAACCAGCATTGATGAGTACCAAACTTTTAAGAGAAAAGATGAAATAATGGAAAGAGTAGGTTTAGATAATAGAGATACATGTAATCATTTAAAACAACAAAATACAAGTACTAGTTCATTAAAAGATGGCCTTATTTCATAAAACAGGTTTCCAAAATCCTCTTAATGGTTGACTTGGTCAAAAGGCAAAGTTTCTAAAAATATCAACATTAGATTCAAAGAATTTTCAAGTTTCATGAATATTTTTAAACAAATTGTAAAGCTACAATAGTAAAGTTACTTCATAAATGAATAGAATACCCTTGATAAACATGAATTCCATTTATTAATTATGGCCCGAGATCAAATTTTTGATGCTTCAACAAAATACAAGAAGTAGAGTTCCCAAATTTGAGCTTAATAAGAAAATAGAATATTTTGAGATTTAAAACAGTTGTAACCATTAAATAAAAATATGCGATGTGTGTTTTTCAAAACCCCCAATTTTTACAATCATCCATCAACTAGAATGAAACTTTTCTTAACTTGAAACCACGACCAAGTAATGAGAAATGAAGGTTGAGCTTACTACATCATGGTTGAGCTCAAAGAAGAGACACCACAAGTTGAAAATGACATCCAAAGAAGAAAAAAGAGCTACAACTCGAACCCAACTCGTAGAAAACATAGTGAGGCCTATAAAATACACATCTCAAAGTCGTCAAAATGCAACTCGATCTAAAAGTCACAACTAAAGCTCACCAAATCATAGTCAAGCCAAAGGAAACTATGATAAAAAAAATTCATAACTACAAAAATGAAACCATAGATTGAACTAGGAAATCATGGTTGTATAGCTCCAAAAAAATGGCACAACATGGCGAGCTCTAGCTCGTAACCCATGGAAAATGAACATGAAATAGTAGTGTTGCGGGGTCGAGATGGTTAAAATATACAGAGATCGAGAAAGAGACCACGTCCAAAGAAAAAAACCAGGGCCAAGTATTGAATGCTATGAGAGAGATGAGAAACCAAAATGAGCTCACTAGAGAGCTTAAACCCAAGAAAAATGGAGAAGGAATGTGTTCCAAAATGATAGAAAATGCATAGCTACAATAGGGTATACAATGGAAGCCACCACAAAAATGCCATGGTTTCAATACCCCCAAATCCAAGCCTCCACAAAACAAATAAAATGAAAATGAAGTACATTTTAGGGTTTCAACCCTAAAGGAGGTCGACTAAGTGGCCCTAACCATGGCTAAAGCCACTTGTTTAAAAAAATTTAATCATTCTTGACCAGATGCCCATGTAGATGGGATTTCATAAAGATTTTAATTATTTTAAAAAAATTCTATGTGGGGGATGATGATAATGTTTGCCCAAGGAAAATTAATAAAAATTAGCTCTTGTATGTACCAACAAAAGCTAAAAAGGATACCACAATTTCCTTAATCTTTCTAAGAAGGGAAGTGATTTCCTTAATTTTTACAAAAATGGAGGTTGACCAAGTTCAACATTGTGATAATGTCATGTAAACTTATAATCTTGTCCCCTTAGAAATTATTTGCATGATAATAATTGTACCATTATAACTAAATAGTTGTATTTTAATCACAAGGGGTCGATTTATGCATTGGAGAGATAGGATTGGATTTGTATCCAAGTAGCCCCTAACTAAGGTTTCTAACTCGAAGTGTTCCATTTGAGAGAGGGAGTTAATTCACTTTTGAGTTCTAGGAGCAAAGAGGTGAAGCGAAGTGTTGAGGAGTTCCATCTCCACTTCTCTTATTCATAATTTTCCCTTCTCTAGTATATAAGTACCCATGATTTTTAGCATTTGGGGAAGGCTTATGATTTTTTCATGTCAAGGATATGCCAAATTTTGTACTCCAACACCTATTTGATCCAATAAAATACTGAATTCCTCCATTTGTAAGTTGAATTGAAGTGTGTTACATGATTTCATTGGTATGTTTAAGTGAATGTCTTATTTCCTTTGCATGTTTATGAATATAATCATCTCCATTAAGGAATTTTGAAGATTTCATAGGTCATTTTATGTGCATATATGGTTTATTATTTTAGAAGTGGAAAATACCTTAGATCTTCCCTCCCATGTTAGATTAACAGCTAGTTCATGCCTTTTGTGAAATTCTTGTGTGAAAGTCAATCAAACAACAAATGAAGTGAAATTTTTAGGTCTTGAAGGGTCGAATAGTGTGTCTTGTGTAGTCACAAGTCCCCCAAAAATTAGTGTATCGCCTTAATTTTCATGCTTTTTTGAATTTATGTTATTTTTATCCTTTATCCCCAGCAAGAGATTAGTTTAGGTGATTGATCCAGGGAACCAACCCCATTTAGAGGTTCTTTACAACTTAAGTCACTCAAACTTTGATAAGATCCCATTGTATCATCTGAAGAGAAGGAATTATCACACTTCTTCAACTCGGGGTGCTCTTTAGATTTGATAATAGTTTTTGGCATGGCCAATTGGACTAGGGACAGATATTGGCATTATATGAACATGAAAATGAAGATATTTTTCTATGATGGTTGTTCCTAAAAATATAGTTGGTCCTTTGCAAAAATCTAACCTAATTTTTTTAGTAGTAATTGGCTCACTTTGGAAGTTATAAATGATGGTTTAGGAGTTGCAATTATTTGGGAGTCACTCAGTCAATACCAGCTCCTTGTTATAGATACCATTTTGAATGAAGAATTTGATAGATCAACTTTGATCTAGAAAATATTGGCTACTTGTTGGTGAGAAAATTTGTCAGGTGGAAAATTAGGTGCCTCCACAATGTTCATGGGACTACGCCCCTTTGCATCTAATGGTGCAAGTCCAATTATTGAAAGTAATCTAATCCTAATCCTATATTAATGTTGTGGGTGACCAAAATGGAAAACTATTTGTAAGAGGTACAAGGAGGAAAATCACAATGATGAGGGGGAAGGAGAGAAATATGGAAAGGAATATTACTGTCATGAGTAGATTAAAGAGCTCATACTCAGTAATCGGAATAGTTTCACCTTCAATATAGAAGAAAGAAATTATGAAGCTAGCGGGATCAATGAATTAAAATAAAAAGTCCTCATATTCACGCACCGAATATACAAATCTCTTACATCACTATGTTTGAAAGTGCATAAATGAAATAAGTGGAAGACACAAAATATGATGGTACAACCTATTCTTATTATGTCAATGATGAGAGGAATGTGAGATTCATAGATTCATACATCTTGGAAAGTAGAAACTCTATTCCTTGATTGACATTTACACATGTTGTACCAAGAAAGAGAAAATAAGAAATAATGTAGTAGAAATGTAGCTTTATTTCATGTATATGGATGACACAAAGTCCAACAACATATTACAATCCACTATTGCTATAAAGTGATAGTTCTTCAAAACTCTGGAATCCCTTAGAATGGAGAGACCATCCCAATTTATAGCAATCTAAACCATCCTTTCACCTCCCTCATATGACCCTTCATTTCCATATTCCACTTGCGACCTTCCGTTTTCCATGAATTAAGTATTTCTCTTATAGTTTATAGAAAATAATGTTACAAATTTAAAATAGTTCACTTAAGTGAATAGGATGAAAGACAATGATTATGCTCAACAAAGAATTAGAAAGGAGAGAGAAAGGATATGGGAAAAAGACAATAGAAGAGAAGGGAAGGATTTCTATGATTAAGTAGCATCCTCTTTGAAGAATTTTGAAAATTAAACCTCCGGGTGGGGTCCTCTAGAATGGGCACTGTTCTTGAATTATCTATTAAATTGAGTTATTACAATTTGTCAAATTCTCTTCCCCAGAATAAAAATGCAGCTAAGTACCCTATCCATGTTCTTGGAACATCCCTAATTATTTGACATTTAAGAATTCATTCTTTGCGATCCATTAAAATTGAGGAAATGTAACTTCAGATACCGGCTAGGGACTCTAAATTATTTTTGTATGAGGAAAGAGGATCACTTTCCTCCTTCTTGACCATATCCTGGAATGGGATGATGAGTCTTGATGATGAGTGAGTGGGGGAACTCAAACCTTTGAACACAATCGTAGAATTAATTCAATATTCCAAGGACTTGATACTCAAGGGATTCCAATTCAGATATGGCATTTTTATCATTTCATACCATGAATCTTCTATTAGTCAATTTGGAAATCTAAAATGAATTTAATCTCTTCTTTTCGGGGCTTGAATCTATCTCGCCTTTCCAGTTCAACAATACTTTCCTCTTGAAGATCAAAAATTTCATGGCTACAACATACTAAGTGAAGCTTTGTCTGTTATTCCAAATAGCCTCCCTTAAATATGAAGCAATATCCTCTTGAATGAGGAATAATAGTTCTAGTCTTTCAATTTGGAGGGTTGTTTGGAATGGCCATGGATATTCTTTGTTGTGTTGTATGGTGTTCCAACTTGCTCTTGAGTAGAAATTGGTGTTGGAAGAACAATGGAAGTATAGGGGGGGTGAATTAGTCCTTACAAATGAAAATTTAATTTCAGATCACTCACACAACCTATTAACCATTTATCCATACATTAATGTGTGTAATACAACATACAACATTCATCCATTAAACCAAGAGCAAGATAAAAATACCATAGCACATGATGTAAGTGGAAAAACCTCAAGGAAAGAAAACCCACTGAAATTTTTTCTTATATTACACACAACAAAGACTCAAGTGAATATTACACATCACAAGAGATTTCTTTAGTGAGGCACTAACCCCACAAGGAGCACCAACCCCTAAACCCTTGTTGATATTACACACAACAAGAGACTTGTATGAATATGAATCATCACAAAATATTTTTATGAAGTATGACCACTAAAAATATTCTGATACCACATCTAATAGTGATCCAAATATTCAACTCCAAACTCTTTCAAACCCTTGCTCAAACCCTAGGTCTTCAACTTGCACAATCTAGCTCTTTCTTCACTTCTCAATGCTTCAAATTATTACACACATGATTTATGATATTCCTCAACATTTCAAACATCTGATATGATCTCAATTCATGCTCATACACCTATAAAATTCACTCACCTAATTGGCATACCTTGCACACACTTCACTAGTTTCAAAAAGCACCCAAAAACATGCTTTTATATGCTTCTTCACCTTTCAAACTTAGGCCCAACCTTTTCAATCCTTTTGGTTTGACCCATACATAAATGAATAATTTTTAATTTGAAATATAATAGTCACAAGTGATCCAATTAGGTTGGCCTAGCTCAAACCATCATTTCATGTGCCAAAAATGGTTTAAAACCCCATGGGCACATTTTTAAAAATACCCTAACATTAGTACCATACTTTTTCATGAAAAATACCTTTACATATGAATAAAATATCATAAAAATTCATAAATGGTCACAATTAATATCAACCAATCAAATTATTTCATTTAATGGGCCCAGTTCCCTTTACAAATCTCAAAACAATTGTTTCTTACACCCTTCATCACTATGGAAACACCATTTTATCACCAAATAAATTATAATCAACCAAAAAATTTCAAAAAATTCCATGTGACCACTAAAAATAAATGGATGAACCGTTAGAAAAATTCTAAGAAATTTATAAGTCATGAAACATCCTTCACTTCAAACCACAACAACATTTGTCTTCACTAGATCAACCTACAAAAATGTTGTTTCCAAAGGTTAGAAAATAAAATAATTTATACATACATTCAAGACCTAAAAATAGATTCATTTTATGAAATATACATCCTTATTCACATTCCAAGTGATAGGAAGCATCACCCAATCCATATCGTGCTTTAAATAGAACCAAATGTTCATTGGAACACATCCTATCTTGAAATGCTAAAAATTTCTGCTCAAAGAATAACCTATTAACCTTATCAAATGACCTCATAATGAGGAGGTACATATATAAGTGGAAATATATATTAATCTAATTTCTAAAAAACTTTAATCATGTAAAAACTCCACATGTAGCTCAAGTTATGCCTACTTTACTGGACCCTACTATTTGAGACCCCAAAACTGCCCCTTGACTAGTCAACTTGTTTGAACTGCAAAACACCATGAACCTACATGAAAATTTCATGAAAACTCCATGGAAATAAAAAAATCCAAATCATCATGCACCATCAATTTTTCATGCTACTCCTTTGGACAATCTTGTCCTAAAACATTCTTCTCCAGAAATTGCTATTTTAAGGTGGGACCCACTTATCACCATGATCTCAACCATACATTTATGGATATCGTTAGGATTCCTTACAACATTAAATCATAAAATTTGATTAAATAATAAATCTTTGGGTCAAGTATCCTTCACTTTTTGCCAAGTGCTCCTAGCTAGGGTTTAACTAGTGTTTTAGACCACTTTACCTTCTTAACATTCATTCATAAAAACTGACCATAAAATGATGTCATTATTATTTTAAAACCTTATAAAATCACCATATAAGCTTCCCTAAAATCTTAAAGGTTCCATGAAAAGTAAAATGTTCACAACGAGCAATGAAATTGCACTTCAAGCCAAATTTTGCCTTGTTTTTCACCTTGTCTCACAAAATTAGTCATATCTTGCAAAATTCACATCACGTGTACCTGAAATTTTGTTGAGAGCATCATGAATCATCCCTCTAACATCTACAATCATCATAATATCAATTCCATTTCTCAAACTCTCCGATACTAAGACTTACCTATGTTTACATGTTAGATCCTCATAGTAGAAGCTAGGGTCAACTAAAATAATGTAATAAATGAACAAGAAACCTCTAAAAATGACCCAAACATACCTCATATTCCATTATACACCTTATTTAATGCTTCTATTATCTCAAATGGATCCAATCCACACTTTCTCACCTTTAAGTCACCATACCTACTCCCAATGAGCACTTGTAACCAAGTGAAACACATGTACCTACACTATGCCACTACTATGATTGCACAAGCACCCTTGAAACATTCTAGCCAACATTTCAACATGATTCCTAAGAAACCAAGAAGCTCATACTACCAAGAAACACCTCTTAGACACTGTATAGGCTTGCTAGAGCAAGCACACATCACTTGGATCCCATAGTTGCAACTGATATACATATGTACCAGTATGTTAGCACCACAAAAACATCATGACATAATCCTATAACATTCAATTTTTCATTAATGTGGTTTTGCATAATGACAACACCTATTAGGACACCATTGCCAACAATCTCCCCTTTGTCATTGATGGAAAACACCTGAACTTCTCCCCATTTTTCATTAATGACAAAGGCATATCTAAATCTCACCTTCTTCACCTTATTTATCTTCATACCTTCAGTCTTTGGTTATAAACATCAACCAAATTTATTAAACAAGAATCCTCTTGATTTTTACACAAGAAACTAATTCATACCTTGATTTTAGGCATGCAAACACCATGCTCCCCCTGGAATAAGCACTTCCAACATCTAAAAACCATCGAGTACATCATAAAAAATCAAAATTTTACCTTTTAGGGTAAAAAGCATCAGTAACCATCTCTTGAGCATGCAAACAAGCAATTTTTCTTCTCTATCCCTATTTTAGCCTTCTTAAGGCATAGCATGTATAAATAGAAATATGAAGCATACAATCTATAAATCATGCCAACAATGCCTAAATAGCCATGTCACATAGTTTCATCCCCATTATTGACAAAGAACCATCATTTATAGGATTAAATCATGTAAATCAAGGTATACTCTTTGTATTCATACCAAAAGACAACAATATGTGCCCTAAATAAACCTTTTAGAGAAAAAATGACCAGTTTTAAAGCTCACCATATCTTCACTTAACACATAATTTGGAAAAATGATACTCCCCTAGATTTAAAACATATACTTCTAGCCCATATGCACAAACCTTAGCAATAATCCTTGCTATATTAGCGTAAGACCATCTTGAACAACCTTTTCAAGTCCTAAACAACATTTTCGAGTCTTTCACTATTAAAATTGATTGAGATGAGAAATCCTTAATATTGATGAACATAGAACTTGTAAAACATACCTTGTATAGCCCTTTTTCCACCATTTACACTATCTAGAGAGAAATTCACATGCTCCCCCTGTCCTAATCATTTTTTACACTCTCTTGGCCATTATACACTTATAGTAAGAACAACTTTTATTGCTATATAACAACACTCCAACACTTTTAGATGGCATTCATCAATGTGTTAGTACCAAAATCTTTATTTAGAGAGAAATAAAGAGACATGTATCTTATAAACATTTAGACCATGTAGCAAATACGTCTAAACCATGCTCCCCTAACATTAATAGAAAGAATATAACTCCTTACAAGTCATCCCTATTTCAGAGAACTATAAATGAGTCTCGTCTTCACATGAAGGTCAAGATTCAACTAATAAGCCTAAAATTTGATCATTTAAAACATGATTCCACTACTCTAATCACATTCATCATGAAGACTCATACAAAGGACTAAACTACATCATTTAACCTTCAGTCACCAATGTTACCATACTTCTACATGGTTGTAGGAGACTATTTTGGAGAAAAATCATAGCTTTTCAATCCTTGACAAGCACAAAGGCCTTCCATCTCCTATAATTACTTTAAAACCATGAAAACATGAAAGTACAAACTTGTTTTAAATGAGAGTGAGCCTTGGAATATATTGACACACCTCCGACACAATTCAACTCGCCTCCTTTGACTTGAGGTCTTCATCTTCTTCTTAAGAAACATTATTAGGCTCTCACAAGTACTCACAAGCTAATATTGTCAACATATAAACTTCCAAGAACTTTCAAAACATATCACAAGTATATAAACTTCAAGAAATATGTCAAAAGTGGGGAAATCCATCTCTCATAACTCTTGAGAAACATTCATCTTTGTCACCGTACACTAACATGCACCTTTTAACATAAATCATGAGGAAATATAACCAAGTCTTCATCACAGCCATACTTATCCATAAGAGACACTTCATACAACATTTTATCACTCCTTATAATGGGATAACATCTTGAATACCAAGTCTAGTATTTAAGAATCCAAGAGATAGGGTTTTGAGAGTTAAACCATCCTTACTTTGTGCACCATGAACAAACACTCCAACTTTGTCAAGCATAAATGAAAAATTATAAATATATTGAGCTAAAATTTTTAATATCCTTTATCTCCACATGTCTATATGATAATTACAAAAATTTAAGACAAAAATCCATCATTTGACCACTCAAACCTGAGTTTCCACACCTACCACTCGGTTGGACTTTGTAAGCACAATGAAGAACAATTTTTTCTTGAATTATGTTCATGTCACCTCCAAGCTAGCAATATCATCTTGAAATAACATATTTAGTCATAAATAACACATCTTCAATGTATATATATCACAAATAACCATTCCCCATACCTGTAGCACTCCAATTTTCTTGATGAAACCTGATATTGAGCTATTTAAGTCACTGAGAGCTATTCTTTCCATAAGCACTGATCAAGTTGACACTTGATCATCATCACAATATTATTGAAGATAATCCATCATGTTGTAGATGCTTGAGGAACTCTTTTATAGAAGCATAAGAGACTTTCATAGACTTAGACTCAAGCACAAACCCCTAAGGATCGACAATACCTCGATTTGAATACAAAACATCCCACGTTCTAATGCACTAATTACATTGTTACTTCACACATGATAAATAACTATACGTCACACCTGTCAAGACCATTTATACTACATGAAAAATTCATATATCCTTCTAGTGAATCAGATAATACATGCAAACTTTCATAAACCCGTGAGGTAGAATAGAAACAAAATTTGGACAAAAATGACATGAGCATGATATTAAAGGCTCTTTCAAAACCATTTAGACACACATAAAAATTTCAAGATGATACTAACCCATTTAAGACTCGTCACAGATGAATTACATACCTTGAGAAATCATTCTCAAACCACATAATCTACTTGCAAGTGTAACTCTAAGATGTAATACTAATTGACAAGACTTTTGCAAAAGAACCACCATCATGAACTAACACAAGACTATAAGGAATAAACACACACATACCTTGACCTTGTAGAGGAGACACACAATGACATATCCCCCTCACCTAGATGCTTCATTTTCATTGATACACCTTCAAGAAGTATAGTGAAGGTATACTTGTTCTAAGGAGACCTAAAAAAGGTCTTGAAGAGGTCCCAAGCCTTCTTGGACACTTGCAAAACTCATTCATCTTCCCTTATCTGATATGAGCAATGAGAAACACTTATTCTTCCATATAATTTTGATCTTGATGAGACATCATCGTCTCTTATAGGTTCCCATTGACTTCCAAGACCATTATCATACATTCTAGATCTTTGTACTCCCTTAGCTTGCACTTTAGGACCTTACGAGCTTCTATTTTGATTTGAATGGGCTTGATAACAGTTCCTTGCAACATGACCAACTATGCTATAGCTATATAATACTATTGAATTCTTCCTCTTGAAACCATCAACATATCTAGATGGATTATTCAAGAAAAATCTAGCAACATGACCTATCTTATTGCACTTGTAGCATAAAACATACTTTTGCATATTCACTTCTATTATATTTCTAAGGATATGTAGTTATTGAATATCTTATGCACTCTTTATCTCTATTACCAAATGCTTTACAATTATAACAATAACCATTGAAAGTTCTATCATACCTTGAGGCATTAGGCTGCCTAATAGGCTTTGGTTTCACATTGTCCTTCATGAGTGTCACCTTCTTCTCTTCCTTGATGATAGGTTCACCTGATTATTTTCTTGAACCAATGTCTTCTTGCTTCACTTCCTTTCCTTTAGACTCCTCTTTGAAGCCCAAGCCAGTCCTATCATTTGCTGCTCTTTATTTTCCAAGTAGGTCATCTAGGTATTTTTCACTTTTCTCAAACTTCTAAAAGGACATAGTCTTCTTGCTAGCCTCTAGTAGCTCATCCCTTAGAAAATCTATATCCTCTTCATATTTCAAACAAAACTCTCTTTATCTTGCAAATTTTAAACAAGATACTTTACCTTTTCTTCTAGAAATTTGATTGAATCACTTTTCTTAGAAGATTTAAACACATACTATTCTTCTAGCTCATGAAAGTGATTCCCATATTCCTTGATATGCAAACTCAGATTTTTATTTTCTTTCTCAGCATGTTTTAACTTCTCTTGATTGCATTTAAATCAACTTTATCTTCCTCATCATCTTTAGTAGAATATTTGCAATAACCTAAAATAAAATATCCTAACAAAGAATATTCATCATTAGAAGACCTCATGGCTTCTTTAGTCATGAATAAAGCCTCATTTCCAATGTTCTCACAATCTGATTCAGATTCAAAATCTGAAACTCCACTACTAGCATCAGATAGTTCATCATTTTCATTTGTATAAAAACTCATTTTATCCCTTTTGTAATCAAACTTCTTAAATATTTTCTTTCTCTTATCATATTTTTGTGCTTGTTGTCATGATCACTATCATGCTCATGTTCATCATGATATTCCTTCTTATTCCTATGAGGAAAATTAACAGAAAAATGTCCTATCTTACCACATTTGAAACATTTGTAAGGAAGCTTACCTTTGTACCTACCAGATCCAAGTTTCAATCTTCTAGCCATCATAGAAAAGAGATATTCATATTAAATCTTAAGATTAGTTTCATCATCCTTCACTTTCTTTCTTTTAGTATTCATTTTAGATTTGAATACAACCTCTTTCTTGGTTGGTTTGGGATCACCTACTCTCATCTCATAAGCAATCAAGGTACCATATAAATCATCCATCTTCAAAGTAGTCAAATATTTTGCTTCTTCTATGGTAGATACTTTGGAATCAAATTTTGTGTTATAGACCTTAGAACCTTTTGAATAACCACTTATTCTTTGACTTCTTCTCATAATCCTTTCATGCTATTGATTTTTTTCAACCCTAAGTAGATATGCAGAAATGGACTCTTCATCATTCATCTTAAGAGATTCAAACTGATTTCTAAAGGTTTGAATTTTAGCAATTCTTACCTTTGAGTCACCTTCATATAGGACTTGAAATTTTTCCCATGCTTCATTTGCTGATTTTTAGTACATTACCTTTCTCAACTCAGATTCTCCAAGACCCTAAATGATAACATTAAAGGCCTTAGAATTGTGTTCATATGCATCCTTGTCTGCTTTATCGGTAATAAGAGTGACAAGAGGAGTATAGCCATCTACCATAGTATTCCAAACATCAAATAATTGTGACATAATCTAGGTCCACATCCTTACGCTCCAAAAATCATAGTTTGTTCCATCAAACATTGGTGCCTTGCCTGTAACTCTAACACTTTCCATTTTGTGCTTATAGATCTCCTTTCAAGCTATAAAAATTCTCCAAAATGACGTGCTATGATACTAATTTTTAGAAGAAAATGGAATGAGAAGGGGGAATGAATCAGTCCTTACAAATAACAATTTAATTTTAAAGCTCTCACACAACCTATGAACCATTTATCCATACATTAATGTGTGCACAACAACATACAACATTCATACAATAAACCAAGATTAAGATAAGCAATACAATAACACAATATGTAAGTGGGAAACCATCAAGGGAAGAAAACAACTGATTTTTTTAATATTACACAAAACAAATACTCAAGTGAATATTACACATCACAAGATATTTCTTTAGTGAGGCACCAACCCCTAAACCCTTGTTGATATTACACACAACAAGAGACTTGTATGAATATTACTCATCACATAAGATTTTGATGAAGTATGATTAATGAAAATATTTTGATA